>OZ010585.1:94795894-94803394 GCA_963932145.1 Acanthosepion lycidas | reverse complement strand
AAAGGGACTCTCATAATTATTCATCAGGTTAACTGGAGGCGAATTATGGAAGATGCTTAGTGTCGCAATTTTTTTTTTATGCAATTAATATTTAAATCAGTTTACTATAGGATAAATTTAAGTACTCTAATATATTTTAAACCTTTATATGCTCCTATCCCAAGCCGATATACATGATTATGATAAAAACATGAAGAAAACTTAAATCCTCCTGTTATTAAAAAATAACCCCTTGCTCAGTGGCGTTATTGCTTTGCTAGGTCTTTTCTATAAATACTTTCATAGAAATTGTCAGATGAGCCCTTCACTATGGTAGCTAGACTTTATGAATTTAAGCGCAGTACTAGATTGGTGTCAAGATCTCATCAATTTACAGTTTAGCTGGCAAGATTTAAACACAAATTCTATCCTAACAGTTTCTTTTCTTGCACTTCTTGCTTGTAGGACTCCGTTCTGGATCCAAGGTTTCTAGCCAACTTTAATCTGCATATGTTTAAATGCAATGTCAATCGTTATCTACTGTCTTCCTGATTACTCTTTTCTCTTCCGACTCACTTGTAATGTTTCTTTTCCTAATTCTTCCACATCCAGTAACCCCTTTTCGACTTAGTCGTTTTACCACCTTGCTTCGGTTGAAAAACAAAAATAAAACAAAAACAACAAATTCATTTACTGTCTTCACGTGACGATCATACTCATTAAACGCATCGAGAGTCTTTATATATGTATATATGGAAGGAATATATATATATATACATCTCTAGGAATCATGTAATATATTTTATTTTTGCATCATATATATATATATATATATATATATATATATATATATATATAATGTAATGAAAAACAAACCACTTTAAGGTACCATTACGATAATTTATTTCACCTAAATCCTTTTTTAAGGATTCAGGATCATCAGGTAAAACTTCCAACAACGAATTGAGAGGAAAAATGGGATTAGAAATTGGTGGGTAGTGTAATTTTTGTAATTTAATAGAGGGGGTTGAGAGTGGTAGTTAAACAGACAATATAAAGTATAGGGAGGGGTTAATTTTATATCTCTCTTAAGTATATTTTATATTGGAGTAGGAGGAGTGACAGAACCTTGACCTCTTTAGATGGTTAATAAAACGGAAATGAATTGTAGAAAATGTATACAAGTGAGTCTTATGGTAAAAAGAGAGATAGGGGGGGAGAGATGGGGTTGTTATAATTTTGTTTTAACAAAATTATGTAAAAGATAGTTTACAATGTTTGATAGAAAATTCGATGTCTGAAAAAAATTTTGTTATTAACTTAAATCTTTAATTTTTTAAGTAAATAGTTTCAGGACTAAATTAAATATAACTATTATTGTAATAAACATATTTATCTAGGACATATGTATATATATATGTGTGTGTTTGCATGTGTATGTATATACGTGCGTACGTACATGAATTGATTTTAAATGAAATATTGGGTCTTTCTAATGACATTTTAAATTTATTTTCTTAATTTGTAATGTCCTTCTTTTGTAATATTCTATAGTTTAAATTTTGTTTTCTTCTGAAGGGAGTTTCATTTCTAAATTGATAATTTAAATTTAAGTATACCATTCTTTGACTATTAATGATAGCAATAATATTAGCTAAATTCCTTTAAGATGAAACACTTCCGAAATCACATAAAATTAAATTTTAACTGTGGAATTTAACCAAAATCTCTATATATTTCAAATATTAAAATATAGATAAAGATTGTAAAATGTATATGTAGTTTATGTACGAGGATAAATGAATTTTTGTGTAAATTATCTCAAGTGTTTCTATGTTTTTTTTTTGTTTTTTTTTTTGACTTGATAATGATCGTATGTATGTAGGGATTCACATGAATACATTTGTGAGACATATATGAATAAATGAAAATTAATATTACCCTCAAATACTATTAAATAATGAAACCTAATCTTTAATTTAGTTTACCAATATAATAAATGAATTACATTCATAAATTAATTTTAAATATTAAAATAGATGTTATTGTTATTTTTATTATTTTTTTTTGTTTTTTTTTATATTGTGGAAATACAATTAGTCGGGTGAATAAACTATTAAAATTTTAAATATTTCTTTATGTCCTAGATAAATATGTTTATTACAATAATAGTTATATTTAGTCCTGAAACTATTTACTTAAAAAATTAAACATTTAAGTTAATAACAAAATTTTTTTCAGACATCGAATTTTCTATCAAACATTGTAAACTATCTTTTACATAATTTTGTTAAAACAAAATTATAACAACTCCATCTCTCCCCCCCTATCTCTCTTTTTACCATAAGACTCACTTGTATACATTTTCTACAATTCATTTCCGTTTTATTAACCATCTAAAGAGGTCAAGGTTCTGTCACTCCTCCTACTCCAATATAAAACATACTTAAGAGAGATATAAAATTAACCCCTCCCTATACTTTATATTGTCTGTTTAACTACCACTCTCAACCCCCTCTATTAAATTACAAAAATTACACTACCCACCAATTTCTAATCCCATTTTTCCTCTCAATTCGTTGTTGGAAGTTTTACCTGATGATCCTGAATCCTTAAAAAAGGATTTAGGTGAAATAAATTATCGTAATGGTACCTTAAAGTGGTTTGTTTTCCATTACATGTTAGCTCTGTTCTCACATTGAGCTCTCAGGATTTCATCCTCTTTGGATTTACCAATTCGGTTTACCAAGTTCCTTATAACTTAATTATATATATATATATATAGTCATCCAGAGACAGACTGTTTCGCTGTATCACTGCTCATCAGTGTGTTTAACATCCGATTGCTTCAAGTTGGGATCGAAACCAGACAGATTTGGTATCAGTCAGAGATTCTGCCTCCAAGCTATCGTCGCACAGCAGAGCGTAAGGGAAATTGTGTAACGTTTTTGCTCTTCGAAAGACGTCAGTAGCTAGGAGAGCTCGATTCGAGTAGAAGAGCATTGTATTAGCAGCAAGCACTTCTTGTATAAAAGAATCCCTTCCTCTCCGAGAGCTCAATCGAATTATTTCAAGGGCATATATATATATATATATATATATATATATATATATATATATATATATATATATATATATACAAGTAAAATGAGATCAAATGGAGTATAATTACACTATAAGTAGCATTTAATTTAAAAGTTGTCTCAATAGAGAGTAGAACTAAAAACTATTTAGTTTAGGATATTAAAACGTGTTAAAAATCGCTACATAACAGCAATTATGTTTGTTTCAAAACATAAATGTGTCTCCTCGGGTGACGTTAATCTACTGGCTAATAGATTAACTTTGCCCGTGGAGATACATTTATTGTGCTGAAACATAATTGCTATCATGTTGCGATTTTTAACATGTTTTAATATCCAAATATACATATATATACTAGATTAGACCCTTAAAATTCAACATCATTTTCCTAAAACTCCCCCCTATTTTTGCATTTGTGGGTTTCTTACAAGCAGAAACGTGTGAATAAACAAGAAATGTAGTTTAAAGATAATAAAATAAAAGACAAAAAACGAATTGTAAAAAATAAACTCTACTAAACCATGAAGTTCACACAAGTCATAGGTCAACTGACGGAGGAGATAAAAAAGAGACAACAACAGTTAACCTATTAATTGCTAACCTAGCCTACTAACGGATAGCCAAGTCTACGATACCGACGATTAACTTTATCATTTAAGATTTAATTTTTTTAAACATTTTCCTTTTATCGATTACTATAACTAATTTTTTAACATTGTTTTAATTTTATAATTTTATTTATCGTCGATGTAGAACGCTTATAATGTCTCGCCAAATCCATTACTCTCTCGACTTCCACATGTTTCTTTTTTTTTTTTTTAAATAATTTCTCCCTTAACCTCACGCGAAATCATACGTTTTGGCTTTTTACCATTGGTCTTTACACTTCTTCTCTACGGACCCATGGCGTTACTAAAGGAATTTTGCAAAATATCGACAAAAAAGACGCAACACATCACAACAGAGATCCTTCCAGAGCGAGGTGAACGTGTGTACTGAGAATGGAAATACATCTGAAGCTGGGCGTTCACAGCACCAACTAACGGATGTTTAACTAAAACACGCTCGTATCTCAAACTTCAGCTCGTATCTCAAAGGCAAATATTGACCGAACTCCGGCTCGTATGTCAAAAACTCGTATATCGATATGTAGGCATTATTATATAGAGCAATAGCAGTAGAGCCCGGCGTTGCCCGGGGATGTAACAGTAAGAGATAGATCAAGTATCGACCATCATAAAGACTGAAAAATAAAATTGACAAAGATTATTGTTTAAGGTTGACGGACACGCATGTCTTAATTAGTTTTTTTTGTTTTTTTTTTACGAATTGGTCAAACCCAAACTCAAACAAAAACATTGTTTTCAATCGTTATGAGTATACCGATTGAATAGAATTTTATTATAAACAATTGTCTTGTAAATGGAATTTTTAAAGCATTCTGAATGTGAAAATAAAGAAAAAAGTGTGCAAGACAATAAGAAACACTACCTGCCAAAAAAAAAAGTGAAGTTTTGTTGAAATCGGTTGAAAAATGTAGGAAATCCGATCCCATATATAAACGAACACGCACACAAACAACCTGGGTTTTATAATAAGTATAACTCGATATGAGCTGTCCCCCTTTCATTCTGGCGACAGAATCGCGTTTTATCGTGTTTTCAAATTGATTTCGTGCAAAAAAAATTGTGTTTTTCCAATTTTTGGCGCTGTCAGAACCACCGCAAGGTAATTTTACGCAGTCCTGTGAAGATTTGTTGAAATCGGTTGAAAAATGTAGGAAATCCGATCCAATATATAAACGTACACACACACACACACACACACACACACACAATTTGCGTTTTATAATAAGTAAGATATATACATATATATATATATATATATATATATATAATGTATGTGTGGTTGTGTTTCTGTATGTTTATACATTCATATAGATATATATGTGTGTGTGTGTCTGCATATAAGAATGTGACAAAAGACAGTAGATGCGACGCTGAGATCCGAAGACGAATTTGGATGGCCAAGGACGCATTCCAAAAGCTGGGCAGAGTACTGTGAAACAGGAGGATTTCTATGGTGACAAAGAAAAGATTACTGAGCTGTTACGGTGACATCTGTCCTCCTATACGGCAGTGAATGTTGGACGGTATCCTCAAGGATGAAGAGACTCGAAGCGGTGGAGATGTGGTTCTACAGAAGGATGCTGAGGATATCATGCACCGAGCATGTGAGCGACGATGAGGTCTTGGAGAGAATTCAAACAAGGAGGAAGCTTATTCTTATGAGGAAAAGGCAGATGTAATTTCTGGGACATGTAACGAGAAAGGAGGGCCTGGAGAAACTGATACTCACGACGGAAAAATACTGGGGGGAAGCAGTTTATGGCATTCGTGGCGGGGTGAATGGATGGCGGAGCGTGATCTGGGGGAGTTGGAAGAAACGCAAAACCTGTTGAGGGCCACAAGGGAGAAGTGAAGGGCCATGATCGCCTAGGACACGGCACATAAAAAGTAAAAGAAAAGTGACAACCGAGAATGCTTTAAATTAAACCATTAATGCAAGGCAATGCTCTTTTAATTTTTGCTGACTATTGCTTACCTTGTTCAATGGCTTCATATACACCAAATTAAAGCATAAGAGATATATACGATAAAGAAAAATATTATTCGAGCAAAGATCTCTCGGAATAAAGACTACTTCAGGGAAGGTTAAAGTTAAAAACGCAGCAGTGTTATTGATAGCTTGTAAATGGTAACGCCTCCAGAACGGGTCTATTTTCATCGACTTCGCCATTTTTTCTGCTTTCTATTGCCATGACGGATGATGATCTGCAGTAGAGAAAATCACTGCGTCTTCTCGGCTCCAGGTTTTCCACTGGAATGAAGTGGAATGATTTTATTGAATCAATCGCTCGGTCTGCTGCAAGGAAAGTCGGCTCAATGTGTTCTCGTCAGAATCCATCTTGCACATTTATAAATCTGCCATCCATCGCTGCTTTGAATATTACTGCCGCATCTCCGTCTGGAAATACTACTGCATATAGTGAGATTCTTGACAAAATCCATAGAAGGTTCGGTAACGTTACCGCGCATCCTGAGATAGTATAAATCTCAAGTCATCATTCAAGCTAGAAAGACTTAAGAATTCGGTCAGAATACCCAGCCATGTGTGGAAAATAAAAGAAAAAATATGTAAAAGACACGATTCTAAACTGGGAAATATTACAAAAAATAAGTTAAATCTTAAGCATATCAATATATATATATATATATATATATATATATATATATATATATATATATATATATATTAGGTCGGTGCAAAAATAATGACGTTAAAAATACGTCAAAAACCGTCATTATTTTTGCACCAACCTAATATATATATATATATATTAGTGAATATACATAATATACAACACCGATAGCACTACTCTGAGTTTCATGCAGTTAATAGAATCTTCAGGTGTGAATTCTGACAGTACTGTATTTCTAACACCTGAGGAACAAATATACTTACGTACGTGCAAATATTTGTGCGTGTATGTACATTTTTTAATCTTACCCATTTATATATATATACATCTATATATATATATATATATATATATATATATATATATATATATATATATATATATATAAAATGGACGCAATCTGACAATTATTTTAAGACATTTTTATGTTTATAAGTTCTTATATATATATATATATATATATATATATATATATATATATATATATATATAAATGGACGCAATCTGACAATTATTTTAAGACATTTTTATGTTTATACGTTCTTATATATATATATATATATATATATATATATATATATATATACCCTAGGATTTACTTATGTATTGATCACTGTTTTTTTTTGTTTTTTTAAAATAAAAAAAAAATTCTAAAGAACTTCGGATCATCAATCTAACAGTTCTTTCCTATTATATCAACACACACACACGCGCACGCGCGCACACACACACACACACACACACACATATATATATATATATATATATATATATATATATATATATATATATATGAGAGAGAGAAAGAGAGAGAAAGAAGTAAAAGATACAAATGGTCAGATCAAAATATATATAGAATGTACTGAAGGGAGCTTCACGACAAGATGGTATAATGACAAGTCATCGTTCCACGACACTAGCCAGCCATGTGAGAAAATTAAAAAAAAAAATAATAAAGACCCGATTTTAAACTGGGAAATATTTCAAAAATATTTAAACCTTACGGCAATCATAGTGGCTATCTGCAATCGTTGCCAGGAAGTTAACAATAACCACTTTTCCAGACCAGAGAAACCTTTTCATTAAGACAAAAAACATAATGACACAATGCATACACACACACGTAAAAGGTTCTTCTGAGTTCGTTCGAAACAGGATCTCGATTTCAGTCAATT
>OZ010585.1:94713394-94790894 GCA_963932145.1 Acanthosepion lycidas | reverse complement strand
GGCCACTTGAAATTTCCTGTCATTGTTTTCCTGATTTCAAAATTGCAGGAATTGATAGATTTTATGCTTCTTAACTTTCTAAGAAGATATGTTTATATTTTGTGTTCATGTTTTCTTATATACGAAGAAAATAGTTCGGCCTTTATTTTATTTCATAGTGAGAGATCGGTAAGAAGTGAGTACTTATTATTTAATGTATTTACTGGGAGTTTTGCCAGCCATAGAAGCTAAAACATTAGTAACAAATTAAAAAAAATAAAATTTATTATAATCATCTGATGAGTCACTGTCAGTAGAATATTGAAGTATCGTTTTTACCATTATTGCATAAGTTATACCACACTTCGACAAAAAAAAACAACCCCCCACCCCCCCAAAAAAAAACGAATTTTATGCATTTTTTAAAACATGCCAAACAGCATAATATCCTGAATCCAGGATTTAAATTTTGCTAATTTACATATCAATCCCTTATCTCTCACCGATAAAATTAAATAAAAAACTTATTCATTTCTAACGTAGTAAACCTGTCATAAAAAATAAGACACCCCGGAGAAGGATTTAACTTTATAATTCAAACTGGCTAGAGAGTTTTGACCTGTATTATCTATAATCTAATCTACATGGACACGTAGCTAGAACTCTCGTTTTCTGACCATGTATAGTGAGGATCGAATTCACTACTCAGTCGTAATTGTTCTAGCGAGAAAAGCTTGCTAACCATTATACCGCCTCGAGGTGTCCCATTTTCTGACCATGTAACTTGGGTTCGAATCTCACCATCTCCCATGAAATTTTTCAAAAGACAATACATACACAATCAGATTATAATACACAAACGCGTAAACATGTTTAGATATATAAACGATAAAGGATATATATATATAGGATACAGGTTCGGTTCCTGCCGGAGGACGAATATTTTCTATGAAAATTTCTCGGACATTCAGGCTGGTAAATGTTGTTAATACTGTTTATTATAAGCAGAGCATGTACTTAAATATTTGTATATATAAAAAGAACGTATAAACATAAAAAAAATATCTTTAAATAATTGTCGGACTTTGTCCATTTCATAATGTGTGACGTAATTTATTTACATTTGGATACGCATCGAGCAGATATGAATGTACGTGAGAAAATGATGGAGAAGTGTAGTTTTAAAGCAGCAAAATCGACCTTACTAACCGAAACGATCCTCTGTGGCTCAATCGGTAAAAGCACGTCAGGCTATATGACGGTTCCGTATAGGATACAGATTCGATTCCTGTCAAAGATATATTTTCTATTTATGACAATTTTATGAGCCTTTTCTTTTGCCTTGAATATGAAATAAAGTATTGAAAATATTTTCTATATCTTTCTCCTCTATGTGTAAATATTGAGGGCTGCAAATTCTGAGTGCTCCTAAATAGAATCCTATGATCATTCTGGATTTCATTCTGTTGTTGTGATGGAAAAAGAAGATGTTATTTTAATTGGTTGATTTTCGGCGGACGCTAAGTTTTAGGTTATTGTCAACTCGGTGTATCATGATGTCTAAGAAAGGTAAAACTTTTTTTTAATTCGTATGTAAATTTTATTGTGTTCGACTTTGTTTAGTTTATCAGCTAGATACGGTAAGTCATTTTCACAGGGATATATTAATAAAGCATCATCATTATATCGGAAGTAAGTTGATTGGTTAGGGAAACTATTTTGGAAAGCACCGCATTCGAGAAATTATAAGAAGGTACATGCCATAATTCCCCTGAGGTGCCATGCCATTGGTAATCTAAATTTTTGTTTGTTAAAATTGTTATTAAATGTGAAATAGCATTGATTAGTGATGAGGCGGCAGATTTTTATTATATTATCTATAAAGTAGGGAGATATATATCTTTGATTGAATACTCGAATCTGGTTCTAAATACAAACGGAAATATAGCCCCTTTTACAGGGACAAAGCTTGGTAAACTTATCTGATATATAGAGTTGGATGAATATTTTCACTTTATCATTAAGTAATGTCACATTTTCGTCTCTGCTTGAGCAAGAGTTCCTTCTTCATTTTATCGTAAATTTTCTTTCTTGACTAAATGATTTGCTACGGAATTTAGATGTTTTAGCAATAACCAAACTTTCAGGGGTAAAATCTAAGCATGTTATTATGTATTCACAGGAAATTCCATTATCATTTCTTTTTATTGCATGTCAAAATACCCAGACTTTGTACAATCAATCTCCATTTTTATTTGACATTAGATCTCCTACATATTATCTATTATAGCTGAAAAGATATATATATATATATATATATATATATATATATATATATAGGGTGTCCATGAAGATCGTATGCACTTTAACAAATTTATATCTTTATTTGTATTTGCGATAGAAATAATCTGTAAAAAATGTTATAAAGTTTAATCTACCTAGTTATAAGTATAGCTAAAATAACTAATGTGATTTCAGGCATTACTGTAAATCAGTTGGCAAATGTTTTCCGTGAACTGCAAAATCGTATTACCCTTTGTATTGCTAATGATGGAGGACATGTGGAGACTTAAATAAATTTTCAATAAAACCTTAAAAAATATAGATTTAGTTCCTTCTAATCCTTTTTATTATGTTGGTGCAAAAATAATGACGTAATAATGTCGATTTTTGACGTATTTTTTGACGTATTTTTTTACGTCAAAAAACTACATTATTACGTCATTATTTTTGCACCAATCTAATACAAATTATTTCTATCGCAAATCCAAATAAATTTTTTAAAGTGCACACGAACTTTATGGGAATATATATATACTGGAGAATAATATGATATATAAATTTTATATACCAGAAAAATGACTATGTGTAAAATGCATATTTACATCAACTTAAGCATCACATTAGCCGGATGAAGTCCGTAGCGTGAATTTTTCCCAATGTTCATTAATTATATATATATATATATATATATATATATATATATATATATATATATATATATATTACCGTACGTTGTATGCGAATCTTGGAGTTTCATGCTATTTGCAGTGTTCAGGTACAAGTTTTGGGTGACACAGATTGTTCAATATTTCTAGTTATTGCGATATATCTTATTGTTAGAGATGGGGACTATCATTGTTGTTAAGTATTTAAATGAGTTGTAGTTTCATTTTGGATTTAAATTTAGGCCCAGATTAACATATAAGTTTGAATATAAAATTGAAAATAAGAATTATAAATTTTAATCTTAAAAAGGACGTTGTTATAAAAAGAAAAATGTTCGAAGGTCAACACCATTTTTTGTATGAAAACCAATAATAAAATTAATAAAACACGCAGTGATATGATTAAGGTACAAAAATAATATATGACAATAAAATTAAAAATAAAATGAAAATGATAAATAAATAAAAATAATAATGATAATAATAAAAGTATGATGCTGATAGTAAAAGATAAAAAAATAACGGTTATATATAAAATAGTAATAATATATTAAAGAAAATAATAATATTAGCATAATATTAGGTTGGTGCAAAAATAATGACGTAATAATGTCGTTTTTTGACTTATTTTTTAACGTCAAAAACGACATTATTACGTCATAGTTTTTGCACCAACCTAATATATTAAAGAAAATAATATTAGCATAAATACTAACTGTCTAATATTGACAACAGTAACAATAGTTATATAGTAAAGATAGTAAAAATATTAATAAAAACAAATAATTATGATAATAATAAATAATATTATTAGTGGTATTTGTCGTCCCTGGGGCTGGCTAAAATATATTAATCTAGGTCAACGTATTTATATTCTATGCAAGCAAGTGTTCATTAAACCCACTTCTTTTATTTAAGAGATTTGGGTTGTTCATATTTTTAGGAACATTAACTTTTCAGAAAGACGTAAGTTACATCTGTCATGGTTACCGCTGAGGGGTTGAGCTTTCGTTATGCATTTTCAGGTGATAGTTGTTTTTTTTTTTATTCTCGCTTTTCATTTTCCAAGAAAAATTTAGAGAGGGCAGAGTACTGTTGATTAATCCGTTGATTTGATTTCATTATTCACGAGGGAAGCAGCCGCCTCTGAGATACACGAGTCATCTTGTCTGCCAAGTTTTGTTTTGTCACAACCAGCATCACATTGACATGCAACTTTCATTCTTGGACCAGTTCCTTCGTTGTGCTCACTCTTCTTACGCACTAGCATCTCGCTAGCTGCTTTGATAATGCTGTGGAAGATTTTAGAACCAGAAATAAAGACACAAAGAGAGGAATTGAGTTAAACAAACATATTAACATATACAAACGAGAATGTTTCAGCAAGAATGTTCGCTCCGACTGTCAGAGCTGACAGCTGGAAACTTCCCTCACCAAAATGCAGTACCTGCTCCTTTTTATAGCTTGAAGAGTCCATGTTGGCAACACTGATCTGCGCAATCACTGAAATTTTCGACCTGATCTGCGCAATGTAAACAAACTGGCGCCATATTTGTTATATTTGTATTGTGGGAATTGATTGGACGGTTTTTGAAATATTAGAAAAAAGTTATCTTGATAATAATTTGGCACGCAGTGTATATATATATATATATATATATATATATATATATATATATATATATATATATATCCAACCACGTATAGGATTGGTGCATACGAAATAAATTCCAATAACCAAAAAATACTATTCTTAAAAGAGTACTCAATGCAGAGTAGAGCAAATATAATTATAACCTAAATATGTTTTAAAATCACTACAAAATAACCATTTTGTTTCAACACTTTTGGTGTCTTATCAAGTGACACCATCACTTGATAAGACACTAGAAGTGTTGAAAGAAAATGGCTATTTTTGTAGTGATTTTATAACATATTTATGTTAGAATTTTCGATTAAATGAGATATATATATATATATATATATATATATATATATATATATATATATATATATATATATATATATATATATCATTGTGCAGGTATGCAGAAAATAGAAAAGAACACGTTGGGTGCATAATCCGGGGTTCCTTAGTATTTTTGTTTTTATTTTTAAGAAGACAGTGCTCCATACAGAAGTAGAGCTTATATTATAATAATATTTTTTGTTTAAAAATATGATTCCTTCGCTACATAAGAGTTCTCATCTCGTTTTTGAAACATGAGAACTCTTATGTATTGAAGGAATCATAGTTTTAAACAAAAAATATTATTATAATATATATATATATATATATATATATATATATATATATATATATATATATATAGTTGTAGAGTGGATAAATGAAACGACCAAATATAAGCAGGCGTGTACGCGTGTGCAGGTGTGCATACGCAGGCAAGTAAATAATCGTTAAATTTATTCATGGGGTGAAAACCTAATAGTGCTCAATGTGGTTATACAGAGCAAAGATATGTATTAATTACTACATATACGGATATCTAGGTTGTTGGTGTGCGACTATAGTTTCGCTGGCTGGTGTTCTAGGATGTTCGCTCCGACTGTCAGAGCCTGTCTAGGTGAGGAACTAGGGACCCTGTGCCTTATCTTGACATAAAAAAAGAAATGCCCAACCAGGAATGAAACTACGGAAAAAATGGTAGAACACTAAAGCGCAAAAACAACAAAACCACCAACACATAACCATTAACACCTATCATCAACACTACCTGCATTGTTACCAACACTACCACCACACCCACAAACACACCCACCACTGTGACAATTAACAAAGATCGATAAAACTACCAGCAGATTTGCATACACTGCCATCGCTTCTGCGGACACGGCCACCGACACCGCCGTGCCGGTTGGTGCACCCACCAGAGGGGATAAATATTTCAATATCATTTTTAATGAATACTACTACTTTCGCTATTAATATTGTTATTACCACTTTATGTACCCACCAAAAATAGCCATGACTATTATCTGCACTGTCAATGCTGGTATTGTCACTTTGGAGACAGTCACTTCTCTAACACCATTACTACTGCTTTTTTTGTTGTTGTTGTTGTTGTTGTTGTTGTTCTTCTTCTTCTTCTTCTTCTTCTTCTTCTTCTTCTTCTTCTTATTCTTATTCTTCTTATTCTTCTTCTTATTCTTATTCTTCTTCTTATTATTATTATTATTATGGTTATCACAACTATTATCATAATTACCATTGTTTTTAATGTCATTGTTTACCATTGTACTTTCGTTTCCTTCATCATTAGGGGTACATTTACCGTTAGCACATCAATAGCTGTTGTTAACATACCAATTATAAGATGAATCATTAGCACTATCAACATAATCACAGTCATTAATGGTAAACAGGCAGTTAGTGTTGACAATGCAAAAAAAAAAAATCCTCATCATGCCCACAGGCAGAACACACTTAACTAAAGTGGTGATAAAAGGCCCATACCAATAAGAGTCTATGTGCAAGTCTACATGTGTGTATGAGTGCGTGAGGAGATGTAGATTTGTGTTGCAGCGCAGACGGCCGATCCGAAAAGAGTCAAAAACACCACACCCTGCCCTTTGTTGAAAGAACATCGCTACGTACAGTCTCGACACCGAAATAGGATTACAGTTGCTTATGTATGTATGCCCGATGGCATGGGTGTGTATCTGCGCCTAATCTCGGATTGTTTATGTGGATGTTTCTCTGTGAACTAAAATGCGTACACCTGTATGTATGTATGCATGTATGGATGTGTAGGTGAGAGTGTCTCCCCAAACAGACACAGAGGAGAATTTCCCCTTCCAAAACAATCAAACACAAACAAGCATTAATAGATTCAATTTTTAAAAAATAAACCGTAAAACCCAGGGTCACAAACTCATATCCATACAACTGAATATGTTAGCTCTATGACTGATATAGAGCACATTCTAATAAGTATTGCGCATATAAAATAATATATATATATATATATATATATATATATATATATATATATATATATATATATATAGGATTGGTGAAGACGGAATAAAATTCCAATAACCAAAAACGCTATAAAGAGTGCTCAATAAAGAGAAAAGCAAATATTATTTATTCTAAAATTGTAACATAAACATGTTATAACATCATTACAAATATATTATATATATCAGATATATATATATATATATATCAGATATATATATCAGATATATATATATATATATCAGATATATATATATATATCAATGACCTCATGAAAAAAAAGTAAAATAAACGTGAAGCAGGCATGTAAATGATTTTAAAAAGGTTAATATCTTTGTAGAATTCTTTAATTTCAGTCGCGGCGACATTAGTTACGATCCTATTTGCTGTAGCGTTAATAATAACTATTGTCATTGCTATGATGCATTTTCGAAATTTGTTATTCTTTTATTCTCAAAAAGAAAAAAAATTAAAAAAAGAACGTAAAAGCAGCAGAAAACATAAGTTGAATCCACATTTTGACGCATTTAATATTCCTTAAAAAACTTATATTGTTTCGATATGTGTGTCGTACAATCACATCTCAATTACAATAATAGAAAATGTCTTCCTGGTAAATGTATCATTTATGATATACGTTTCTTGCAAGTTCCAATGAAAAGAAATAGAACTAAACTAATTTAACTCTTTATGAATATATCTTGAACGCCATCTTCTAAACAATGACATGGAAGAAAACGTGCTATTTCAAAGTGACATCTTAATCGGGTATGCCCACGCAGGTATTTTTATCCAGAATCTCAAAAACGTATTGATCTTCCGTGCCCCACTGACAGGTTGATTTTGTTTTACTGTTGTTATATTATCATTAATATTGTGTGGATGACAATTCATTTTGATATACGCTTATGCATTTAGACAGTAGGAATGTTGAAATTTAACCTGAGGATATTAAATGTAATTTTTTTTTTCAAAGGACTCAGTCAAAAAAAAAAGTAGCCAAAACTTAAAAATACGACGGATCAGATGGTGGGTCCTCGTCCAAAATGGGTCGCAGGTTCGAATCCTGCCGGAGGACACATCTTCTTTATTCAGTTTTCTCAAGTACACAGGCCGATAGACGAAATAGATACTATTTAAAATAAACGGAGCATCCACAAAAAATAACGTTTGAAATATATATATATATAATTTATTCAAAAATTATAACATAAATATATTAAAAAATCACTACATTCAACACCATCACTTGATAAGACACCAGAAGTGTTGAAACAAAACGGTTATTTTTGTAGTAATTTTATAACATATTTATGTTATAATTTTCGAATAAATTATATTTGCTCTTCTATGTACTGAGCACTCTTTTCAGAATAGTATTTTTTTTATTATAATTTCTTCCGTATATACCAATCCTATACTTTTATATATCATTTTTCTGTGTGTGTATATATCTAAATATGTCTGCGTGCTTATGTATTATAATCTGATTGTTTTGTATTGTCTTTTGCATGTATACACTTGTATCTCATTAAGTTAAGGGCAGTCGATTTTAACGTTTATTCCAATGTAAATACAATAGAAACAAAATGAATAGAATAACATATATTTTTTCTTTTTTCCTCGAGAATTTTAAAATTTTAAACTTAATATAGATTAAATTTACATTTTTGTAATGGGTAGTTTTTAATTTTAATTTCAAATTTATCGTACAATTTAATACTTATTAGTTAAAATAAATCCTATTTTAGTATAAACCTAACTTTAAAGCATTTAATAGTTATTATAACCTTACTTCGTTGTCAAGTTTTTTCAATTCTCGTATTCTTGTATTTTGATTGGTCAGTTCAGCTCATGTAACAGCGTTTCCCCTTACGAGGGGTGGTTAGTTGATTTGAACCTTTTAAAACCTTTATTCTACAATCTACATTCAACATCATCACTTGATAAGACACCAGATGTGTTGAAACAAAATGGCTATTTTTGTAGTGATTTTATAACATATTTATGTTATAATTTTTAAAGAAATAATTATATATATCGTTATGGTCCAAGGTAGAACCAATAAAGAAGAACTCGAACACGTATATGGAATAACACAGATATATTACAAACAAGAATATATACAGAGAAGTAGAAAATGTTAGTACGAACAATCAGGTTTAGTAGTAATTATCTGAACGCGACTCTGTTTCGGACTGCCTCTGACTCGACTGACTGACTCGCTCGCTCTGACAGACTCCTGATGGACTTCACTTCAGACTTCAGACTGAACGGTATTTAGTCACCCTACCACGAGGGCATCATGCGGCACAAAGCCGGTTTAACATGGGGTTTCCGAGCCCGTGGGCTCGGGCAAAAATATGCCCTTTGAACCCGTAGGCAGAGAGTTCAACCGATCAGCCGATCAGCCGGTCGCCCGACTTCGGACTGAACTCCCTGCTGCCTCTTGAGGCGCAGTATTTATTACGTATGGAATAGTCCATTATGTTATTATGTGTAAGGTCCCTCACACACACGCACACACACACACACACACACACACACACACACACACACACACACACATCAATGTCGATCGTGAAGATGAAGTGGTTTTTATGTTCTTCCATGGAAACTTTTCGCGAGAATGTGAGGGAATCCTTCTTCCCCCGTGTGGGACTTATATTTTTATAAAACGTCCTGTCATCCGGTTTTCTTGTGTTTGTATATCCTTAGTTCATCTGGCTTGACACCCTGTTTATTTCGGATCATCAAACGGCATCCTTTGAGAACAGATTCTGAATTTGGTTGTTAGGAGACTACTTTTGAGATCAATCCCCTGAAGCACCTACATCTTTTGATGTTCTGATCTGCCACCGAGTACAAAGCATACTTTGGTATCTTTTTGTATTAATACCCTAGTGTAATTACCACAATCATTTTTTCTTAGATCAAAGACTCCTGGTGGACTTTAATTTCGATTGAGACCTGGTATTTTCTGGCGTAAATCGCATACTACACTATCATCGGTATATACTAGGCTCACCACAGATAAACACTTCTTTAGTCAAAGGCTCCTGAGGGACATTGTTTTCGAATTCAGACCTGTGGTATTTCCTGTCGTGAATCTTATGCTACAAATTACAACAAATATTTTGAACCTTTTTCTTTGTGCTTTATCAGGGAGTTTTCAGATATAACCTAATGCAGAGGTGTCGTAATATTTTGAGATAGAAACTGTTGGAGTAGAAGTGGCGGTTGCATTTAGCTATTTCAACAGTATAAGGTGAGACCTAATCGCCAATCTAGTAGCACGTTAGAGCAGTTGCCATTAAAATATTTGTAGAAAATATAGAGTTAAGCCACGAACCGTCGGTGAGAAAAGTGACTGAAGTCCAGATACCTGGTTAGGATCGATTACATTACAGATCCTTGTTTGGGTTTTGCCAACAATGTACAGAAGGACAACCAGATCTGATATGCCAATATACGGACGAATGATAGATTTGTAAATTTGCAAGATAAATTCTGAAAAGGAAAATGTGACACAATGACCCAACTTTCCTTGCAGTAGATGCAGCTATTGATTCGATATAGTCGCTCTACTTCATGTCAGTGGAAAACGTGAGGCCAAGAAGGCGCAGTGAGTTGGTCTCCTGGAGTCTTGCGTCAGCCATGCTGAGAGCAGGAAGATTTCCTGCCGTGAATCTTATGCTACAAATTACAACAAATATTTCGAACATTTTTCTTTGTGCTTTATCAGGGAGTTTTCAGATGTAATCTAATGCAGAAGTGTCGTAACATTTTGAGAACGTATTCCCGCATTTGAGATAATCTCTTGGAAAAAAAAAATCCCTCGCGTGCCTGTGAGAATATTTTTAGAAGGAGATTATTACGTTGGTTCTCTCTGTATTTGGCAAATTATTTCATAGTGAATGGAATTAAGATACTTGAGAACGTTCTTAAAGAAATCTGTTTACACAATCAATAAATAATGTATTGTTTGAAATGGAACAGCTTTGGGAATTAAATATTTTAGGTGTGAGTGGCCATGGTTAAGTGTAAAATAAATGGCAGAAATGTCTAACAAAAAGAAATTGGCAAATTTTGCAATAAACAACAAGAAAAGGGAACGAAAAGAAATGGTCAAAAATAGTAAAAAGGAAGAAATGCAAGGCAAAGCAAGAGTAAAATGTCAAAACGTTCACCTACTAAAAATTGGGTTTGACACAACAGAAAAAGTTCGGACAAGCGAACGTAGCGTTCTGATTTCAAGACAAGACAGACCGGGACCACTCAGATGAAACCGAGAACTGGCCTCTTTTATTGGCTCAGAAGAAATCTCAACATTCATTTGTCCGCTTCTGCTTATAAATTGGAGTGTGACAAGTATTTTGCAGTCATTCCCGCAAAGATTGAGTCATTCCCACTTAGATTTGTCAATGATTGGGTAGGTGATTCCTACATGTGTGGGGTTTTGGTAGACAGATTTGATTCCTAGATAGATTGGACTTTTAACAGATTGAAAACTTTCTGTGGTCGTTTGACTTATTTGGAGGATATTGTGGGTGCAATTACGTTTTTTCACTGTTCTATTGTTTGTCTTACTTGTTCTCGGGGGTTATTTTTTGTTACACCTCACTTATTGGAACTTTTTTTTCTGTTATCGTGAGGCTAGCACCATAATGGTCGAGCTGCCTCCAGCAAAATGAACGCTCCAGTTTTTTTGTCCCCTTTTTTTGATCCCGGCTGGGTCAAACTATGTTCTTTTCCCCACTCCATTGTTTAATTTCTCCTTCCCCACTCCATTAGTGAGTGTACCGCTTGATACTGTCGAACGGCAAAATACAGCAGTCACTCATTATTTTGAGGGCTGTATGGCTCCTACAAACATCTGTTTTATTTTAGTTTGCTTTTGTTTCATTCTTTACTTTTGTTTTCGTTTTTTTTCCTCCTCCCCATTCATTTTCATTATAACATAATGTTTTATACATTTTTAAAAAATAGGGAAAAATTACCAAAAAACACATAATTTTTTTACATCATTGAGTGAAAATGTCGTATTTTGGCACATGAAGGAGTGTGAGGTAATTGACAAGTTCTTTTGGTGATTGAGTATATTGTATTGAATGAATGGATCATGATTGTGATTAACTAGGACTAGGATAGTTACTGAGTACCAGCCTTTCTTCACTTTTCTATAGGTCGTGTCTCACAATTTGTTATTTAAATGCGAAATAAATATTAATTTCCGCAAAGATTTACGCCATCGACTTTTTGTGGGATCCCTGTGAATATGCGGCATTGTGGTATATGTCGGACTGAATGGTTATGGATGAATTCTGGCGGTGTATAAGTAAATTGTAATGGATGAATGGGTCGTGTATCTGATTAGCTAGATTTAGGGTAGTTAATGTAGACCAGCTTCCGCTTTTGTTTTTGTGCTGCAATTATATAAAAATACAATTAATGCACATTGCCACGACGATTGGAATCAACGTAAAATTGTCTAAATTGCCTGATTGATTGAACCATCACGATCACTGTTTTAAAAATCTTGAGGTTGAAATATTACAAATGTATTTATCGATATATTGATTCCATTCATAGTTTTCTGACATACTTTTTTAATCTCCCCCCACCCGAAAAGGAATTAGAGCAAAAAATAAAATTACTGAAGGAATAAAAAATGAGGTTGCATATTTTCAGGAGGAAAAATACATGTTTCCACCTTCCTTTATATGCATTGATTGTTTTAATCATTATAGTTACAACGTTCGCTTTCCGACGATGTGATCACGGTGAATTTGTTAGGAAGGTGACCTTGATTATATCGGCCTGAGGAGGCGATCCCAGGGTATGGTACCATTGGAAAGTACCTGAATACCATACCACCGATTCCCTCAAACATTGTGAGTGAATAGTTTGGCGATGGTTGCACAAACAGAATTTACAAGTCATCGTGACCGAGGGTGTGAGCGTACTGGTCTTGCTGCTGTTCACGCCAGATAATTGACTCTCTCCCAAAAGCTGTAACTAATGTCCTCTCAGTATAACTATAGCATAAACCACAGCTGGGCTCTGTGCTGTTGAACAAGTACAAATTTTTTTGAGCAGTCGTTTGCAAAAGCGATTGGCTAGCCGCCTTAGTAGACAGGCAAAGTATACGAGCGCGCAGCCATTATTATTGTTTTATTATTGACAAAACTGTAACGGGGTAATTGAAATAAATATGATAATTTTCAGAGGTGTTTCAACAATTATTAATCTCAATAATTTTAAAAAAGATAATTAAACATTAGGCCTGGCTTTATAAATTTAACCTTAGTACTAGCGTTAAGGCCACATCATTTTACAGCTGAAATGGCTTGATGCCACCGTAAGTTCTATGCTAACAATTTCTTCTCCCGAATTTCTCTTCCAGCTCCTTGCTTTCCAATCAACATCGATCTTCAAACATGTAAATCCAATGTCAGTCGTTATCTTCTTTTTTCTGGTCTGTTGTTGTTCTCTCTATAATATTTTCTTTTTCTCGTATTCTCTCACACTTAGTAACCGCTTACTTCTTAGTGACTCTAATGCCTTTTCGGGGGGAAAAGATTAAAAATGTATCTCAGAAAACTATGAATGGAATCAATATATCGATAAACACATTTGTAATATTTCAACTTCAACATTTTTAAAACAGTGATCGTGATGGTTCAATCAGTCAGGCAGTTTAGACTTGACAATGTTCATTCCTGAACACGATGACACACAAAAGTATGTTGATAAAAACATTGTAAATATTCCAAGTTTAAGATGTTTTTTTTAGACAGTCAAATGCTTTAGGAATTAAATTACGAAGTTTCTGAATAACGTTTTCTTTGTTTTTTCTCTGCTATTCTTTTTTAATTACCTTCATCATTTTCTAATTCAGACGTTAGGCCTGCAAATGTTTGATACCTAAGTGGAAATTAGTCATTTGCATCTGAGAGTTATCTACGTCTAAATTTCCAATATAGATGTTGTCTCAATTACACTGAGTGTACATTTAATCAATTCTTCAGTTCTTCAACTGACTTGAATAAATCTGAAAGAACAATTATTCTGTAGTTGGCTTGGTAATTTCTTTTAAGCTTTACGATTTTATTAATTCCTCTGGATTTAATGTAATTTGTTCTGTTATGGTTTGAAGATTGTTTATAAGTGCTATTAACGATATAATTTATTTTAATTTCAAGCATTTTTATTATATCTGGGCTAATATAATCTGATTTGACAAATCCTTTTAAATAGATTTGTTAAATCATTTAAATATTAGAAGAAACCTGTAAAACAAATTACCCTCACCCACCTAAAAGAAAGGTAGCAAAGAAAAAAAAACAATGCTAATTTCGTTTAAATTATACTTGGCATGTATAATATTCAGTTTTAAAAGGGACAAAATTTCATGATCCGGAAAAGTTATCTGGGATTATCCATGATATTCCTAATATCCTTCTGTAAAACCATATTTCTCTTTCTTCAAGTCTCTTCTTCGTCTGTGAGGAGATTGTCGAGCATTCACAGCCATATAGGGCGACTGAGAATTGTATTTTGTTTGGAAGTGACTTGTTACCGAAATGTTTATTTAAGCGTTTGCTTCAGTCAGTTAAATGTCATATGTGATATACACGCTAGGGCGATCATGTCTCTTTCGATGCATGACTGACTAAGCAGAATTTTTTTCCCACAGTAGGTTGCCTTTACTTTCTGTGATAGACTGGTTGACAACCAGAGATAAAGAACCCAGATTTCTATTTAACTCATACTGGGGGAGAAGAAATAGATTCATAGCTTTCCCAAAGGAATTTGTACGTAGGTGAATGTAATGTACTCGACTGGAATTCGAACTCGGAGAGGTAATTTCTCATTCCGATCCGATATCTATTACACCACCCGCACATCGTATTTGCTTACTAAGTAGAAATCAATCATTTACATCTCAGAGTGATCCACTTCTAAATTCCCAAATTAAGTTTCTCTAAATTATACTTCATAAGAAGGCACGTGGGGTAACGGATAGCGGCTCTGATTGAAGAATCGGAGAGCCGAGTTCGAATTCCATTATATTCACATATGTGCCAATACTCTTGTGAATCCTCTTTTTCTCCCCGCCCAGCTCTGGGTAAATTGCAGGACAGACTGGGTTGAAACTAGTCTAGAAGGAAAAACCCTGAATCAAAACCGGCCTGGCGAGGGTTGGGCTATGTCAAGCCATCTTGCCCAAGAAGTACCACTTCTACTGTACTGCAGTACACATCGTGTCCCTACCATCCCACGGGCCACGAGATAAAAAAAATTACACTTCGGTAAATGAATTTTACAGTTTCTTCAACTGACTTGAGTAAATCATAAAGAACAGCTGTTTGTTTAATAGGCGAGTCGATGATGCTCGGTAACTCCTTTTGAACATTCTGAATTTATTTTCTCTCACAGAACTTTAGTTCAGTAATGTGTTTTGTTCTGTTTTCCTTAGAGTTTGGGAAATATTGAAAAGTGCCATTATCGATATCTCGTTGAAAAAAAAGTTGATTTCAAATATTTTTATGGTATCAATACGTAATATTATGAAGAAAATAAGACAAAGGTAAAAAAAAAAAAATTAAAAAAAAAGCAAGCAAGCAGTTGAGTTATTTTATCGGTGATCGGAATAAATAAGCGCTCGGCATTTTATCGTGCGTGAAGCAATTCCTTTGGTGGGTCATGTTTTTGTTCTAATGCGTACGCGTATGGGAATGCAGTAGATCTAAGTTTGTTTTTGATATGTCCCGGAAAGAGATATATTTGTTCGAAGTAGAAAAGTAGTTATTGTCTACTGTAACCGGATAGGACAATCTAGCAGGTAAACGTTATGGACTGGTCCTCGTCGTAGTGGTAGGCAATAGGCGAAGACAACAGGCGTCGTTCCTGTACCTCCACATTAGTCTGTATTTATGGCTGACACCAGCCAATCATATTACTGTGAGGGGGAATCCAGGTATATGCATATTCATTACATCAGTTTCCATGCGATTTCTTTCCTCCAACCCCATCTCATTTCGTTTACATAGGATGTGGTTAATGGATATCAGCTCGGAATGAGAAATGAGAGAGTCGTGATCGTATTCCAGTCGGGTTCGTTAAATTCAATTACGCGCAGATAACCTTGGGAAAAGTATGAATCCATCTCTGCTCTTCCAATTTATGAGTTGAACAGACTGGTTCTTATAGCCTTGGTTGGCAACAAGTCTATCGCACAAAGAAACGATAACCAACTGAGGATAATCTTCTGACTACTTAGTCAGGTATCGAAGGAAATATTATCGCCTAAGCGTATCACGTATGTCACTTAAATGATTGAGAATAGTCCAGTTGAAACAAAATTTGTTTGCATAGGTCTCTAGTTTGAATACAGACTCACATACCTCTGATCCAGTGAATTAGAGATAGATTTTTTAAGTTTGTGTGAATCCTGAATTATCACACGATTCTCTAAATAGTACAGTGATTGGTCCATGCTAGCAAATCAATAACTCTGTTTTATTTCAGTTTCGTTTGAAGGCGGAACCATCTACGTTACTGTTGACAGTTGAAGATCTTATAGAGTTTATCTTCATTTCGCCAGAGCTTACGTATTTCTTTCTTGGTTGGGAGAGGAGCTATGCCATAAATGTACAAATAGTTATAGGCACGTGGCAGAGGGGTTCGCATTCTGACCATCAGACCCGTGTTCGAATTTTACCATGGTCCATTTGTCAAGAAAGAGACTTTCTGATGTAATCGGATTGAAGGGGTCGCACCTTTGGAAAGTACCTGGAAACCATACCACGGTTTGACCCAAGCCTTGTGAGTGAAATTGGGTTTGACGGAACCTTTTGGGGGCCCGCCGATAGCTGTGCTAGCAAGAAGTCACAAGTCATCCTGGCCTAGGGCTTGAGTGTGCTGGCTTTGTTCAAATTGTTGATCACGCTAGATTACACGCTCTTGTCCAGAAACTGAAACCAAGGTCTGCTCAGCATAGTTGCAGTATAAACTGCTAGTGGGATATGTGGGCGTTGAATAAATACAAATCCGCCTGAGCACGAGTCTGCAATTCTTTTCAATCGCCAAAAATAGATGAATTTCAGTCGAACACTTAAAGTATGCGAGGACAAACATCGACTGAAACAACGAAAATTTGTTGTCATAGGTGAAGGTATACGTATTGACGAAGTTCCTCTCGACTGTGTCAAACAAGTACGTTGGGAATACGAAAAGAAGCAATTCACGACCAATTCAGAACAATTAGCGTTAGCTTAGAACTATCTCCGATTCACACCAGCAACAACAGCACAAACCATTCACTAGTCACGAGGCAAAACTAAGAAATGAAATGTGTCTACAGTAATTTGGTTTCGCCTTATATAGAGTCGGCTTCGTATATCTCGTAAAGTCTAGAGCGACCATCTCTTCAAATTCAAGTAACAATGCTTTTGTTGGTAGATTCATTGCTATCGATATATATATATATATATATATATATATATATATATATATGTGTGTGTGTGTGTGTGTGTGTGTGTGTGTGTGTGTGTGTGTGTGTAATAATCCGTCAGTATATAATCCAAGTGAATCCTATTAATACAATATAAAATATTAAATATTAAAAATGGCCATTATTATTTCAACAATTTATCATCTATTGACTGGTTTGAAAAATCGTTGTAAATTTTAATTTACAAGGTGAAAATTATCATTAACCTTATGTATTCTTAATTCCTATTGTATGATATATATATATATTTAAAAATTATAACATAAATATGTTATAAAATCACTACAAAAATAGCCATTTTGTTTCAACACCTCTGGGGTCTTATCAAGTGATGATGTTGAATGTAGAGCGTAGCATAAAGTTTTAAAAGGTTCAAATCAACTGACCACCCCTCGTAAGGGGAAACGCTGTTACATGAGCTGAAATGACCAATCAAAATACAAGTATACGAGAATTCAAAAAACTTGACAACGAAGTAAGGTTATAATAACTATTAAATGCTTTAAAGTTAGGTTTATACTAAAATCGAATTTATTCTAATAAGTATTAAATTGTACGATAAAATTTGAAATTAAAATTAAAAACTAACCATTTCAAAAATGTAAATTTAATCTATATTAAGTTTAAAATTATAAAATTATTAAGGAAAAAAGAAAAAATATATGTTATTCTATTCATTTTGTTTCTATTGAAATTACGTTAGAATAAACGTTAAAATAGACTGCCCTAAACTTAATGACAACAAGGATACAAGAGTATACTAGATTATGACATCTTGCGAAAGACAATACAAACACAATCAGATTATAATACATAAGCACGCAGACATATTTAGAAATATACACACACAAAAAAGTGATGAGACAGGAAATATTTGCAGGACCTTTTACAAAAAAAAAATAAAATAAAATAAAAAATATTTAAACCACACACATACACAATGAAATGTGCATGCAATTTACTATACACAGACACCGAAAAAGATACGTACATATACCCACATACAGTGACATTGACACTCCGATATAACACACAAGAGATTTTCAAGATTGAAAGTGTTATTAAACGAATTCTAACCACATATTAAAATATAACTTACACGGGCCAATATACATAGATAAAAATGGTCTAATAGAACAGAGAAACAAACAATAGGTAAAGAGAGGGTATTAAAATAGATGTATATGTATAAAAATAACACCATCTAATATATAAAAACGAAAATTCCAAACACACAAATACGCTTACTTGTACATTAGTTGAAAGAAAATAAAAACTACCTACAAATATATGTGTACAATGTACAACTATTCATCACTAGAGAGAGAAGTGCAGGAAAGCCACCCTATAAACAAATATATAGACACATATACACACATACACATATATATATCTACACATATACACACATACACATACACATATGCATATATACACATACAGAAGCAAGCATAAATATATCAACCTACATAGCAACTTAAAAAGTAAACAGACCAAATATAAATATACATACACATACAGTTAACTGTATACGCATACATACTAATACATACATATACATACACACATACATATATATCTACACATACATAAATATATGTATGAATGTATATATATATATATATATATATATATATATATATATATATGCATATATAAATTAAGACCTACATATATACACACAAATATACAAATACATGCATATATATATTAAAAAACAGAGACTTAAACATACACATATAAATACATATATACACACATACACATCCATATATATATATATATATATATATATATATATATATATATATATATATATATATATATATACACACACATAAATAGGTATATACATACATAAACCTACACATATTCTAACAATATTATCCTATTGACGATAAAGTACAATAGAATCCACGATAATTTTAAAATGTGACAAGACACAATTGTTGATTAATTCTATAAGCAATTAACAAACCCTTATTAAACAAAAGTAAATTTTAGTTAGTATAGATGATACTTTCTCTTATATATATATATATATATATATATATATATATAATTATTTATTTAAAAATATGATTCCAACACGCTACATAAGAGTTCTCATGTTTCAAAACAAGAGCCGAATAAAATAATAACAAAAATACTAAAGAATGGATTATTTACCTAACGAGTTCTTTCCTATTTTCTATATATTTTTCATATTTATATATATATATATATATATATATATATATATATATATATATATATACCCAGCTCTTCATCTCCAGTCTAGCTACACAAACAATTTTACTTAATATTTAAAAAAAAAAAAAAAATCGTTTATTTCTGAGTTGAATGTTCATAGCTGAAAACTGCACATAACCGTGACCTTTGCATTTAGAATGTTTAGTTTAATCTATGGCATGATTATAATAGTGAAAGGCGAAAAAGAAACGGCTTTGAAAGAATCAGTGTACAGCATGAAGAACAGAACGTCTCAGAAACTTAAACAAAAAGAGTTATTTTGATTATTAAAAAATATATATATATTGTTGAATGAGCTACCATAGAATAAAAGTGGACTATTTTGAATGGAGAGTCGAATGCACTTAATAAATACTAAGTCAAACAGACGCCAGAGAGTAAGGTTAACTGACGTCTCTTTTCATTGTTGCTTTTTGTCTGAATGTTGTAGCCTAATACAATTATCTTGGAACAAGATGAAAAAAAAAAAAAAGAAAAAGATTCTGATGGATTCGTTGGTATACGATTGATTCCCGAAGCTTTGTTTCTTTTATTATTATTATTATTATTATTATTATTATTATTATTATTTTCTCTGTTCTGGTCAGTAGAAAGAATTTGTTTTAGTGCTCATATAAATATTACAATATTGAGTTTTATGCCACCATTATACTATTGGTAATGTAAAAAGATTTAGGAGACTGCAGTGAAGAGAGCTTTTGCCAGCTACTCTCAAAGTTTAATGATATCGATTACTCATAAGTTAGTATCTCCCCAGTAAATAAGGTTGGTTGATTTCAACCTTTGGTAGGTTGCTGAATGTCGAATTAAGTATGTTATATCCAGTAAGTACTGAACCCCCGATGTTCCAAGAACAATTTGATCATTATGCAGACGGCGACAGTGCACAAACACGTAGAAGTGTGCATAAATGGTTCGAGAAGTCTAACTGTGGCCAGAAAAATATGACGCAAGAAGAAGCAGGACGCTTGCCAACCTTTGCCACTGATGAAAAGATTCAGAAAGCTCGAAACATAATAATGGCGAACCAACGAGTTATCATCGATGAGGTAGTATGTTCTCTGCAGATTCGATTCACTGTGGGAGTTAATGAGTTTGAAACCCCGCGAGTATCGAACTCACCGCCAAGTAGTAAGGGTCATCTAATCTAGCCTCGATGATCATTACGCTATGTTGTACTAGACCGCCAATTAGAATCGAACTCAGTCCTCATTCAGACAGAATAGAGTTGAGTTTTTTTTTTGTTTGTTTAGGATTGGGGTTCCGATTCTTTCTCAATTCTACTGCAATTCTATACTTCTAACATCACCTAAACTCTAAAATTTTATTTTTAATATTTATTTTTTATTTATTTGTTTATTTATTCCTTCACTAGAAGATTTGCCTATTCCACTGAAATTTTATTTTTCCACATGTCGAAAAAGATTAAAAATGATGGAAGCCATAATGGTTAAAAAGGAACACTAACACTCACTAAATATAACTACCAACACAGCTATGATGTGCGGACAGTGTTTTGAAAATAAAACTTTCCTATAATTAATACTATTAACATATTCGATATATTTCATAATTAGGGAGCGCTAATATCCCATAAAATCTGACTATCTGAAGAAAACCATAAGAAGGGTGATTTTTTAAAATTTGGGCCAAAACGTAAACACACCGCGGTGATCGTATCCGAAGATAGATTAAGACGTAAAAAACTTTTCTAAAAATGCTACGGCGACATATTCGATATTTCATAATTAGGGAGCTCTAATATCCCATAAAATATGACTATCTGAAGAAAACCATAAGAAGGGTGATTTTTTAAAATTTGGGCCAAAACGTAAACACACCGCGGTGATCGTATCCGAAGATAGATTAAGACGTAAAAAACTTTTCTAAAAATGCTACGGCGACATATTCGATATTTCATAATTAGGGAGCTCTAATATCCCATAAAATATGACTATCTGAAGAAAACCATAAGAAGGGTGATTTTTTAAAATTTGGGCCAAAACGTAAACACACCGCGGTGATCGTATCCGAAGATAGATTAAGACGTAAAAAACTTTTCTAAAAATGCTACGGCCACATATTCGATATATTTCATAATTAGGGAGCTCTAATATCCCATAAAATATGACTATCTGAAGAAAACCATAAGAAGGGTGATTTTTTAAAATTTGGGCCAAAACGTAAACGCACCGCGGTGATCGTGTACGAAGATAGATTAAGACGTAAAAAACGTGTACGAAGATATATTAAGACGTAAAAAACGTTTTCTAAAAATGCTACCGTCACATATTCGATATATTTCATAATTAGGGAGCTCTAATATCCCATAAAATATGACTATCTGAAGAAAACCATAAGAAGGGTGATTTTTTAAAATTTGGGCCAAAACGTAAACACACCGCGGTGATCGTGTACGAAGATATATTAAGACGTAAAAATCGTTTTCTGAAAATGCTACGGCCACATATTCGATATATTTCATAATTAGGGAGCTCTAATATCCCATAAAATATGACTATCTGAAGAAAACCATAAGAAGGGTGATTTTTTAAAATTTGGGCCAAAACGTAAACACACCGCGGTGATCGTGTACGAAGATAGATTAAGACGTAAAAAACGTGTACGAAGATATATTAAGACGTAAAAAACGTTTTCTAAAAATGCTACCGTCACATATTCGATATATTTCATAATTAGGGAGCTCTAATATCCCATAAAATATGACTATCTGAAGAAAACCATAAGATGGGTGATTTTTAAAAAATATTTGGGCCGAAACATAAACACATATTCGATATATTTTATCTAGTATCCCATAAGACTGGGCATTATATGAAGAAAGTCAATTTTTACATTAAAATTTGGATTAACATTTAAATTAAAAATTCCTTTTAATTTTTAATTTGTTTATATGACTGGAATTTTGTCCACTTTTCGGATGGGAGGTTGGGATTTAGTCCTTTGTCTTTTAACCGCTCTCTGCAAACCTTAACATGATTCTTTTTCACCTGTGACATTTCTCCTATGGCTATTTTTTTTTTTTTTTTTACTGTGACGTTTTCTTGCAGTTGAATTAAGGTGTGCGCTTGAAGATGTTAAATACGGCAAAACACCAAATGGGAATCACACATAAGAGACTTTTAGAAATATGCAGAAAAATTCACATACAAGTTGGATTTTATTTTTACCCTGTTCATACGGAAAAAAACCTAGTCAAAACTTCAGTCAAGGAATAGGAATCCCACTTCATTTACATCATTTACAGTCAAAGCTGGAGAACATCCTTGCAGGTCATTCTACCTCGGTTTCACAGGGTCGAATCCTACCGGAGAGCTCATATTTTTCTATAAGATTTCTATAAGATTTCTCGAATAATCCGACCAGTGAACAAAAATAAATATACTGGTTAATAGCTAAATGGGCTGTCGATTCAAATACGAGTATTGATTAAAATAACGATTAAAGTCATGAAATCTGTCGAATTAATAAATAAAAATCTAGTATATATATATATATATATATATATATATATATATATAATGAAAAACAAACCACTTTAATGTACCATTACGATAATTTATTTCACCTAAAATCCTTTTTTAAGGATTCAGGATCATCAGGTAAATCTTCCAACAACGAATTGAGAAAAAAAAAAAAAAAATGGGATTAGAAATTGGTGGGTAGTGTAATTTTTGTAATTTAATAGAGGGGGTTGAGAGTGGTAGTTAACCAGACAATATAAAGTATAGGGAGGGGTTAATTTTATATCTCTCTTATGTTTTATATTGGAGTAGGAGGAGTGACAGAAAACTTGACCTCTTTAGATGGTTAATAAAACGGAAATGAATTGTAGAAAATGTATACAAGTGAGTCTTACGGTAAAGAGAGAGATAGGGGGGAGGGGAAAGAGAGATGGAGTTGTTATAATTTTGTTTTAACAAAATTATGTAAAAGATAGTTTACAATGTTTGATAGAAAATTCGATGTCTGAAAAAAAATTTTGTTATTAACTTAAATGTTTAATTTTTTAAGTAAAAAGTTTCAGGACTAAATATAACTATTATTGTAATAAACATATTTATCTAGGACATAAAGAAATATTTAAAATCTTAATAGTTTATTCACCCGACTAATTGTATTTCCAGAATATAAAAAAAAAAAAAAAAAAAAATATATATATATATATATATATATAACATCTATTTTAATATTTAAAATTAATTTATGAATGTAATTTATTTATTATATTGGTAAACTAAATTAAAGATTAGGTTTCATTATTTAATAGAATTTGAGGGTAATGTTAATTTTCATTTATTCATATATGCCTCACAAATGTATTCATGTGAATCCCTACATACATACGATCATTAACAAGTAAAAAAAAAAAAAAAAAAAAAAAAAAAAACATTTGAGATAATTTACACAAAAATTCATTTATCCTAGTACATAAACTATATATACATTTTACAATCTTTATCTATATTTCAAAATATATATAGATTTCACAGATAAAATTTAATTTTATCAGTGTGATTTCGGAAATGTTTCATTTTAAAGGAATTTAGCTAATATTATTACTATTATTAATAGTCAAAGAATGGTATATTTAAATTTAAATTATCAACTTAGAAATGAAACTCCCTTCAGAAGAAAACAAAATTTAAACTATAGAATATTACAAAAGAAGACCCAATATTTCCTTTAAAAACAATTCATGTACGTACGCACATATATACATACACACACACACACATACATACATATATATATATATATATATATATACCCTTATACATACACACACACATATATACATCCACACATATATATACACATATACATACATATACAATTCATATATCCATATACCAATCTATATATCAAAAAATTAATCTAACCATTTAATCATCCGTATATATATATATAGAGAGAGAGAGAGAGACATACTCATATACACATACACACCCTTAAATAGATATACATTCATATATGAATGTATATCTATTTAAGGGTGTGTATGTGTATATGAGTATAGATATATACACACCCTTAAATAAGGAAGGGAGTTTCATTTCTAAGTTGATAATTTAAATTTAAATATACCATTCTTTGACTATTAATAATAGTAATAATATTAGCTAAATTCCTTTAAAATGAAACATTTCCGAAATCACACTGATAAAATTAAATTTTAACTGTGAAATCTATATATATTTTGAAATATAGATAAAGATTGTAAAATGTATATATAGTTTATGTACGAGGATAAATGAATTTTTGTGTAAATTATCTCAAATGTTTTTTTTTTTTTTTTTTTACTTGTTAATGATCGTATGTATGTAGGGATTCACATGAATACATTTGTGAGGCATATATGAATAAATGAAAATTAACATTACCCTCAAATTCTATTAAATAATGAAACCTAATCTTTAATTTAGTTTACATATCTTTTACATAATTTTGTTAAAACAAAATTATAACAACTCCATCTCTCTTTCCCCCTCCCCCTATCTCTCTCTTTACCGTAAGACTCACTTGTATACATTTTCTACAATTCATTTCCGTTTTATTAACCATCTAAAGAGGTCAAGTTTTCTGTCACTCCTCCTACTCCAATATAAAACATACTTAAGAGAGATATAAAAGTAACCCCTCCCTATACTTTATATTGTCTGGTTAACTACCACTCTCAACCCCCTCTATTAAATTACAAAAATTACACTACCCACCAATTTCTAATCCCATTTTTTTTTTTTTTTTTTTTTTCTCAATTCGTTGTTGGAAGATTTACCTGATGATCCTGAATCCTTAAAAAAGGATTTTAGGTGAAATAAATTATCGTAATGGTACATTAAAGTGGTTTGTTTTTCATTACATATTAGCTCTGTCCTAACATTGAGCTCTCAGGATTTCATCCTCTTTGGATTTACCAATTCGGTTTACCAAGTTCCTTACAACTTGTTTATATATATATATATATATATATATATATATATATATATATATATATATATATATATATATATATATATAAAGGCATTTTGTACGTTTATACGTTGTTTTTATAGATACAGATATTTAAGTAAATGCTCTGTTTATAATAAACTGTAAACGACATTTACCGTAGAGTATAGTCGGGCCGTTACGTAATTTAATTTTTACGTAAGGGCCAATCAATATTTAGCACCTGAAGATTGCGCTATGCATGAATCTCTTGGTCGTGCGAACGGTGATGGATATGTATATTTATTAAAAGCACTGTTTTATTAAGATTAGCGCTATATGTGCGATATATATATATATATATATATATATATATATATATATATATATATATATATATATATATATATAAATCATACTTCCAAAAACTTTTGGCCTATATCGCCTAAGGATACCTAAAGGTTGAAATCATAATAGCCTAAAAAGGCTGATCCCTTAATTTTTGAAATTTAAAAGCCCTGCACATCAAATTTTTATTTTCTTTATATGTGTATTGATCACTTTTTAATTCAACTGTTTTATAATTATATGTATATTTGGAAGAACTTGAAGAGCGTACACAAGAAGTTATGACTTCCATATCACAAGAGTTCCTGTTGAAATTAGTTGATGCATTTTCTGGGCGGCTCGGGGAAGTGATAGTGAAAGCTGGTTCCCATATTGAATTTTAACTAGAACCTCCTGATAAACGGTTTTCTCTGACATCGATTTCTATTAAAAATAATAGTTAATAAATAAATTACAAGTATTTTAAAATGGCGAGTTTCAATCACTCTGTACACACACACACACACACACACGCGTGTGCGCGCGCCGCATATATATATATATATATATATATATATATATATAGTAATATTTTTTTGTTTAAAAATATGATTCCTTCGCTACATAAAAGTTCTCATGTTTCAAAAACGAGAGCCGAAACCATCCAAATAATTATTAAAATTAAGGTGAATTGAGGTGTTTATCCCGTTTCATCTTCATGCAAAATTTTAGGAATAAGCTATCTCTTGGTTTACGTGTGTTTTTAGGCATGGTCCGTTATAACATTCGTTATTGTGGGAGTGGCTAGGCTAGTTTTCTACGTTAAGTGGTCAGACAGTTAATTCTTATCTATAGATTCATCATCTTCTGAGAGGTTTTGCTAAGGTTGGGTAGTGTATCTATTTCAAGGCTAATGTAGGCGGTCATCCTCTAGTTATTTCCCAGTGAGGGATATTTTTATGGCGCGCCTACAAGTCGTTATGTGTCGGGAGGATTGTGTTTTATTATTGTCTATTTGATTATCTATTTATTTATTTGTTTATTCAAGTGGGTGTTTTATATACAAACCGTATTACACTGAATTTCAGTTTGTTTTTTGACGACTACAGAAAGGTTTTTTCCTATTTAATGATTTGGCTAAGCTTTTAAGACTTTTATTAAACTATGGGATTTTTTTCTTATGCTAATTATTTAATGCGAAAATTTGTTGATGTCGGCAAAAAAACGTTAACTCCTGCCTACCGTTTAATAATTTTTCGTTGTTTAGAAACTTAATGATGTGTAGTTTTTCGTGTAGGCATAAAGGGCATGGATCATCCCAGGTTTTACAAGTTCTTGTTCTATTTACTATTTTCCATTTTACTTTTGGTGTTTTATTCGTTTCTTTTAGATGCCAGAAATATTGGTATAGAGATGTCTGATTTCTATTTTGAATATTGTTGAAGCTCTTGTATTGCCTCCATCTAATTTTAAAATTATTCTTCGTTGAGCCTATGTATATCCTATCAGTGATGGGACTCTCCATGGATGAGATAGTGCATTGGTATACCACGGATTTTGTGAGGCATTTATTTTCCAACTGGCAGTCTTTAGGGTTTCTACAATAACATAATTTTTCGTTATCTTTATCTAATTTTAGTTTATGAGTCTTATTTCTGTTTTGGCATGCGTGTTTTTCTAGGATTTTCTTATTATGTCTTTTTATGATTCTTTCTAGATTTTCAGTGCAGCTGCACCTCAATTTTAAGGTGTTTTTGTTAAAGATCTTGCTAAGTTTGCTATTAGTGGGAAAGTGCTTTTCAATTAAAGCTAGGAACTTATGTCCTAGTTTGGTACTGACCATTTGGTTGTACGGAGGGGTATACCAGATGATCTTTCTTTTCCTGTTTTTCTTATTATTGGTACTATCGTCTCTATAGGTTATGTCAGCGTTTTTGTATCCGCTATTTTTCAGGGCTGTGTTATAAAAACTACTGTGTTGACGGAATATTTTCTTATTTGCTGAGTTCATACTGATTCTTTTCTCTATTGATGTGGGTATATGCTTAATTATAGATGGAGGGTGATTAGACTTAGGGTGTACATACAGGGGATTAGTATTAGGTTTTCTGTAAGGTAGGTGAACGTTGTTCGTTAAGTCTAGGGTTACGTCTAGGAAGTTTATTCTTTTTAATTTAGTGTTGACTATTGTTTTTAAATTTAGTTTTCCGAATTCATTATAAATTATCTTTCTAATTTTCTCCGTCATCTCTGTATAGCCCGATGTCCCTAATGTCTAGTTCACGGTGGGCGGTTAGATTGTACAGTATAAATAGACCGACAAGGTCCGAAGATTCTGCAGAGTCTAGAGATCACATGGTGATGTCAAAATTGTCATTAGTGTTTTTAATCCACTGGTCCCCATTGTGGATGAGGACAGATTTCTTTGCACTGAGAATTATGTTTGTTTCTTCCTTAGTTAAGTCAGAATACACTGTAGCAAACTCCAGGGCAGCCGGGAAGAGGTCTTTTGATATTGACTGGTAGTAATCGACAATATCGAACTGAATTAGGGTACAGTCGAGCTTATTGTCGATGTTGGTAAACCAGTTTATGACTTCTTTGGTGATTTCCAGAGTGTTAATCCAAGGTTTGTTTTTTAATTTGGCTAGTGATCCTTTCCAGGATTTTTTTGCTTATCTTTCCTATGTCGGGTCTAGTAGGGTTTATCATTCTGGTAGTGGGGTCTTCCTCAAAATCGTGTTTGTGGTCCTTAAGAGTGATGTAGCACTCCCTTTCGGCCAGTTTGCCAAACTCTATCACTTATTTTTAATTTTTCAGTAATCATGTTACTAGTTCTATTGATACTGTCAACCATATTTATATTGTTATTCTGGGCTTTTTTATAAGTCTTAGTTAAATTTTTTCTAATTAATTTGTTGTAGTCGCCAGCCGCCAATTTGTAGAAGTTTCCTGTTTTATCGGATTTAACTAGTATTCTATCGCTGTCGTTTATGGTTTTGACTATTTGGTCTAGCCACTTCTGGAAGTTGTTTTTCTTTTTTTGAAAGGAAATATTATTGATTATATTTAGTAGGTCTTTTTCGAATTCCTGTAGGTTTTTGTTGTATGGTGCTACTTTCTTGCTTTTAAATCCGTAAACCTCATGCTCTTTTTTTGTTAGGTTATTTCCTCGTAGGAAGAAGAATGCTTTCCATCTCATTCTTCTTATTAATTCCTGTGTTTTTTCGGCTCTCGTTTTTGAAACATGAGAAATCTTATGTAGCGAAGAAATCATATTTTTAAACAAAAAAAAATTACAATATAAGCACTGTCTTCTTAAAAATAAAAACAAAAAATACTAAGGAACTCCGGATTATGCACCCAACGTGTTCTTTTCTATTTTCTGCATACCTGCGCACTTACATATATATATATATATATATATATATATATATATATATATATATATATATATATATATATATATATATATATATATTCTCTCGCGGAGTTCGTTTTGCGGTTTTGCTAGTAAACTCTATTTCCACTACTCTTAACTTGTGCTTGACTAGATTTTACTTAATGAATATATACTTAATAAATATATACTGGATGTCTGCAATTTATAATCGGCATCCAATTATTATGACCATGTGCCTGACAAATATAATCTTTTCTAGTCTAGCTTCTTTGTTTTCACATTGATTTTACTTGATGTCAAGACGTTTTCATTGTGTTTCCTGGCACCAAAACTGTAGTAACTACTATTTAACCTCTTTGACCTTTTAGTTTAAGGTCAAGTGTCAGTCATCAATGAGACAGTCGTAGATCCGGTATCATTTGCTAAACAAACTTTAACTTTTGCTGATATGATTTGCTTTCATTGATTGTGTGAGAATAAAACTGAAAGAGAGCTTTCATTCATACGTTGCATAGGGGGCTATATAGGTTCCCGTTAAAACTATTGACCCGATGGGTTAGCCCATTGTGCAACTTTCCAATAGGCATTCCTGTTATGCAAAGCTGAATCTAGTCTGCGAGAAGTAATTCACGTGCCGATTGTGATAAAATAGACGAATGCAGGCAGAATTAATTGGACGGGCGGCCTGCTATGGACATATGATGTGAGATTTATTAGACAAGTCAATGTGCTTAAAATAAGAAAGATCTAAACCAACTGGGATTTTCATGATTTAATTTTGATATATATATATACAGGGTATCCCAAAAACTTTGACACCATTTTGCAGGCCAATACTTTTAGCAAGTTTTGTAGAAATATCCTCAGATTTTCACAGAATGTATAGAAACAAATCAAGATTTTATATTTAATGTAGTATTTTTGTTATCTCAATGAGAATCTGTCAGAGAAATAGATCGGGCGTGATAGAGATGAAGAGTAGTTTCTGATGAAACCGTGGTTATATATATATATATATATATATATATATATATATATATATATATATATATATATATATATATATATATATATATAATTATTTATTAAACATTTGTAAAATTTCGCTTGAAGATGGAACAGAGCTTACTTTAACTCAATTTAATTCAAATAATTATATTGAAGTTTTCGGCTCTTGTTTTGAAACATGAGACCTCTTATGTAGCGTGTTGGAATCATATTTTTAAATAAATAATTATATTTATGCTCTACTTTTGTATCGAGCACTATTTTTAAAAAAATAATAACAAAAATACTAAAGAACTGTGGATTATTTACCTAACCAGTTCTTTCCTATTTTCTATATATTTTGACATATATATATATATATATATATATATATATATATATATATATATATATATATATATATATATATATATATATTGTGTGTGTGTGTATTTAGGCAGCATGTTTTCATTCATACATGTTTTATTAAATAATATAGACAACTATTGTCTATTTATTTTATGTAAATTCTTTTCATAACGTCTGGTAAGATTAATAACATTATCATTAAATGAAAAAGAAAATCACAATATTAATCCATATTATTTAATCCAATCTAAGCTTTCGGCTTACATAAGCCATTATGAAAGATGTCAATTAGTGTACAACATATTAAGCAATATACGGACAAGACAGTGATGATATATATATATATAAATCATGACTCCTGATAACTTCACGTTCTTTCTAGTTTTCAATAAATGTTCCTTTTTCGCAAACTCTCCTAAACACTGCTCCACCGTCCATTCACTCAAGCTCGCTAGGTGCGTTATGCGTTGTCTTCCCCTTTCTGTCATGGCTTCGATCTGTTCTGTGAGTATCAATTTTTCCTAGCCTTCTTTCCTCATTATATCCCTTAAAAGTTTAAACTGTCTTGTCCCTTCTCCGTTTAAAAGCGCTCAATGCCATTTGAAATAACGATAATGCAGAGAAATTTAAGACATAAAAAGTCAATGGAAAACCAAACGTGTTGCTACTTTACTCTATCAGACAATGCCAGAGGTGGAGAACCTCTGTAGTGGAAAGGTTTGCGGTAATCCTGTAACGTTTTTATCAATATATATTACCACCAACCTTTCCAATATATATATATATATATATATACATATATATATGAATTTTTTTATGTCTTATGTTACTCTGTATATATATATATATATATATATATATATATATACAAATATAGGATTGGTATATAGGGAATAAATTCCAATAGCCAAAAAAAATACTAGTTTTAAAAGAGTGCTCATTACAAAGTAGAGCAAATAAAATTTATATTATTTATGTTATAAAATCATGGCAAAAATAGCAATTTTGTTTCAACACTTCTGGTGTCTTATCAAGTGATCGTTTTGAATGTAGAATAAAGGGTTTTAAAAGGTCCAAATCAATCGAACCCACCTCGCTAGTGCGCTAGTGGAAACGCAGTTACATATGCTGGAATGACCAATCAAAAAACAAGGATATGAGAATTCAAAAAAACCTGACAACAAAATTAAAAGAGCTCGATCATGTAATTCTCTATATGCACTTGTTATTTATGACTTAATGAAAAAGTTGAAATTATTAAATTTATTGACAAGACTCATCTCTTAAATCAAAGAAATGAACTCACTGTTAACTGTAAACATAGCTATAAATTTAACTTACTAGAGGGGTAGTAATATTTTTGGCGATGATGAAGTGTTACTGTACGTTTAGTATGTTATTACTTTTATCATCTAATAATACTCCTATGTAAATATATGTAGGTATACGTATATTATGTTGTTTGTGTCTGCATATGTGTGTATATTTTTATTGATCGATGTATATATATATATATATATGTGTGAACTTTTATAAATAAATAAATATATATGTATATATATATATATATTTGTATTTGCATGTACTTGTATCTGTGTATATATTTATATGTATGTGTGTGTTGGTATATATATATAAAATATCTATCTATATCTATCTCTCTTTCTCTGTCTATATATATATATATATATATATATATATATATATATATATATATATATATATATATATGTATAGTTAAATGTATGTTCGCGTGTATGTATGTATATATGAATATATTTGTACTTGTAGTTATATGATTCTATATATATATATATATATGTTTGTATTGATGGCTGTTATATACAGTAGCGTCCAAAACTAAGGGACAAAATTTTAAAACCTAATATTTGTTAGAAATAACAACTGTCAAAAGTTGTCAAAATTTCAGCTTTTCACAGTTCTTATTTCTAACAAATATTAGGTTTTAAAATTTTGTCCCTTAGTTTTGGACGCTACTGTATGTGCTTGTTTATATATTTATGCGCTTGTAAATGTATGAGTGTGTAAACTTATGTACATATGTGCATGTGCGTATATATATATATATATATATATATATATATATATATATATATATATATATATATATTAAAGAAAAACAGACCACTTTAAGGTACCATTATGATAATTTATTTCACCAGAGCCCTTTTAAAGGACGCCGAATCATCAGTTAGCACTTCCAACAATAAAATGAAACGAAAGTTCTCCATAACTATAATCTTCTTTTCTTTGATAGTGGTTTTAAAATAGCTTGTAGATTTAATGATCAACAGTTGTGTTTTGTTACACTTTCATCTTGTATGGACTTTACAGTCCTTTATTTTCATTTGGATAATATTGTTACAATATGTGTAGGCTTATGTATGTATATGTGTATGTATATACATATATATGTATGTTTATGAATATGTATATATGTGTTTATGTATATATATGTATATGTTTGTATGTATGTATATATTTATATTTATTTGTATGTGTGCATATATGTATATATATATATATATAGTTTTATATTACTGTGTAGGTTGATATATTTATTTCTATGCGTGTATAGATGCATATGCGTATATGTGTATGTATGTGTGTATATAGGTGTATATATATATATATATATATATATATGTGTGTGTGTGTGTGTGTGTATATGAATGTTCGTAGATTTATTTTGTATGTTTCTATTTGTCGTGATGAATGTGTGTACACATACCTATGTTTGCATTTTTTTTACATATTGTTTTATATTTTTTATTCGTCTATGTGTACTCATGCGTATATAAGAGTATATATATATATATATATATATATATATATATATCCAAGTATATGATCGGTGTATATGGAATGAATTCCAATAACCAATAATTACTATTCTTAAAAGAGTGCTCAATACAAAGTAGAGCAGATATAATTATTTATTTAAAAAAAATTTATAACATAAATATGTTATAAAATCACTACAAAAATAGCCATTTTGTTTCAACACCCTCGGTGTCTTATCAAGTGATGACGTTGAATGTAAAATTATTTTACATTCAACGTCATCACTTGATATGACACCGAGGGTGTTGAAACAAAATGGCTATTTTTGTAGTGATTTTATAACATATTTATGTTATAAATTTTTTTAAAAATAAATAATTATATATATATATATATATATATATATATATATATATATATGTGTGTGTGTGTGTGTGTGTGTGTGTGTGTGTGTGTGTGAGAGAGAGAGAGAGAGTTTTCTTTTTTATATATTAGATAATTTTATTTTAAGTGTTACATTTTGCCTGTACATTTGAGTTTGGTGTTTTTTTGTGTGCGTGTATGCGTATATCTTTATTTTTCTACCCATTTCTATATATTCTAGTGTCTTCTTTCTTTACGTTGTTCATTGATGAATATTTATTTTTCTATTCTACCCATATTAAATTTTATCTGTAGAACGATTTTTATTTATATATCTTTGCCCGTGTAAGTTACATTTTAATAGTATGCTTGAATTCGTTTTTTGCGTGTTTATATATCTAAATATTTCTATGTGTTTGTGTATTATAATCTGTTTATTTTATGTATTGTCTTTTACAAGATTTCACCTTCTCCTGTCCATATAATCTTTTCAAATGTATGTTAGCTGGAACGAAACTTAGAACAACATCAGATTTTAACGTTTATTCTAACTGAATTTTTAGCTTTTCAATAAAAAATAAAAATAAATAACAAAACATGTATTTTTTCCTCAGTTAGTTGTAAAAATTATCGAATTATCTAAGGAATTTTAGGATAAAAAATTTGTTTTTCTTGGGTCAGCACGGACAGCAAAGATTAGTATAAGGAAATTTAGCGCCTTTTTTGATTTGGAAATTCTTGCAAAAACCAAATAATTTTTTGATTTTAATGAAATTAAATTCTTTTAGAATGTTTTTTTAGAATATCTTAGTAGAAATAATTTTTTTACATCTGTTACGCCACCACACCAACTTATTTAATGAAATTTCCAGAAATTAAATTTTACTCCGCTTCATCTTTATATGAGTTAAAAGGTGGATGTTTTTTTTCAAATAGCGGCTCATTTATCAAAAATCTGCTGCAAATCGTAAAATAAAAAATGCTGTCAAACTAATATATTATTTAATTTGAAAAAAAAAACTCTTAAATGTTTTTATTAATAAGATATATTATGGAAACTATTGTCTTAAAAAAATATTTTTCTTTGATGTATAATGGACTTTTATAAGAATTGGTTAGAATTATTTTGAGGATTAAAATGCGTAACCGATAATGAGATTCGAAGAATGGTTTTGCATTGGTTTTGTAATACTCACATTTTCATTACTGTTGTATTTCGAATCAAAAGTCCTAATGACTTGTCTAGTGGCTAAGGGAACACCAATTCTTTCATCATACAGATTTTGGCAATAAAACTAGTGTAGAGTGAAGGCAGAAATGGATACCAAGACAGTGAAACATCAAATGTCAAAAAAATGGTTTCTGATTCCGAGGAGCCGCGCGTCCTTCCAATTAATAAATTAATCATTTGAGAATAAAAATTTAACATTTTAATTGCCGCCGTCAATCTTCTTCACCAAGCGACATGACACATTCTTCCTCACCAAGCTACGTGACACTTATACTTTCTTCCTCACTCTCTACTTTGCCTAACTTTTCCACAAATACATGCGAAGATATCACATATCATTTAACATACATCTACAAGCAAGGAACTTTAGCACAATTAATTTAAATGCATACACGCCGAGAAAAATTTTATTTGGAAATAACTCGAAAATAAAATATTTTATATTTTCATATTTAAAAAGCTTTTACGCCATTTTCTTTGTTGTCGGTTGATTCAAATCCATAACAGAAGGGAAAGTTTTTTTTTTTTTATCTTTAGCTGTGATGAAAGGGACCAACAGTATCTGTTCGAATTCTTTCAAATTTGTTATTTTCCGGCGCCGTTCTCTTCTCATCATATCGTCTTCGTTCAAGAATGATTGTACACCTTCTTTCTTTTAGAAAATATGAAATAAAAAGCAGCAGCGATAAAGTCTCGGCATGAAACACGATTCACTTATATCGTTGTTTCATATCTAACAGAAGCAACCCGAATAAAAAGAAACAAGAACTCATTAATAATCAGTTTTGTATATACACACGTTTTAGAAGAGGATGATATTACCAGTTTTAGAAGACGATGATATTACCAGTTTTAGAAGACGATGGTATTACCAGTTTTAGAAGAGGATGATATTACCAGTTTTAGAAGACGATGATATTACCAGTTTTAGAAGACGATGATATTACCAGTTTTAGAAGAGGATGATATTACCAGTCCTTGACAAATTAGTTCTATATAACATATTAATCTACAAAATAAACCTCTTGTAGAAATGTGTCTCCGTAATTACGACGGTTAGCTACCAGGTACTACTGAGTCACTTGGTCAGAGGGAGCACTTGGCTGTATTTAAAATATAATTTCATTGATATTTTCGTTTTATAAAATTTATGACTATACAACTGAATTTCAACAGAGTAAAGGTAACCTATGTGTTATGGTCCGGTTCCTTGTACCACGGTGATAGTCCAAGGTAGAACCAATAAAGAAGAACTCGAACACATGTATGGAATAACACAGATATATTGCAAACAGGAATACATACAGAAAAGTAGAAGTGTTAGTATGAACAATCAGGTTTAGTAGAGAGAACAATGTAGTCTCGACCAGTATCACTATTCCAATGTCTTGCAGTAATTGTCTGAAAGCGACTCTGTTTCGGACTGCCTCTGACTAGACTATTGACTCGACTTGAACTACTGACTGACTATATTTAGTCACCCCCGACGTGGGTATCATGTGGCACAAGGCCAGTTTAACGTGGCATCTGCGAGCCCGTGGGATCGGCCCCAAAATATGCCCATTGAACCCGTATAAACGGGTTCAGGGCCGGTTTACCTCCCCGAAAGAGAATCCGACCTTCGGTGTAGCCTCCTTCGGGTTCTTCCCCGCCCGAAGGAAGAGGGTACAAACGAACAGCCGGTCAAGACTTGAACGACTGACTGACGATATTCAGTCACCCCTCCACGTTACCATCATGTGACACAAGGTCGGTTATTTATTGTGGGTTCTCCGAGCCCGTGGGATCGGCCCCAAAATATGCCCGGGCTCAGGGCCCGTTTACCTCCCCGAACGAGACACCGCCCCTCGGCGTAGCCACGTTCGTGTTCCTCCCCCGCCCGAAGCCAGAGAGTTCAACCGAACAGTCGCTCAGGAAGTGAGCGACTGACGATATTCTGTCTCCCCCACCCACCACCAGGGCAACATGTGACACAAGATCGGTTATTTATTGTGGGTTCTCCGAGCCCGTGGGCTCGGCCCAAAAATATGCCCATTGAACCAGTATAAACGGGTTCACGGCCGGTTTCCCTCCCCGAACGAGACTCCGCCCTTCGGCGTAGCCTCGTTCGGGTTCCTCTCCGCCCGAAGGTGGAGATTTCAATCGAACAGTCGGTCAGAATGTGAGCGACTGACTCCTTGCCTATTCCTGAGGTGCAGTCTTTATTAAGTATGGAATAGTTCATTATTATTATTATTATGGGTAAGATCCCATAACACTGTCTATAACTGATTTAAAATATAATAGGTATACAAAGAAATTAGCAAAACCTAACCGATTTTAAATGCATATATCCGGCTCGATCTACGTGTAATGGATTTTAAAAGGCCTCAGATTGTAACTTAAAATGTTTGTTACTTTTTCATCACAGGTTCTGTTCGGATTATTTCATCCGGGTTTTGTTTTTCTGTACTTCGCTTTATTTTAGAAAGTTGCACTTTCCCCTTTCAAGTACCCTATTTTTGAGAAGTCCTGATATGATTTTCTCCTAAACCGTGACCTAGGGGAACTCTGCTGATCTCTTGTTCTGGGTATCAATTTCTGAACCTTCAATTCCATCGTTATTTCATTTCTTATTAGTTTCTGGCACAAACTCTTAATATCTACGCTTCGTTTGCTGACAGGACGATTTGAGTATAGTATGTGCTTGATTTCGTTCAACCCTCTTATTTTCCAGTACTCTTCCCTGTCAATTATGTTGACCTCATTTAATGACAGTTGCAATGCTTCTCCTTTAGAAAACATAACATAAAAAGCCCCAATCATGAGTACCTATTTCGTATAGGATTCGCTCCAGGAGTGATTTACTAGACGAAATATAGCCTATCATCGCCGTATCACATCTTCCAATAAGTACAGAACGTAACAAGCGCAAAAAACACCAGTTTTACAAACACCCTTGTGCGAATTAAGTGAAACAAAACGAATAATTCCGATATTATTTACATTTTTCGTATTTTTCCAAGGAAGAATGACCGAGTGCACATGTCAAATATCACGACAAACTGAGCTCTATAGCCATGGATGTTAACCATCCTAAGATAAGTATAACCCTGAATTTAAAATGGGCATTAGCATGGGATAAGCATTAATTTATACGACAAATTGAGATTTATAGTCTTGTTTGGTAAGGAATTAAGCGTGAGATATACTAACAAAAGGCTTTACGGTAATCTACCCAAGCTGTGCTGTGATTTATATCTTTGTGCTGCAATTTTTGAAGATCATTTTATTTATTAGTAGTTGAAATTTTTAACTATATGCACCTCTTAGACATCACTTCTGTTCCAGGGGAAGAGTTTTGTTGTCATTGAGGAAAGTATTCGTCAGGACAGATGTGATCAAATTATATGTCGGGGAAAGTCATGTTATTGGCCTATAGTTTTTTTTTAATAATCTATTTAACACGTTTTGAGTAAAGATTTGTAATACCTTGAGTGATCGTTTTATCGAGTTTATTAATTAGCATTGATAATGTTTGTACAAGAGTTATATGGATTGATGACAGATGATAGAGCCAAAAGTTGTGCACTTTGTCATCTCCAGTGAATTTCTATTTTGGGGATTTTGTTATACTTGGTTATATTTTTCCTTTCTTGCACAGGTTTATCCGTTATTCATTCTTGTTATTATTTTCTTCTTCTTCTTCTTCTTCTTCTTCTTCTTATTATTATTATTATTATTATTATTATTGTAGATGGGAATGCTGTAGTTTCCTTAATTGCTCGGTTGCTTCATTTTACATGACAAACCTTGCTGAGTTATATAATTTTGAAATCAATCCTTTCAAAATTTAAGTCTGAAGCATTTACTTGGTTTGGTTAATGTTGCTAGTTTATATTCGAGTCAATAATCATTTGATGCATTCAGAAATATCTATATATTAGTTGTTTATAGTTGAGACTTATAAGCATTAGATTGGTTCGGGGATAGTTTTTTTTAAACATAATATATTATGAAAATAGTTTATAAAAGCGAGAGGTTGTTTATCAAACAAATTAAAATATTCACATACTGCACATATACAGGGAGCAATGGCTAAATCGGTGTCAATTTATTTTTTTTTATTTATTTTTTTATTTATATTTTCCACTGCACAATATAGTAGGTCCAGTTGGGCACCGTTTTTGAGAAAAAGAAAACCATGACGCAATTCAATCCGCTAGAAATTTAAAAACGGCATGCCGTACTGCTTGACATTCGCGCCGGAAACTCCAATATGAAGATTTCAGTGTGTTTGGGTATCAATCTGAAGACAGTGAAGAGAATTCGGAAAGAGTCGGATAATATATCCAGTCAACATCATGGAATTTGAAGTGATCACTAGTGATGGCGACGTTATGCCTCCATTCATCTTCTCACGGGGCCTCAGATACAACACGGAGGCCTACATCAAGTGCCTTGACGAGGTAGTGCTGCCATAGTTCAAGAGGGTGGCTATTTGAAGAACCTATGTCTAGCAACAGGACTCTGCACGATGTCATACAAGCAGGAGGACCCAGTCATGGCTGTTCAGGCAATTTCTGCAACCATGTCACCCCTAAGATCTGGTCAACTGACTCCTCAGACTGCTACTCCTTTGATTATTATGTGTTGGGCGTAGTTTAGCGAGAGACCAACAAAACTTTTTATAACATCAAAAATGAATTGAAGGCAAGGATTATGTCAGCATTCACCAACTGAAACAAGGGAAGTATCCAGAAGATTTGCAGAAGATTCCGAAGTCGTCTGGGGGGCTGTGGTTGAAGCCAGTGGCGATTTTATTGAATAAATTTATTTTAAGATATTTCTGTGAAATTTAGGCAAATCATTTGCTTTTAATGAAACTTTTATAACTCTTACAATGAGATGTCAGTATAATTTTAATTTTTGCTTAATTTAGGCGACAATGTATCCATCGCGCCATGTCTATGCAAGTTTGGAGTAAAAGCTGCCATGTGAATAGGTAATATCAGTTGTTTCATTTTTATTCTATGATCATTCCCTTCATTTGGGATTAGTAAATCTGGGACGTTTATCTTTAAATCTATCTTCATTTTATCGATTCGGGGATAGGTAATATTCGTTGGCTATTTTTAAACTATGTGCATTTACATGATGCAGACATAGTCAAATACTGTTCGTTTATATTTGAGTCTACAAACATTTACTTGGTTTGGGGAGAAGAAAATATTGGTCGTTTATATTTGAGTGTGTAAGTAATATATTCGGTAGATGGCTGATTTTGGTAGAATTTTTTACGGTACTGCAGCGGGCGGGGGGAATGCGACCGGTGTATTCCCGCTTACTGGGCAGATATTACTTGTACTTCCTACCATAACTAATAAAGGCCAAGAATTGCAACAGAAGCACAACAAAATTACTGAAGTCTGTAAAATATTTACAAAGACTCAATTTATGTCTACTTTATTTCATAAGCAGCAGCTGCAACAAAACTGCTTTTTTACCTTCTAAACATGGCAGATTTTAATACAACATTATATATATATATATATATATATATATATATATATATATATATATATACACACACACACACACACACACATATATATATATATATATATATATATATATATATATATAGATAGATAGATAGATAGATAGATAGATAGATAGATAGATATACACAACAGTTCAAAAGTTTAAAGCAACTCTCTAGAATTAATATAGGATGAACTTGACAGAAGAGTGAAAAGAAAATGAAAAAGAGCTCTTAGAGTCATTGAATAAAGAATGGGATCAGTTATCAAACTTATACTTTGAGGAACGTTTGCAACATATGCCAAAAATCTGTGCTGTAGTAATCAAATCTAAAGGAGGATATTTTGACGAGAGCAAGATTTAATCATAAAATGTCATTTTCGTCATAATAAAATCTCTAATAAAGATAAAAAAAAATTAAAATTAAAACGGAAACAAAAATTTACAAAACATGTATAATAATTTTCTCTTATTTAAAATACAAAAAACCCCTACATTTTGGTCCAATTATAAAATTACAGGGGGTCGCTTCAAACCTTTGAACTGTAATATATATATATATATATATATATATATATATATATATATATATAGCATATGCGTGATTTTTTAATTTGTTTGATAAACAATTTCTCGCTTTTGTAAAGTAATTTCATTAGATATATTTTCTTTAATATTATTTGTATCCATGGGAGTGCAGAAAAATTCCATGTCGGGCACGCTACCCAAGGATGTGCTGGTGTTGTAATGGATAGCGTGCTTGGAATTAGAAATACGAGAGCCGATTTCGAATTACAGTTACATTCATTACATTCATTTACGGTCAAAATGAGAAATTTATGAACCTATCTCTTCACCCAGATCTAAGAGTTACATAGTTACATTTGTATCTGGGAAAAAACACCCTACAACCACAAAAGTTAATGAAATATTCACTCGAAACGGATAAAAGAAAAAAATATTAATCATGCAATCCCAAAGTATTTCGGCTATAAATATCCAACAAAGGGTTGATAAACCGTAAAATACTAATCTCTTAATTAATCACTTCCCAAAACTAACAATATATATTTTATGGAAGGCCTTCTGGGTCGGGCTGTAAACTTTTCCCCTTAATCTTTATAATGCTATTGATGTTATATATATATATATATATATATATATATATATATATATATATATATATAGATATAGATAGATAGATAGATAGATAGATAGATAGATATATCGCATCTAATTTTGAAAATAATTAATTATTAAAATTAGCTTAATTATATATGTATATATATATGTCTCCCCCCACTCTCTCTCTCTCTCTCTCTCTCTATCTATCTATATATCTATCTATATATATATATATATATATATATATATATATATATATATAGATAGATAGATAGATAGATAGATAGATATATCGCATCTAATTTTGAAAATAATTAATTATTAAAATTAGCTTAATTATATATGTATATATATATGTCTCCCCCCTCTCTCTCTCTCTCTCTCTATCTATCTATATATATATATATATATATATATATATATATATATATATATATATATATATAAAATCTCGTATTCAAAATTTCTTCTTTGCTTATTGCTTCCTTTATGACGATGGCGTTAATGACGAAATTCGCTGCCAACGTTCCGGACTAGAAGTTTCCAGTTTCGCCAAAACCTGCTTTTATCATTTATTTGGTCGGAGGCGAAAGAATATCAGAGTCTAAGAAAGTGCCAATGGCGTGAGTCTGTTTAAGGTGGACGCCAACTTGCTAGGAATTGGCCAAGACACTTGATTTCATGACCTGACTCTATGGCACATAATATATATATATATATATATATATATATATATATATATATATATATATATATATATATATATATATATATACTCACGTATCAATGATTGGATATATTTTGCTTAATGCACAATTCAGAAAAATTTCATTTGTAAAGCTGGTAATATATATATATATATATATATATATATATATATATATATATATATATATATATATTGTTAACTAAAACAGGCAATGAATGTCTTATGTTTGATTCTGAGCCGTTCTAAACTTAGTATATTTGCTTTAATTTCAGCTGAAAAAAGACAAAAATTGTTCAACTATTCGGCAACACAACATATTACATTGCATCTAGACATATGGTTTCTGTCCCTCACGAGTTACAACGTCATAGAATTGCATCACAAATTTACAACCTGTGTCTGCTATTCCACCACCGTTATCGTCGCATAGCAATCTTCTATGTCAACATAACAGAATATAATTTTTGATGGTGAATATCTTTATTTAAGTGTCCGCATAATCACTCTGAAGATGGCTCATCTGAGCCGAAACCTTACATCAGGGAACAGCTTAATAAAAAATATCCAAATGTTGGACATTTTTTGTCTTTATTTTCCCCTGAAATAATAGCAAATATACGAAGTTAAGAAAGGCTCATTATCAGACATAATAGACATGCATTGTCTGTTACATTTAACAATATATGTTTAAATAATGATCCGCTGTCCCAACACACATATATATATATATATATATATGGTTTGCGATATAAACGTTATATTTAGTGGGTACACTTTGTTGAGTAGACATCCCTTTTTCTAGCAATAACAAAAGATCGCTCGGACGAGTCGTTACAATATTTTGACCGGGTTCGAATTTCACTATAATTGATTTGTCTAGGAGGTAAATTCTTGAAAATATCGATTTAGAGAGACGATCGCAGTGCGCATCATTGTTGGGAAGTGTCTAGCAGCCATACCACTGGCATGGGCACCAGTGAATGATGTGCGATATTGCGTATCCGAAACTGTTCAGGGGCCGTCGATTGATGGGCTAGGATCAAATTACAAGTCATCGTGACCAAAGGTTTGGGGTACTGCTCTCTGATCGCACCAGATATTCGCTTTCTCTCAGAATCTGTAAGTATGTCCCGTACAGCATAGGTGCAGTATAAAACAGACACTAGATCTGCGTGCGTTCAAGAAACGTGTCCGCACACCCGTCGGCAACAAGGATAACCTAGCCGTCCTAGCACTGAACAAGCATTGTAATTATTTTGCTGAATGAAACAGAAAATTGTTTTGATTTATGCGCAGTTTTCAAAAATGTTGATTCCTTTGGATGTACTTTGGAAATCGTAGCGATTACTGGAATGATAAGATGCTTCCTGACGGAATGGCAAGTCACCAGGCTACCTCTTGTTTGTTTGATTTTTTCAGATTTGTCACACGGATGTAATATCAACCCAGTTAGGCAACGAATGCGATTTATATAGAAATTGTTTTTTTATTGAATAGTTAAAAACGGAGAAACCATATTTTGATTGCTTCTTGGTCTAATATTAATAGATGTTGTGGCTTCCGGGATGAAATCCAGTACCAAACGCCAGGAATGAATATATGAAAATAATGTTTTAACGTAATAATACAAACTGGTAAAGCAGGTTAGTAGTTCCAGGAATACGGGTTAGTAGCAAAATCTATCTATCTATCTATCTATCTATCTATCTATCTATCTATCTATCTATCTATCTATCTCAGATTCGAAGGCGCATATCATTTTATGTTATATAATACAAGCCTAAAATGTTATACTACTTCCCAACTATTGTCTTCTGAGTCGGATTGATTGACTATTTTCATGAAGGAAGCAACTACTAGACTAGCCGTTAAGTTGATTCAGGGAAGGAACCAATTTTCTCACAGTATCGCTGTATGACTTCTTACTGAGTCTACGTGCTCGTTCACTGTGACTCCTACAACACTGTTACCTCAGCCTCTCTCTTCCGGTTACAGACAACCTTTTACTCTGTCACTCTGGACTGGACTCTTCGGTTTTGCTCTCTCGGATCTTCACGTAGCCGTAGTATATGTATAGACTGGGTGATTCCATTTGTGTAAAAAGGAGAGAATCCCTCAACAAAAGATCTTAAACTTCTTTCATACCATTTCCAGAAAATAATCTAAACGATTTCATCCTCTTCCCGATCATCTGAAGAGATTGTGACAAGAATGCAAACCTGGAATCTATTATTAATGTCAGAGTTCTTCAAAGACATTGCCTGGTGGTATTTCACTAAAGATGCATGGCATAAAAAAACGTCTTAAGCTGTGCCCTCACGTTTTTTAATTGTTAGCGCGTTATTTTCGCTTCACTGAATTGTCCAAGTTACATGATCGATTTTCTTACGCATAACATTAGGTAATAGTAGCCAAATAAATATGGGATAGACGTGAAGAACATGATAAATAGACGTGAACACGTTCAGATAGATGGGAGAAAACATTAGATAGATAGATAGATAGATAGATAGATAGATAGATAGATAGGAACAGACTGAGATAGATAGATAGATAGATAGATAGATAGGAACAGACTGAGATAGATAGATAGATAGATAGATAGATAGATAGAGAGATAGAGAGATAGATAGATAGATAATGAAGAGACTGAGATAGATAGATAGATAGATAGATAGATAATGAAGAGACTGAGAGAGATAGATAGATAGATAGATAGATAGATAGATAATGAAGAGACTGAGATAGATAGATAGATAGATAGATAGATAGATAGATAGATAGATAATGAAGAGACTGAGATAGATAGATAGATAGATAATGAACAGACTTAGATAGATAGATAGATAGATAGATAGATAGATAGATAGGAACAGACTGAGATAGATCGATAGATAGATTGGAACAAGCCTAGATAGATAGATAGATAGATAGGAACAGACTGAGATAGATAGAATGGAACAAGCCTAGATAGATAGATAGATAGATAGATAGATAGATAGATAGATAGATAGATAGATAAGAAAAAGATCTAATGATATAGAAGAAAATATCCCATATAATAGATTTTAACATTTTAGCAAATCACCGAACAAAATTGAAAGTTAAAAAAACTACCAAATAACTGTCATCTCACAGTAAAATTCTGAGAAATATTTACGCCGTTGATAGAGATGAATAGTTTAAGCTAAACAGAATATAAAAGAATATTATCTTGCATGATTATATTCTTTACATGACAGCTTTTTTCTATTTTTTACCTGCATTATTCAAGAAACACGTTATCGAAGAAATTACAATAATTCTCTACATTTTCCTAAACACAATCATCAAATTCGAAGGCGCATATCATTTTACATTATATAATACAAGCCTAAAATGATACGCTACTTCCCAACTATTGTCTTCTGAGTCGGATTGATTGACTATTTTCATGAAGGAGGCAACTACTAGGCTAGCCGTTAAGTTGATTCAGTAAAGCTCTACGTTCATCATTAAAATACTTTTAAGAAATCCATTGTTTAAATACTTATATACGAATATCTTTCTTTTATATGCTTACTTAAACGTGAGAGTTTCGTAGCTTTTATCGACTCTTTTAAGGAAATGTTCTCAAAATTCTAGTTGTTTTCTGTCTGTTTACAGCTTCTTCAAATGTTTTCTTGTTAGTCTCTGCACTTTTTCTTGCTTATTCCCTTTCACGTTTTTTACAGAACTCTTTTCGATGTAAAATGAAATCGATTTTCGTTCCTCTTGCCACTGTTTTATTTCCTACTTATCTGGGATCTCTGTTTAGCTTTTACTAACTATTCAATATCCGTTTCATATGCTTTAGAAATATAGCTTTCGCTTCTCTCGCTGATGCGTTAACCGATTATACTGAAATATTCTGTTAGCCTGTAGATAAGAATGGCGAATCTCGGCTTGTTGCTTTGGATTTCTCGAAGGCGTCTGACAGGATTTTGCATGATGGTTTTCATAAGTTGAAGAATTATGGTATTTCTGTGCGAATCTTTTAGCGATATTTATTCTGTAAAATATACAGAAATGTGGCACAAGGCCGAAATGGGTGATTGGGGAAAGGACGGTCTTCTTCTGTCTTAACTATAACTTAACTAGCCGAAAACACTGACCCAATCGTACGAACAATATTCTTTACACCAAAACAACGCATTCATACGTCCCTTTCTTATTACAATCACCATAATACCTCATGTCTCTATGAAAAAACTAACTATTCCCCCTATATACAATTCAGTGTCTGTTGGGGGAGGGAATAAAACAATAATTCTAAAAATTAATCCCAATGAGTATTTACAATATGAATACAAAACTATTTACAAGAAACTAAAGAAAATATTATTAGTAATAAAAAAAAAACACAATCACTAAATGTGGCAGAAATACCAGTTCACTGGCCGAAATCAATGCGGGACTATAATAGTATAAAACAATCATTCATCCCACGCACACACACTGACACGCACTCATTCAACCACAACAACAAATACGAAAACACTCACGCGAAACGAAAGGTGCCCGCATCCACCAGAGAACTGACATCACTAACCACCTAACGAGGGAGGGGATTGGTAATTAAACTTAAAGAAAAATAGGGACAGAAACAAAAGGGACCAATGAGCATACATACCCTAGCTAAAATAAAATCATGAAATAAAAGATGCCTTGAACGGGCTTCTAGATCTTTTTTGTGTTAATTTGGGTGTCCCCAGGGTTATATCTTTGGATAGACGTAGTTCTTAATTTTAATAAATGTTCTTTCCCGATATCATCAGTTTTCAATTGAGTATCTATGATGCTGATACAACAATTTACTCGTGTCTTAATTGTAAGTCTGATTGGTACGATATGCTCAAATTGGAAGCTGCTTTGAAAAAAATATACCTACAATGTCTTGTTAACTGCGACAAAAATTGTTTGTTAATTTTAGCAAAAAGAAACTGCTCTTTTTTTATCGTCTTTGAGAAACTTTTTTCTTTGATTTCCATCCGTATGGCTGATGCTAACCGCCCGGAGAGTGACGGATTGCGCCTTCTCGGACTAACGTTTTCCGTTAGCATAAAGTGGAAAGATTATGTTGAATCAATTGCTAGGTTTGCTACTGAGAAAGTAGGTTTACTGTGTTATGATAGACAATTTTTCTCGACAGAAGCTATCTTACAAAACTATAAGTCTACTATTCGTCCATGCTTAGCATATTTCTGCTACATCTGGTATTGTGCTTTTTCTATGTATTTAGAGATTCATAATAAAATCTAACGCCGAATCAGCAATGTTATTGATCCTGACCTAGCGTCTCCTCTCATTATTCCCACGGCCGTAACCTAGATTCCCTGTACCTTTTCTATAAATATTTTTATGATGATTCCACTAATGAGATTAGTACGAGTTTGGCAGTGAGGTTTCATCGTTCTACAGCTTAAACTGCTTGATGTAACCGCAAGTTCTATGCTAACCGTTTCTTCACCCATATTTCTCGCTCGGAGAACTCTGTTTCGGCTTCTTGATTTCTAGCCACATTTGATATCCCCAAAATATAAATGGGATCGTTATCTTCTTAATTCCTGTTTTATTTTCTCGCTTCTCAATAATGTTTTTCAGTTCTGCATATTCTTTTACACTCAGTAACCTCCTTGCGTCTTAGTGGCTTTATTGTCTTGCTTGAGATGAAATGGAAAAAAAAAATTTACAATCTCTTTCATGTACAGCCTCTTCTCACTTAACGACCAGGTTCCGTTCCAATGATAAACGAATTGGTCGATAATACTAATAGTAATATTTCACATTTTCATGGTATCAAGGATATCCTATACCTTCGATAATGTGGCACCACCGTTCATCCGGCTCAAATAACATAATAAAGAAAAGGTTTAAGGGAAACAAAAACCTCAAAATTTCTTTTAATTTACATAATCTTTCCATTTTGTTCAAAGCAGGAAAATGCATTTTATTTTTACCTTTATGAAATTTTGGGATATTATTTTTATTTTTTATCAACTTAATGTCTGTCATTGCAAAATCAGCCAAAATTTACCATTTTAGTAGTCTCTCTGACGCAAAGAGAAACAGGGCCTTTTTAAATCAAAAGTTAGAAGTTTTTAAAAAAAGGATGGAAAAATTTAATAAAATTACTAAAAAATACTTTGGTCTTTCCTCTTAATAGGAACATAAATCTTTTGAGGATAAAATTTTGTTTTCGTCAAGTTTAAAGTCGTTTTTATTATTCTATGCTCATTTTTCAGCGATCTCATGAAGATGACTACTGTATTATATCTTACATTACAGGTAGCGGCTCATAGGGCATATCGTAAGTCCAAATGGTCGTTTAACGTATAAGTCGGTATGTGAGGAGAAGCCCTATATATATATATATATATATATATATATATATATATATATATATATATATGTATGTATGTATTGATGCATGTTTCATTAAATACCAACGGTTTCCCATACTTAATACTGCTTGTTTTCACTCTCTCGTGGTCATGTGTGACGTCACGAGCAGCGGTGCGATTTTCGCTTCCAGCGTCTCGTATGCACGAGTTTGTCGTTGCTTGGAAATCTTCCATGTGAACAAAAACAGAATATGATTATTGTTTTGTCCGTGTATTGTTTAAAATATTGTAATGTAACTGACAACCTTTGATAATGGCTTATGTATGCCGAAAGCCTAGATAGAATTAAAAAATATGTATCAATATGGCGATTTTCTTCTGTCTTTTAATGATAATATTATTAATCTTATCAAACGATATGAAAAGAATTTACATAAAATAGATAAAACTTGTCTATATTATTTAATGAAACATGCATCAATGAAAAATGCTGCCTAAATACACACAGACACAATATATATATATATATATATATATATATATATATATATATATATATATATATATATATAGTTTATGAAAAACTAGGTAATCTGTATGGGCAGACCCAAGGAGGATAAAATCCAGAGAGCTCAATGTAAATCCAGAGGAAATAATTTAAATAAAATCAGACAACTTTAAGGTTCTATGTAATGAATTATATCACCACATCCCTTTAAAGGACTGCGGATCATCAGACTTTACTTCAACATTGACGGGCCGTATTAAGCATATGTAAAATAACGAAGTGAGGAAGTGAGTGGGACATGAGTGAGTTAGATATAATTTAATATTTCTATTCTTTCATACTTAAAATTACTTGAGGAGGTCCAGACACGGTTAACTTAACGGAAGGTATATATTGATATAGAAAGGGTAGAGGAGAAAAAACACATAAAAAGAAAAAGTGAGAAGGAAGTCATGAGAGAAGGTGTCACTAATTTTCTTTGGAAAAAAAAAAAGACTCGAAAAAGACGCTGTTATTTTGCTTTACTTTGAAAGTGGGGGTTCATAAAAATTATAAGTTTTTATATAAATTTGAATGTCTAAACTGTCTACAAAGAATTTAATTTGATGTTTGTTAGTGATTTAAATTTTTTAAAAAAAATTGGAGATTTTCTATGAAATAGTGGATTAGAAAAATATTCATAGAAAGTACATTAAAAGAATATTTTTTTTATTTTAAAATATAAGTTTACTTCTAGTAGTCTTTTTTATTTAAAAAACAAATTTTTATTGATTATTGAGTGAACATCTCTATCCGTTTGAATTTTGTTCATGAATTTAACTCGTGACTGTTTCTAGATAGGTAATCTCTTTAGTTAATATGGGGTAATATTTGAAGGTAATATTAAAGATCTTGCTGTCATATACTGTATACACACCCATGCAAATCTCACATATACGTACGTTCCTTTACATGTTCAATCACGCATACAGGTACCCATGTACCGATATACACAGGTAATTTTATGTATTAATACCTACCTAAATATCAAAAATTTTTCCAATTTAAAATTTAAAATCAGTAATGATTATTAAAGGGTAATATATTTCAATTTAAATTAAATTATCAATTTAAAAATTCGCCTCCATATTATAAAGAATTTTAAACTCACACTTCCAATTGGAGAATATTAAAGGAGAAAATGAGATAAAACATTAATAACAGGACTGTAAGTCCTTCTTTTATAATATTCTATATATCTATAAATATACACATACACACATACACCTATCCGTACACATACACGCATATACATACATATCCATATATATATATACATATCTATATATACACACACACACATATATATATATATATATATATATATATATATATATATATATATGTATATACTCATAAATTCACACATACATAAGTAGATATACACACAGACATATATACATATACACACATATATACCCACATATTTACACACATATATATTTATGAATAAAAATGACAATAGGAAAACTGGTAATTGTTGACGCGTTTCGTCCAATGTGGACTTTATCAAACCAAAATACGAAAATTAAATTAATTGAACAAAGTAACTAATAAAAACAAAAACTGAGTGTACCTAGCAACTGGAATGTAGAGAAACGCTATTTTCATATTTTTAATTGAAAATAACTTCAGTATTTGTCACGTGTGGAAAATATTGTCATTATATCTGGGAAAAATATTATTTCTTATTGTCATTTTTATTCATAAATATTGTCTTCTCTACTGGTTAAATCGGAGAAATTTTCACACACACACATATATATATACAGTAGCGTCCAAAACTAAGGGACAAAATTTTTAAACCTTAATATTTGTTAGAAATAACAACTGTGAAAAGCTGAAATTTTGACAACTGGTAGTCGTTATCATCCATAATAACATACTAAAACTTGAATCATTTGCAAAGGATAGAAAAAGAATTATAACAATTATTTATTAATTATTTATTAAGAAATCCCACTAACACGGAGGATTTGTGGGTGAAGCTTCAAGAAGAATGGTCTAAAATTAGTATCGAGGATTGTCAAGAACTAATTCGTTCTTGTAGTCGAAGATGTGCAGCTGTCATTGAGAGCAAGGGCTCATTTACTAAATATTAATTGTACATGTATTTTTATTGTTTTTTTGCTGTTTACATTGTTTTTCTCAATTTTGTCCCTTACTTTTGGACGATCCAAATTTGAAAATAAATAAATAATTGTTATAATTCTTTTTCTATCCTTTGCAAATGATTCAAATTTTAGTATGTTATTATGGATGATAACGACTACCAGTTGTCAAAATTTCAGCTTTTCACAGTTGTTATTTCTAACAAATATTAGGTTTTAAAATTTTGTCCCTTAGTTTTGGACGCTACTGTATATATACACATAGAGGGTAAAGAATCAAAAGTTACTTCGAGAATCAATAGAGACGAAACTGTGGATAGCCATGATATTCTCTTGTGGAAATATGACAGTGGTAAGTGTATAATAACAGCGATAAAATGTATACTACTAATAAATATATATTTAGTTCCTCACGGTTTGGTACAGCACTGAGTTTCATGCACGTGGTAATCATCAGGTTCGGATATATATATTCTTTCTCCTTGTTCTAACAGAACAAAAATTGCCCACAGCCCACACAACCGTCGGTTGCGCTGGCCTCCGTGCGAGCACCGATCCCTCTCTCTGGTGCAATGAGAGGGCGCGGCCTCAAGCAGCTGTTCTCCAAGGCTGGCCACCTCTCAATATAGTTTTCCTCAGTTGCGACCCTTTTTCTGTCTTTCTTTCTTAAGACTTCCTCGTTGTTCCCATTGTGACAATGCCTTTCCGCACGTAACTGCACAAGCTGTGATGACACCCAAGGTTGACTGTGTGTGTATGCGTTCACAGGATTGTCTCACTGGCCGTGATCAAATTCAACAAAGAATATCGACAGATGATTTTCAAGACACTGATCAGGAAATTGCGATCTATACGATTTCTCACTTAATCAGCAATGTCTTCATTTGACTTCTAGAAGGTAAACTCTGCTATATCACTAAGTTCCGGCCTTGGAAAAAGGGCTCTTACATACACTACCCGATCATCTCGGCGAGTGTTTACTCACTCATTGCTGGTCTCTTTCTCACTGACTTCCTTTTATATGGATACTAGCTGGATTCCCCCCATCCCTATTTGTCCACTGTGTTCCGGAAAAGGAGACCATCCATTCAGTTTTTGGGTGTCAGTGTTTCAAAGGAATTTACTTTTATGATTATCTAAAATCACTAACAAAACTTTTGTCAATTAAAAGGCGGCCTGGAGACAGGATTACTGAAAACCCTGGTCATTAAATTGACTTAAAAGAAAAAAGAATCTATGTGTTTATTTCCTAAGGATGTATGAGAAATCATATTGCTGTAAATTGTTCAGTCTATGGCTTTCTAAGCATTCGTCCGTAGATCCGTGTCACTTTTTCATCTATGAGAAAATTTGTACAGTTTTCATTACTACAGTGTTCCCTTCTGCATGTTTCATTAAAAACGACAGACAAGGTACCACGGTTAAGCTTTTTATTTAATTTTTCTTGTGTTCGAACAAGAGCTTTCTTTTCTGGACAAAGGGTGTATAAGAACTGTCCAAATGTTTTATATTTCCGAGCGCTTTCGGCTATACTTTTAGCCATTATCAAGGATGATTCGATTTTTCAGCTTAATTGAGTGTGTGCATTATGTGTATGTTTTAGTGTGTTGTAGGGATGTTTTAATTTCCGAATACGGTTAGCATATCGTGGCCTTATTCGTAGTTAATATTGTTAAGAGTTGGGTTTTTCTTTTATATTATTAAAGCTTCCATTATTTTTAATCTTTTTTTATAGGTGGATGCAGTTATTATATTTGTGTTTTCTACTAGTATGTTCCTAATGGAGTCGGGTAAATTTTTGTGTGTGTTCAAATGGGTTCTAATGGAACTGTGATCAGATATGTGTAACGTAAAGCATTTGGGGTTTTTACAGAAATTAAGCGAAGGAAACATGAGAAGGAAATTCGCAAGCCAATGTGAAAATTTTTATGCGCCAATGAAAACTTTACTTTCACAGAAATTAATTGGCGAACCAAGAAAAAGGAAAGAAACTAACGAGCCTGCGCGAAATTATTTTTGATAGGAAATGGGGAGAAAATTTAGATTAATTAGAAGAGTGTTTGAGATCATGTGAAATCTTTCGTTTCAGTTCCTCGCGACCAAAGTTGAAATACTCGCCAAGGTAAAATTTCTCGCCATTTTTAGCATCAAACTTTAACCAGCACGTAGTACTTTTCTTATCAACAATCAAAAAAAGTTAAGCAATCTAAATTATGTCTCTACGTATACTTTTGAACGGTGAGCAACGAACTCTCTTATCTTTAAACAATTTTTAATATTATTTTGTGTCATCACTTAATCTGTTGTATGAACATTATCTCTTCATGACAATTCGTTAAAACTACGGACTTTAAGAATTATGAATTATTTTCCTGAAATGAGCTACTGACAGGACTTCAAGCGTGTTAGTTCGTAAATAAATTTTGTTTTGTTAAAATTACCTGTGTATTCCTTTGTCATAATACTCGTTCATCACTCTTCTTGGCTTCTTGGTGTCGGCAAATCCGCTGTTTATTTTAACTCCTAAGCGACTCAGTTACACAGCTAATTTTAAAACTCACTCTAGTCTGTTAGCTCGGTTGTATTTTTACCCGTTAAAATGAAATTAGATCTCAAAACAAAGTTTGCTGAAGTTATATATTCAAAACACTTCAATATTTTTTTTTTTTTTTTTTTTTACGAGAAAATGTACCAAAATAAATTGATTTTTTAAACGGTAAATTATTCACCGAAATGTTGGCGCCTATATATTGACTTCAAGTCATAATTATGTTTACTTGCTGCAAAGTTATTTCACTGGGACAAAGATTTTAACTAACCCTAAACTACAACCCATTAAAAACGGGCGAAGAAAAGTTCGGTCTCTACATGAAACAAAAAGCAAGATATAGTCCAATTCACACCTATGTCAAAAAGTGAGATACAAGTCTGGTTTACATTTGATTCAAAAACTGAAATGTGGGGTATATATAGTCTTGAATTAAAAATTAAGACGTAGGCCAGATTGACAATTTAATAAAAAACTTGGACATAGGTAAGATTTACACTTAAGTAGAAAAAAAAACTAGGATAGAGGTCCTGTTTTCAATTAAAAAGTGTAACAAAATTTCAGTTAACGCTTGAATCAAAAAATAAGATATTGGTCAGGTCATTAACCGAGTGTACAAGTAACTAACCACCGATATCGTAATAAGCAGTTTAGAAAATTGTTTTAATTTATTTGTTTTTGATTAAGTTCATGAAAATGTTTGTATCCAAATATGTTTAAAAATGATGTTTGGAAAAGTTTCTTAGTTTTTTTCCGACGTATTTTGTCTTCCAACTTTATCAAGTCAAGCAATGAAAGCGAGATGTTTTGTAGCCATAGTTATATCAGATCCAAAATTTAAAAAAAAAACACTCCTGAGTAAGCCTCTTTCTGCATATTGGTATTGGTAACTTCCTTTTTACTGAGAGTTTGTTTTTTGTTTTCCATGTCTACAATATAGTTAAATTTTCCAGAAATAATTCTGAAATGTTGGATTTGATGTAGCTATGGCTACAAGATATTTCGCTTTCATTGCTTGCCTTGATAAAGTCGAAAGACAAAACGCATCGTCAAGAACTAATAATTTTTACAGTTGTCATTTTCAAACAATTTGTCTTATTTTCAGAAATATTTTTGAGAAGTTTAACTGTATCCAAATACGCAATTACTTCATGAAGGACTTTTTTTTTACTCATATTGTGATTGATGTTTTTATTCTAAAATCCTGGCCTATTATTTTATACACAAACAGAATCTAATATAGTCTTAGAATAACAAAATCGACTAAAGATTAAGAATAACGGAATCCAGTTTGATTAATAATAACAGAATGAACTACAGTAAGCAATCATTAGAATCGATTCACAGCTCTAAGAGATTTTATACATAAAATCTCTTAATCGATTCATAGCTTTAAGAGATTTTATGTATAAAATCTCTTAAAGCTGTGAATCGATTCTAATGATTGCTTACTGTAGTTCATTCTGTTATTATTAATTAAACTGGATTCCGTTATTCTTAATCTTTAGTCGATATTGTCATTCTAAGACTATATTAGATTCTGTTATTCCTTATAGCTAGTCGATTCTATTATTCTCAATCACGACAGTATTCTGTTATTCCATTTCTGTCCTATTGTGTATTCTTTCACTGTTCGATTCAGTTATTCCAATTCTATATTGGCTTCTGCTAATCTTAATTTTTAATCGATTTTGTTATTCTCATTTTATATTAGATTCTGTTATTCGTTATCTTTGGTCAAATTTGTTATTCTCTATCTATATCATTTCAAGTTCAATTTGAGACTAATCAAAGTCATTTTGGGACTAATCAAGTTCATAATGAAATAGCCAAGTTCAGAATGGGACGTAGTAAATTCAAAATGGAATAGTCAAATTTAAATTGGGACTAAGCAGTTCCAAAATGAAATAGTCAAATTCAAAATAGAATAAGCAAATTTGATTTTCGACTTAGAAAGTTCAAAATAGATTAGGCAAATTCAATTTGGGAATGAACAATTATTTTGCTAAAAAAGACTTTAAAATTAAATATTTTCGTGATAAAACAGTAATGTTCAACTAAACTTTGCTATTGTAATGTTTTACCTGCTAGGAGCAATGAATGAATCAAGAAAATTTATCGTATTTCATACACCAAATTGATGTTGACTGCTCGACGACCCAAAGCAGAATGCGAAAACGTGACTCTGCGCATCTTGGCTCAACGCATGTTTTCGATATTAAATGATAAAATGAACTTTATATATTGACCAGTAGAAATAACTAAAAGACACAGATTGTGATTTGGAGACGACACGATATAGATTACTTGATTTAAAGCCGCAGAAGTGAGCGGGAAAGAAACCCGACCGAGATGTGAACACGCAGAGGTTGGTCAAGAACGCCGCAGGCAGACTGAGACTGAACGCGTTACTTTTCAACTATCATCCTTTGCCGCCGCCGTCTTGACAAAACATCAACCGACAGCCATGACCAACATTCTTTCTCTTTCTTTCTTCCTTACCCATTCTGTCGCTTTTTACGACAGCAACGAGTAGTATGCTGGTTTTGTATATATGTAAATAAATTATACATTATTTACCCAAAATACGATGTATTATTTTTTCCTTGAATTTACGTTTGCTGAGGCAAGAAATTAAACTCTTCAGCAGAAACAACAACAGCAACAAGTTCTACCTTCCAGATTACTATTTGTTCGTATACGCAACAAGTGGTAACCCCGACGTTTCAATTTTTAGCAACTTCTTCAGGAAATACGTGGAAACTGCAGCAATATAATGTATTCACACGAAGATACTTTGGAACCACGTTTGGAGATTAAGTCCTCAGTTCTCCTTCTACCATCATACAATGCCACCAACACCAAGAATTAGTTCCTCCAACTCCAGGCCATTTTCGCTGCTAGAGGAATACCGTCGCAGAAAATATAATTTGCCAGTTTTGTCCAAAAGCCTTGCCTTCTGACGTTGTCGACGAAGTTACCGATCTATTGGAAGATGTTACTGACACCCGACCTTACAACGTCCTTAAAGCAGCCATCATTAAAAGGATAATCCTCTCAGTGGGGGTACCCTTTAACAACATAAATATCGGTGACAGAACACCCTCGCAACTCCCCAGGCACATGAAAAGTCACCTCAGTTGGAATATGTCGGAGTCCATCCTGCGTCGTCTATAGTTGGACAAATTGCCAACCACTGTGCTACAATTACTAACGCCCATGACAAACGATACAGCACTGGAAAAATTGGCAGATAAAATTTTTGTGTCGTTCGATCGAAGACTTAATGCACTGACTTCGAAACAAGAAAACGACTGCAGTGCTAAACACACATATCGACAAGGAACACGCAAATTTGCAAAAGCAACTGCAACTACTTCTAAACCAACAACAACGGAAGTACAGAAGTACGTCACCTGGATGTGATCACACTCCATGACGAAGAAACCTTAGTCGCGCACGAACGAACACTCACCTCAATGGAATTTGCTGGTATCACCACACGTTTGGCAACGATGCAAAGAAATGCCCCCAACCTTGCCGTCATAATACCAACAGATACCAGGGAAACGAGCAAACCGGCGAGTGAACTCGGCTTCCCCGGACAGTACACATAAAGTCGCTTATTTTACATAGTTGTCCAAAATAACGGCTACAAATGGATACTGGAGCAGCAGTCAGTGTTATCCCACGAAGACCTGGACGCTATAGCAACCCTAGTCTCCTCCGATTGCAAATGGTACGCACATCGATACCTATGGCACCAAAGGTCTAACGATGAATATTGGCATGTGCCGAGATTTTACGTGAAATTCTCTACAAGCTGATGTGCAAACACCCATTCTTGGGACGGATTTTTTGGCCCATTTCAACTTATCGGTGAATATGAGACACATACTCTTTTTGGACACTGAAACCAATATCCGTATTACAGGAATCCGCACGCGATACAGTTCTATTGGCATCAGTGTAACAACTTGGCATAGTACAGAATTCTTTGATATCTTGGACAAATTTAAGGAAATTGCAACACCCTTCAAAAAATGCGTATAACATCAAGCATCACACAAATCAGAGAATAAAGACTACTGGACAACTAGTATTTTCACGTCCACGATGGCTACATCTATAGAAATATGAATTTGCCAAAAACGAATGTAACAAAGTACCACGGGAAGGAACAATTCACCCATCTGAAAGCCCTTATATATCACCCCTATACATCGTTCCAACAGCAGATAATAAAGGACTTTCGTAAATTAAATTCATCTATGGTCTCTGATCGTTATCGTGTCCCGCAAATACACGATTTCGCACTCGGGTTACGCGGATCATGTATATTCTCCAAGATCGACCTAGCGAAAGGTTATTTCCACATCCCGGTAGCGCAAGAGTATATTCCCAAAACAGCGGTGACAAATCCGTTTGGGCTATACGAGTTTTTCCGAATGGCATTTGGTCTTCAGAATGCTGTTCAAACATTTCAAAGACTAATCGACCAAGTCCTGAGAGAATTACGATTCCTATACGCTTACGCTTACATTGATGATATCCTCATTGCTAGCAACAGTACCGGCCGAACACAAAGACCACTGACATCAATGCTTTCAGGGACTATCCCAACTTAGCCTAAAATAAACTTAGTTAAGTGTATTTTCAGAACGACTCAAGTTAAATTTCTTGGACACATTATAGACCAACATGAGATTTCGCCCTTATCCAGAAAAGTGGAAGCAATTGAAAATTTTCCTGTACATACTTCCGTCCGAGAGTTACGAAGTTTCATCGGACTGATAAATTATTATCGCCATTTCACACCTAATCTGTCAACTATACTTCTGCCTTTGACTAATCTGTTAGAGAAAAAAAAACAAAAAAAAAACAAGAACATTACTCTACAACAGGATGCACTTCATGATTTCAATACAGCCAAATCAGAACTAAACTCTCTCATATCATCAACGACAAAAATGCACACATCTTCCTCACTACAGACGCATCCAACATGACAATAAGAGCTGTAATTGAACAGGAAATCGACTCAGTAAGAAAACCTATTTCCTTCTTCTCAGCAAAATTAACCAAGACACAAACAAATTATTGCACCTTTTCTACAGAATTGTTGGCTGTATATTTAGCAATAACAAAGTTTAGACACATACTCGAAGGAAGAAACTGCGATATACACAGATTCCAAGCCCCTCTCTCATGCCATGATTTTCACGCTGGCCTACCGCATTGAAAGTCACATCAACAACTTCAATCGCAAACTCTGTTTTAAAAGATTGTATTTCTATCTTCGAAGTACCTAATGTTATCACAACTGATCGTGGCAAACAATTCCGATCATCTCTTTTGCAGGAAAACTTGCTGAGAGCAAAGCACATTAAGACCACAGCATACCACCCATGTGCTAATGGAATAGTGGAAAGATTCCACAGGCAACTCAAGACATCGTTAGCCATGAAAGAAAACTCGATCAATTGAATTGATAATTTAACCGTTATACTTTTCTCTATAAGGAACATTATTAAAGAAGACCTTGGCTGCACTCCAGCTGAAATAAATAGTCTTCGGTACACCCTTATCATTATCAAGACATTTTTTTGAAAATGACATAAACTTTAAGCCGACATCGTATTTGATACAAGAATTAAAAAATAAGATGTCGCAATTGAAATTAACACCTGCTCGAAATTCAAACACACATACACACCAATAAATCTGTATACCTGCGAATATGTTTTCGTACGAGAAGACACAGTAAAAGAAATTCTATCAGCAAAGTATCAGGGTCCATACAAAGTCATAAACAGAGCAGAAAAATAATTCACAATACAAAAGGTTACCAGTCAGACAGTCTCTATGGATAGACTGAAACCCGCTGTCTTAGAAAAATAAAATCAACCGCACAAAAATTCTCCTTATGTACAAGAAACACCCAAATTTTGAAATAGATCCCAATCCGAAAATACACCGACAGTTGAAACCAGATCAAGTAGAATAGTCACATATATTTATTACTAATTATTAATTGATACGGCTTTAACCCGATCAATTTTCTAGAAGTGGGGCTTTGTCGTATTTTTCCCACTAAACAGGATGTTGACTGCTCGACGACCCAATTTATAAATTCGAAACATTTTTCCATAATGAATCTGCTTAGTCCCAATTCAAACTTATTTATTTCATTATGAATTTGATTCGTTCCAAATCAAACTTGCTTAATTCATTTTGAATTTGTTACGTCTCATTTCTGAACTTGGCTATTTCATTTTGAATTTGCTACGTCCCAAAATGATCTTCATTAGTCCCAAATTGAATTTGAAATGATAGAGAGTGTATTCTGTTATTTGCAGTATGTACGATTCCGTTATTCTTTTACTGTCGTCGTTTTTGTCATTCTATGTCAAACTATCTCACATTCTGTCGATTCTGGAAATCTCAATCAGTATTGTATTCCGTCGATTCTTTTATTCTCGATCTATATTGGATAATATTATTTTTAAAAAATTTTAATCGATTCTGTTATTTTCAATCTATTCTTGATTCTGTTATTCTTGATTTTTAACCGATTTTGTTATCCTCAATCTGTAGTCGATTCTATTATTCTTCTATTCTACTATTCATTTTACACGCTTCTCAATCTGGATAAATAAATAAAATATGCGACCAAAATGACTGCTGAGAAACTGTACTCATCTTGGGTTTTGGATTTATTAATTCCCATTCAAGTGTGTGAGCGGAATTTTTATAAGCTAATGAAATAATTAATGATTATTTAATAAGATATTTTTTCAAAACAGAGTCAGTATCCGTTTAGTGATTGCAGAAAGTATTACACTGACTGTTTCTATGTAGATAAAACAGATTAATATATAGTTTCTAAGCGCAGCCTAGTCAGGAACGGTGTAATATAGGTGGAAATGTGCATTGGAATATTGTATAACGCCAGTCTAATAAATGAGAAGGGTATTTTTGTCTTATAACTTTCGAAATTCTATCTCCCGTCTGATGTCTAACAACTGCGGACAGTATGAAATGCAAACAGATTGATATTTCTTAGGTTCTGTTTTGGTTTCAAGTGTATCTGGTGAGGATCAAATTTAATTCAATAAAACTAATATTGAAGACGTTATAGAAAAGAGCCTCTATGCCTTTTTCTAGAGTAAACAATTATTATTAACTGCGGAGGGATCTTGATTTGGCCTTCGGCTTGTTCCGGAGTTTAAGAGTTCCTAAGTCTTTGCATATTCTCAGCATTAGATGATCCCTGGGGTGCCGTTTGATCTACGTTTTCATTCGCACGGGACTTTCTTTTCCTCGCTGCAGCCTTGGCTCTTTTGATTGCAATCTGATCCCTTGTTGACGAAGATTTCTTTTTGCGAGGTACACTGCTGCCGTATGTGATAGGCAACAATAAACTACAGAAGAATTCAAAATTGATCGCTGCATTTAAGTATTGCATTAATAGTTAAGCTTATCTTTTAAAAGTTCAACCATACTTCTGTTGCCATTTTATTTAAAGACAGTTTGATGTACGTACAAACCATTATTTTTTCGCTGGATATCGCAATTAATTTAAAATTATTCCCAAATTTATTTCCAAGTTATAAAAATTGTTATCACTGAAAACTTGGGAATCCAAAATTTTTGCAATATGGGCTATTGAAAGTTAGAGAGTTTTGTCCCTTTAATTGAAAAAGTGTGACACACTGACATTCGTATTTATTTTATAGATTTGTCGGATTGGACGAGAAAGAACTGCCGTTAGATATCGGTTTTATAAATTAAAATGTAAATGAAAGCTCTGTGACGCGCCGAAAATTCGTAAACTAAAGAGGAATATGGTTATATTACCAAATTAGAATTTGGCCAATTAACGACACGTGGCAGTTTTCTGGGCAAATAGTTTTCAGCACTATGGAATCGACTTACTAGGATCTAATTCTATATGGGGAAGTTTCTGTTCATTTCGCACGATGGTGATTTTCTAAGCATAGCTTAGATGTAGCCCAAGACCGAAAGTATGAGGCACCCAGTGAGAATCGAACACTATTCAGTCGTAATTGATCTAGGTAGGCAATCTTGCTAACCATTACACCACGTCGAAATGCCCCCCTTTCACAAAATGAAATCACATGAGACATTCTTCCCACCCAGCGATGGATTATATATCAGCGAACCACTGAAGTGACAGGGTGTAATCGATTTCTATTTTCCTCAGATTAGGGCATTTGAAGTGTTGTGCAGTAATATGAATCTATTTTCAGGGTGTATGATGAAACTTCTTTAGCCGTGAACAATATTGTCATCCGTGATTGCATCAGATTTTTATCACACCCAGACACTATTTTCTCGACTGTCGATTAGTTCTACAGTCATTGTCTGCAATGGACGTTAATCCAAGCAGTCGTACGAAACCTTTAACGCTGCACGAACAAACACCGGCAAGCCTCATAGAGAGATCGCGGATTGTAAGATGAAAGAGAAGCTCATGACGGCCATTATAGACGTATGATACCGTGACGCCAAAATCAATGAATACTGTTCCAAGTTAGTGGATTTCATGCCAAATTGCATCAAAGAGGTTCTAAAAAAATAAAGGTGGATATACGAAGTACTAACATATGCACTGGATCATGTTTCATCGGAAAATACGAAAAAAGCAAATAATAACGAAATTATTCGTTTTGTTTCAATTAATTTGCACAAGGATGTATATATATATGTAATGGTAATTTACCCACGCATGCATGGACCCTACCAGTTATAAATAGGAGCAGTTATTGCCTTTTAGAGTGAAGTTTCCAGTACTCAGCTCTGACAGTCGGACCGAACATTCTTGCTGTAACACTCTCGTTTATATATGTTTGTATTACTGTTTCTGTTAATATATTTGTTTAATTCAATTCCTGTCTTTGTGTCTTTACTTCTGACCCTAACAAGGCCACAACAATATGCCAGCATAAAATATCGATTTATGGGTACTGTTATAATATGATACCTACCATCCATTTTCTACTATAGTATAATATCTACTGTCCATTTTCTACAATAGTATGTTATCTACTATTCATTTCCTACTGTGGTATATTTACCAACTGTTGCAAGTATGAAATATGTTTTAGTTAGGAGTTAGGGGTAGTGGTAGGGTTAACTTCAGTGAACAGTGAACTGGTTATGTATTAAAAATCATAAAAAAATATTTTTATACAAAAAATTAAAACCATCATAGTGATTTTAATGTTGGTAAACTGATTTGATGTCATTTTTTTTTTAAAATACAGTAAACAGGCCATCGTTCTTCTTGAGCATTTTCCAGCAATAATGAGTGTATCGTCATTTACGGTAGGTCACAAATGCCTCGTTAGATGTCATACTATAGTAGCACCGATTTATCTGTATATATATGTATGTATAATCTTAATCTTAATCCCATGTATCCGAGGATCCCTTTGTATTAGGGCGACGAGTAAATTCCTGCATTCCATGTACGATGCTGAGTTCCTGATGGGGGAACATAAGTAAGAGCGATCAAGTATAAGTGGCAATGAACCATCTGTGATCTCAGATGTGTGAATAAGTGCAAATAACTATTATATTGCCTACTGATTCTTCACTCGTTGACCTTGCGAAATTGTTGATTAATTGATTGATTGATGGAAGTTTAAAATGCGAGGAAATACAGGAAGAACGATGTTGATGCGCCGATCTTTAAAATTTGCGTGGTCCAGCCTACCTATTAATCAGCTTTCGAACAACTACTACTAATATTTGACGATGGGATTTCTTGAGTAAGCTTATTAATCGATGTGTCGCTTAATGTCATTTCACAACGTAGGTGATCGTGACTATCCACGACTTCCTTTTAGCAGTATTCAATTTCAATGCACAGACGAATGGCTTCTCCACCTTTTGTGATCAGGGGTAAGAAGATTTTTGTTCAGGGGTAAGAAGATTTACCCCTTGATTCCTGTTTGGATTAGGGTTCTTTTTAATGTTTTACTCGTTCTCTTTCACTCCCAGAATCCCCCGCCTTGACATTATTACCTTGCTCGGTGTGAATTGTTTAAAAAATACTGAAGACGCGTCGCCTAATGGATCGAACGTTTATTTTCTGACTGTAGTGATGCCTGTTCGATTCTCACCAGGATCGATTTGCCAAGAAGATGACGAATTTTCCGTCTGAGGAGGCGATCCCAGCATTTCGTTGTAATGGTAATTTAAAAAAAAGAGGCACGGGTAATGGATAGCAGCTCGGAGAGCTGAATTCGTACTCCAGTCGGATCCATTACATTCATTTACGTTCTAATACCCTTGGGAAAGGTATGATTCCTCTTCTTCTCCCTCAGGTATAGGTAAATAGCAGGGTAGAGTGGGTTCTGTAAGCCTTAAGTCTAGGAGAAAGTAACTCTGAGTTCGAAACTGTATGTAACCATGTCGTAATGGATCGTTCGTATTAGTTCGAAGATCCCTCGGTGATGAAGAAGAAATTGACTAAACTCAATATAGCGCAGCTACTCAGTAAATTTCTCTGGTGATACACAACCAAACATATATATATATATATATATATATATATATATATATATATATATATAGATAGATAGATAGATAGACAGAGAGAGAGAGAGAGAGAGAGACAAAGAGGGTGTATAGTGGGTATTTTTTTCGATTTATTACCAGTGGTCACGTATAGAATCCGAGGTAAGTATTAGCTTCTCCAAAGTAAGTAGTCATCCCCAGTAACAACGACATCTTTCTGCCACCCATTTTCATTTCTGACTGTAGTTTTTGGCACAATAAAGCTTAGACGTTATATATATATATATATATATATATATATATATATATATATATATATATATATATATACTGGGTTGTATCTCGTTATACTTTGCAATTTATTTTCCTTTTCTTTGTCAGTATATTTGGTTCGTAGCCATTAACCCGACCCTTCCAGCGCAATATATACTTGAGTCAATATTCATTTTGCATTGACGAAAATCTATTGCTTCTTGAGCAGCAGGTGTAGAGAGGAATTCGCGCATGGGATTAAATGTCTGCTTGTATATTTTAAGATGGATGATTTTATCAGGACACATCCGATATTATCTAGCTAGCTAGCTTGGTTTTCTAAGGTATTTTAAGATGGTATGTTTAAAATGATATTTTACGATGGTATTTTTAAGGTATTCTAAGATGTTATTCTAAGGTATTTTTAAGATGGCTGATTTTACCAGCACACATCCGATGTTATCTCTCTCTCTCTCTCTATCTATCTATCTCTCTCTCTCTCTCTCTCTATCTGTCTATTTACCTATCTATCTGTCTGTCTGTCTTATGTCTTCTAAGAGATTTATATTAAATTTTCATACTCAACAGTGAGCATATACATTGTCACAGAAATATTTCTGCTTTATAAATATGATCCGTATATATTCTCTCACTCTCACTCTTATATCACTACATATAACTCAGTGAGTGCAGGTCACAATAAGACTGTTTGGCACAACTATTGTGCCAAACTCTTAGTAAAAAATGCATATTTATTATTTTTAGTATATATATATATATATATATATATATATATATATATAAAGAACGCTTAAACATAAAACATGTCTTAATATATATATATATATATATATATATATATATATATATATATGTATATATAAATTTTTTCGTAACTTAACTGTATATTCTTAACCGATATGAGGTTGTGTCTTAATATGACAGTTCAGTTATGGAAATATAGTCGCTAATTAAGTAAAACCCATATTATGGAAATTTGTTTTTATGCCGACATTTTAACACTAATTCATTACTCTGATTCAATGGTTCCCTTTGATTATTGTATTATATTATTCTAATTTTTTCTTCTAAACATAAGTTACACCTACCAGGAGTACGTGCGGAACCTAAACTCTTAATCTTCCAAACTCTTCCTCTCTTAGTTTTAAATTAATTTTTCATTCGTCATATAACCACAATTTAATGTCATAAGGTTAATATCCGGGTTTAATTTTATAAAACATCTTCCCTTTAAGAAAAATATCTTCCACCCTCCCCTGACCCCTTTCTCGTGCCTTTCGCTTGACTGAAACGTTGAAATGGATAAATTCTGTATCATATATATAAATGGGGCAGTCACTCGAATCGGAGGATTCCAGTCTACTAGGTCGGCTAGGTAATCCCCATTGCAGACACCTACTCAGATACATTTATGTTTGTTCAACACTCACAGAGCCTACCTGTGGTTCATACTGTAACTTTGCTGAACGGACCCTCGTTACAGTTTGTGGGAAAGTGCGAGTTATCTAAAGTGAGCAACAATCTGAACAAGGCGAGAATTCTCAAACCCTCGGTCACGATGACTTGTCACTTCGTGCTAGCACCGACGTCTCCAAAGGGTTCTGTCTACCCAATTTCACTCACAAGGCTTGGGTCGATATACACATAATATTCCAATGATGAAAATAGGTGAGACTTAAAATTGTTTTTAACAGTATTCAGTGGCAGAGAGAGAGAGACAGAGACAGAGACAGAGAGAGACAGAGAGTTATTATAATGTCTGATTTAGATAGATGTCAGTAAAAACGATTTCAGATGCTATCACATCTCGTGGCAGTTGGTGCAACTCACCAGACAAGAATTTTAGTCATTGTGTATTTTTACATGACTTCAAATCCGCAGAACTTGACAGGCTAATGTGTTTTGTTTTCGTTTCATCAAGTCACCATCTAGAGATAGCTAACCAACCAAGGCTGAACAGCTTGTAATTCCCAATTAGCACAGCTGTTGACAGCGTACGAAGAGTTTCATCAACCTGATTTCACTTACAAAGATCAAGCTATGTTTTTCAAGAACTTTCCAACGGTGCTAAACACCGGAGTTGTCTCCTTAAGACAATATTACTAATAATTTACAGTTTTGAATAATCGACCATAATAAGGTTCGAACCAGATCCTCAAGATCGGAATATTCATATTCAGCTACGTGCCGATGAAACTAATCATTAAGAACATTTAAAATACAGGTTTTCACAATATTTTACATACGATCCGTCGTAAAGATGCTGGAAATTTTTTTGGTTCTCTGTGCTGATCTTATAAGTACCCGGCTCCCCCTGCTATCGTCTACCTTTACAAGAGCCGGATCAAACCGAAAATGGAGTACTGTTGCCATATATCAGCAAGTGCTGAGGCACCTCGAGGTGGTGTAATGGTTAGCGAGATTGTCTCGCTATAACAATTACAACCAAGTAGTGAGTTCGATTCTCACTGGGTGCCCTATACTTTCGGCCTTGTGCCATATCTAAGCTACGCTTGAAAAATCACTATCAGCGAGTACTATCCAATCTTCACTTTCAAGTCTCGATAGAGTTTAAAAGCGTCTACGCGTTCTTTTTGGTTAACAGAGAATTTTCCGCCCTACATCCCCTTCCCCATAGTCGGAACGTCGCAAGCCTCTCGCTGCTCTATCGTTATTTCCAGTGAAAGTGCTCAGACGAACTACATTCTTCAGTTCCACCAGTAAAACCTGCACGGCTAAGACCCGTCATGCCACGTTCACTGTAGCGAACCACCCCCATTCCCTTCGTATTCCACTGTTGAGATGTAAGTTCTACTTACGAGTGTGAAAGCGACTCCCAAGAGGATGCTTCCCCTATCGCTACAATTCTAACCGGTTCAAGTCAAAGGTTAACAGTTACCTTCCCCACATATCAGCATAAGCTGTGCTTCTTTTTCTGTAATCTTTTACCTCGAGTGACTCTCGGGCTTGTACATTGTGAACATCATTGTAAAAAAAAAAAAAAAAAAAAAAAATAGAAAAAAACATGAACTGTACAACATGCTTCTATGAACAACTCTAACTACTGCAAGGTGGTGGGAAATTACTGCAGGAGAAACCGAAACTTGAGATGCACCCTGCACATGTGCATTTTCGTTGCACATTCATCAGTACGCAAGAATTATGCATGATGATGCTCCATGTCACTGGTTAAAGTCCGTTCAGAATATTTTTAACGGGATCAAAGTAACAACACAGGAATGGGCGGGGGAAAATCCTACATCTGAATTCAATTGAAAAATGATGAGAAATTGTCAAAAACAAAATTGCAGAAAAAAAGGAAAAAAAAAAAATCACCGAGAGAGGCTATTAACAAATCCTGGACAAAAGAAATGTCGCTTGACTAATGTAACAACTTAATTACAAACAGTAATTAAAAGCAAAGAAGGTCGTATAAAATAGTGACGGCTGAAATATTTGGTTTCAAATAAATAGAGAACACCGTCGCAAGCCAGTCTCTTGTAAATTACTTGTTACTGTGTCGTTTTTAACTTTAAAATATTAAAATTATAAGGGGGTCTTCTTTTTTTAATCACACACACACACACATAGTTAGAAATAATAATAATTCACCTCTTATATATATATATATATATATATATATATATATATATATATATATATATATATATATATATATGTATATATATTAAAATAAAGAGAAAGAACAGTAAGATCCATGTTTCAAAAAATGTTCTTGAAACATGGAAATTCCTGTGTAGCGATGTAACCATATATATACATATATATATATATATATATATATATATATATATATATATATATATATATATATATATATAAATTACAGGTAATAGATCCGTTGGTATATAAACCGGGTGGAACCTAGTAATATTAATTATTAAAACTGATCCACAGAGAGCTCGATGTATTTATTAAAACAGAGCATATGTATTTTTTACACCAAACAAACAAAAATTACCTCAACATAGGGATAGTCTATTTCCAGCTATCATCAACCTCTGAGTGTCTGTCTCGAAGCATTGTTTACGCACACACGCACACACACGCACATATATATATATACATACATATTGAATGTTATAAATCTGTTGATATATAATCCATGTGGGTCCTAGTAATATAAAATATTAAAACTAATCCACAAAAAGAGCTCAATGTATTTATTATTAAAGAGAAAATAAATTAGTGCATAGAAAAAAAACTATAAAATTAACTCATGTGGGGAATAGACCTCTTTCAACCGACGAAAGCTTCGGCAGTCATATTCAACCCCGTTATATATACTGAGTTCGTGTCGGAAAGTTACATTTTTAATTCTGAGACGAATTAAGTCTATATACCGGGGTTGAATAATACTGACGAAATTTTCGTCGTTTGAAATAGGTCTATTCCCCCATATAAGGTAATTTTGCATTTTTTATGTACTAATATATATATATATATATATATATATATATATATATATATATATATATATATATATATAAGTGTAAATTTTAAATTCATTTTTTCGCCCTTGAAAGTGAAGTCTGAAGATCCAGAGAAAAAAATCTCTGGTGAAATAAATTATAACTAATGGAAACTTAAAGTGGTCTGTTTTTTCTTTAAATTAAATTATTCCCTCTGACTTAACATTGAGCCCTCCGGATTTCATCCTCCTTGGGATTATCTATACGGATTACCAAGATTTTCGTTACTTAACTCTCTCTCTCTCTCTCTATATATATATATATATATATATATATATATATATATATATATATATATATATATATATATATATATATATAATCGCGTTACTTTATTGATTTTGCAGCAGGTACATTTAAACTAATAGATCTGGAGCAAAAAGATTCATACACGTGTTGTGCGCTTCTTTCATCGTCTAGCAATTGCAGTGGAAGATTATTTTAAATATGCGCTGAAACTCTCGTGATATTATGGCCGATGTGTTATTGATACAAATGCGCTGTAGGCGACTTTAGATTAATATTTATTCTACTCAGCAAATTGAAAACACGAGTGCAATAACACATGTATCATACAACTAAAGATTAACATACGAATATGAAACGCTAATACAGGCAAAATTTTCTTACTTAGTATGACTCTATGTCAGATACAGCTAATATATTCAGCATTTATCTTCCCCATCAATAAATCTGAAAATGAGACTTTTGCTTAATATCGTGTCATTATTACATAACCACGGTGACGTTATTGAAATACAACCTTAGGTAATCTGTCTCTTTCAAGTCCTTTCACCCACTGATGTGTCTTATTTTTCATTCTACTAGTTTATTGGCCTACCTTCTAACAGCTTCCAGAGGTCGTAGATATCCCAACTCTATTTATTACTCGTGAACACAATCTTAACAACATAAGATAAGCATAGGCCACAATGGTGATTGTAAGCATATCAGGAAGACAATAGCTTAAGATTGGTTAAAGACCTCAAAGAAATAACAAATAAATTTCAATGTGTCACTGTATCACACTTTTTCAATTTTCTCCTAGAGACTGCGGCGCAACATGGCGTAACATTTTGGAAACAGGCCGATTCCGTGAACCAATTAAAAACATTTACGGACGGACCAGGGCCCGCAACCCTGAAATTTGGGATTCCTAAGTTTTCATTAATTGTGATTGTTTCCGGCGATTTTTTACGTGATCTTTCGAGACGAATTTTTTTGTACGATGACAATTTTTGTAACTTGGAAATAAATTTCGAATAATCGTAATTAATTCCAAAATTCCGTAAAAATCACCCGAAAAATATAAAAACAAATGTTTGTACGGAACGTAAGGACCTACGTACATCAAATTGTCTTTAAATTAAATGGCAGCAGAAGAATTACCGTTGAACTTTTAAAAGGTAAGCTTAAGTATTAAAGCACTACTTAAATGCAGCGATCAATTTCTGTGGTTCATTGTTACCTATCGAATCTACTCCTTTCTACCTATTGTGATGAAGGCCCAATGAAGATCCCTCCGTAGGATCTAGCTTAAATCGCTCTCGATAGGACGGCTTTTAAGCTAGTATTAAAATGGTATCTATTACTTTAATTATCGAATTAATTCAAAGAGTATTTATTATCGATAGACACAGTAGTGCGCACAGTAGAAATAAACAGTAACAGTAGAAGAAAAATACGTGTTCGATAGAATAAAGAATACTCGAAATAAGACAGAACAATACAAATGCAAAAGGATATATACCTATATTTTATAGATTATGTAAAAAGTAAAGTACGGTTGGAACTGACATTAACCTTGAGAAGGATATTAGAATAATAACCCAGAACCTATACTGGTAGCAAATCACCTGCATACAGAACATTATTCTTTTTAATCGTTTTACCCCAAACAGGGCAATAAAGCCACTAAGACGCAAAGTCTTACTGAGTGTTAGGAAGTATGAGAAAACTACTAAGGGGAGAGAATTATAAAAGAACAAGAATAAAGAAGGCAGTAGATAACGATTAACTTTGCTTTAACATTTTTGAACATCAAATTTGACTGGGAAACAATAAACCGAAAGTGTGTTTCACAAGCGAGAAGTGCGATAGAAGAAATTTTGGGTATAGAAATTACGGTTACACCTAACCATTTCAACTGTAAAATTATGACACCTTGCAACCAATCTAGTTCAGTAAAAATACAAAAATAGAAAGGGATGTAAGACAAGGATGTGCCGTCTTACCAGATTTATTCAGCCTATGTAGGAGGCGATTCTGAGAGAATTAGAAGTCCATACCAGAATTCATTATTGTCGGCTACAATCTTAACAACATATGATACACAGATGGCGTTATGTTAATGCCAGACACAGAAAGAAAACTGCAGGAATTCCTAGACAAGGTTATAAATGGAATCGAGAATAACTAACCATTATTTGTAAGAAGAAAGAACGTATAGTTCCTTGTCAGGAAGGAAAAATAAATACGTCCAAGAAGCGGAATGCCAAAATCAAACCAAACATAAATGTATGAAGTGTTTTAACAGAAGACGGAAAATTTTACACTAAGATCCGAAACGTCAAAATAGAAAGCTGACGGCAAGAACTAAACAAATTACTGAGAAACAAAAAAAAAATTGCTGAACATGTAGCTAATATTTATCAATAGTAAATCCAGCAGCGCTGACAAAGTTAACCTGGCCGCTGCTCACAAAAATGAACCGCAGTTTTTAACAGGGGCAGGAAATGCCTTGGAAATTCCTCCGAAACTAAATTGCTCTAATTTAACCACTACAGAGAAACTTCCCAACCCACTATCAGCATGGTCGATGGTCGACTCCTGCAAAGTGTCTCACCTGACTTGAGGCGGAACAACTAACTACACTGAATCAGTAGCTGCATCTACTGCAAGGAAATTTGGGTCACTGACGTTTTTTTTCTGGTTAGAGTCCATCTTACACATCTACAAATTTACCATTCATTCGCGCATTGAATACTGCTGCCATATCTGGTCTGGTGACCCTGTTGTTCATCTCGAGATTCTCGACAAAATCCAAAGAAGGATCTCGAATATCATTGGTCCTGACTTGGCATCTCGACTTCACTCACTTTCTCACAGACGTGATATGGATTCCTCCCATCTTTTCTAGAAATTTTTTAATGGCAACTGCTCTGAAGTGCTTTTTTCCCTGGTGCCCCGACTGCATGAATTTAAGCGTGCTACTAGATTGGCATCTAGGTCCCACCCTTCTTCTTGACCATCACTTCTACTCCCACGGTTTCTTTTCTCGCACTTCTCGACAGTAGAAAGCTCTTACTTGCTTCCTTGATAACCACAATCTTCAAAAATTAAGGAAGATATGATAACAAGATAATTTGAGCGTAATTACTACTTAATCTTCCGACTACAAGTTTATTCATGATCACATTATTTACTATATGAATTCTGTCAGCACAGACAGACGGGGCAAAACTGGAAAAGGTAACCACTCACTTGCTAACGTATAATTAAAACGGGACCCCTATTAAAAACATTCCAGGAAAAAAAAAACTCTTAGGGCTGAACGTTGGCAATCGTCCAACCAAAGAACATGAGATTTTGAAATTGGTAGAAGCACACTGAACGAATCTTCAATTAGGTGACATCGACGTGTATCGAATTCATAACCAACTTTCTGTCACAAGCGCTAATGGCTTCATTATTATCAAAGATCAGTGAGTTATTCACATTTCCTAAGGGCGGACGATATTTTAGGGTCTTACTAGGAATTTTTTAAATTTAAAAATAATTTAAAAAAAAAATCTGTTTTTGGCTTGCTGAGCGGGTTGACTGCAAACGAACCTCACACCTAGAAATAACGCACCCGATCTGCTCACATTTGGGGCGAGTGCAAAGGTCAACCCAACTGGTGTGCAATAGAAGGGTCTCACACTGAGAAAATCTGGTGTTAATTTTAGTAAACATGAACTCTTAACGTTCAGTGTTTCATAGTTTTTAAAACGAGTTTTATTTCATTTATGTGGATACACTATTTTGTGGCACAAGTCAGAACGGGAAGTGGGGAAAAGCTGATCAACACTGTCTATCCCATACGTACCTTATCCGACTCACAATACATTCACTCTACCAATTTCCTGAGTCACCATAAGAATCCATTCTTCTCCATCCAATCCAGCATGTACCCAAATACCGCATCCTAGTAAAACACCAACGATTTTAAAAAAATATACACATGTACATTTATTTCAATTATTTTAAAAATAATTTAAAATTCAGTTGAATAATATTTCTTCTGAAACCGTTTCTTTTTTACCATTAGTATAGATTCTAATGAAAATATCTGGTGCAAGCCAAAAGTAAATATTTTTTATAGATTTCAATAAATTTCAATGAAGGATTTTAACTGCTGACAAGAAAAAATGTAAAAAAATGAGCGGAAAATAACAAAAGGAAAAGTCATGCATTTTAAATATTTGCACACTCTCATTTATATGAATGTAATTATTAATTTAGTTATGTACTATGCATGAAACACCCTTAGATGATCATGTAACTTTCGATACATGACTGACGAGACAGTTTTTTTCCAAAGTAGGTTGCCATTTCTTTCTGCGATAGACCAGTTGCCATCCAAGGTTATAGAACCCGGCCTGTCCTGCTATTTAACCATAGCTGGTGGGGAGAAGGAGAGGAGGATTCATAACTTTCCCAAGGGTATTAGCATGTAGGTGAATTTCAGTCAGTTATGTACCATGCGTGATACACACTTAAGCGATCATGTAACTTTCGATACATGACTGACGAGGCAGTTTTTTTTTTTCCAAAGTAGGTTGCCATTTCTTTCTGCGATAGACCAATTGCCATACGGTCTGTCCTGATATTTGCCCATAGCTGGGGGTAGATGAAGAGGATTCATACCTTCCCAAGTGGTATTAGCACGTAAGCGAATTTCAGTCAGTTATTTGCCATGCGTGATACACGTTTAGGCGATCAGGTATCTTTCGATACATGACTGACGAGGCAGAATTTTCCCGCAGTAGGTTGGCATTTCTTTCTGCGTTAGCCCAGTAATGTGCCATGCGTGAAACAAAGTTAGGCGATCAGGTATCTTCGATAAATGACTGACGAGGCAGATTTTTCCAGCAGTAGGTTGCCATTTCTTTCTGCGTTAGACCAGTTGCCATCCAAGACTATAGAAACCGATCTGTCCTGCTATCTACCCATAGCTGGAGGTGGGGGGAGAAGAAGAGGAAAATTCATAACTTTCGCAAGGGTATTAGCATGTAAGTGAATTTCAGTCAGTTATGTCCATGCGTGATACACCCATAGGCGATCATGTATCTTTCGATACATGACTGACGAGGCAGATTTTTTTCTCGCAGTAGGTTGCCATTTCTTTCTGCGTTAGACCAGTTGCCATCCAAGAACCCGGTCTGCCCTGCTGTTTATCCATAGCTGGCGGTGAGTAGAAGAGGAGAAGAGGAGGATTTATACATTTCCCAAGGATATTAGCACGTAAGTAAATGTAATGGATTCGATTGGAATTCGTACTCGGCTCTCCGATTCCTCAATCCGAGCTGATGTTCATTACTCTAAACTGCTCGCAAAGCCCTAATTTACTGCTCGTAGTAAATAGAAGTGATGCAAGTTTTCTAAATCTGTTAGCAGATAGATTCATTCGCGTTTTCCTCATCCCATCATTGATATAAAATACGGCTTGCTTTATCTCGATTCAGGTTTTATGTTTTCTTTAGCATTTGGTTGTTTTTTTTTATTTTTTTTGTTTGTTTGTTTTTTTTTTTTTTAGATATTTTCATAATGCGCCTCAAAGATTATGAGAATATCTCAAAATGACATTAATCTCTCTATTATAAACACACACACAAACACACACACGCAAACTTGAGTGACTTGAAATTGCTTCCGGCAAATGAGGGAATGCTGGAACAAGCCAAAAACAGTTATGTACATACAAAAAACGAACTCCTTGAAAACGAATGTAGTAACATCCGAAAGTACTCAGGAAAAGAAACAAAAAAAACCCCCAAAAACTATGGAACTTTGGTAAATATTCCGATTATATCAAAGTAATTCGTAAATTTGAACAAAATTAATAAATTTTGAATTGACAGAACCTATCGATATTTGAAAGCATTATTACTGCCTAAATACAACTTTAATACCCCCCATATATATATATATATATATATATATATATATATATATATATATATATATATATATATATATATATATATATATTAGTCTGTACACCGGGGTTGAATAAGACTGAAGTGATGAAGTTAATGTGAGGTAATTTTGAATTTGTGTTGTGCAATATTAATTATATATATATATATATATATATATATATATATATATATATATATATATGAAATTTTGTCTCCCCCCATTGCTGATTCGTCAATTCACGGGTCAATGAAAAAGCACTGGTTCACTCTGCTTCCTTTCCTTTTTTGCGGGTCAACCGGTCTGGTCCAATATATGCTATTTAAGAAATATGATATATTAGGTTGGTGCAAAAATAATGACGTAATAATGTCGTTTTTTGACGTTAAAAATACGTCACAAAACGACATTATTACATCATTTGCACCAACCTAATATATATATATATATATATATATATATATATATATATATATATATATATATATATATATATCCAAGTATATGATTGGTGTATATGGAATGAATTCCAATAACCAACAATAACTATTCTTAAAAGAGTGCTCAATACAAAGTAGAGCAGATATAATTATTTATTTTTAAAGAAAAAAATTTATAACATAAATATGTTATAAAATCACTACAAAAATAGCCATTTTGTTTCAACACCTTCGGTGTCTTATCAAGTGATGACGTTGAATGTAAAATAAATGGTTTTAAAAGTTTCAAATTAATTAATATTCTACGCTAGGACTTTTAAAACCATTTATTTTACATTCAACGTCATCACTTGATAAGACACCGAAGGTGTTGAAACAAAATGGCTATTTTTGTAGTGATTTTATAACATATTTATGTTATAAATTTTTTTTTCTTTAAAAATAAATAATTATATATATATATATATATATATATATATATATATATATATATATATATATATGAAGAAATATAGTCTTAAGGTGTGCTATAAGTGTTGACTTCAATGTTCACGGTCAGCACTTTGTGGGTGTGTTCATAGTTGATGTTACTGAGTGTTTGCTTTATATATATATATATATATCACAAATGAGCGAGCGTCTTCAATAGGGATGGGCTAGATACTGATGATATTTTTAGCAATAGAAGTTTTGATCCCCTAACACGGCCAGCACATTCGGGCCGAATTCATAATTATCATTTGGTTTCTATTTCAACAGACTTTGTCGCTGCCTATTTGTTAGGAGATCTTTTTCTTCTTAAACTTAATTTTTTTTAACAGAAATATGTACAAACATTAATCAAAAAAGCAGACAACGTTACATTTTATCGGAGCAAAATTGGGCGAAAGCTAAAATAACGTTATTGAATAATGGGAATCGACCTCCAAAATCACATCTTCAGGCCATGAAAGGTTTTCCTTTATGTTGCACACACAATGTTAGAATATCCTGCTAATTAATAACTAGAAAGAGAATGGATGTAGTTATGCCTTTCCCACGGGCATTAATGAACGTAAAGAACAGACTGAAATTTGAACTCACGCCTTCTAGTTTCAAGCCGTTAATCGCTATGCTAACCACATATATAATATAGGAAGTATAAAAATAAGTTAGATTATTTTTACTTCTTAATTCTTTTTCACAGAACCTCTGACTACGATTGAACAGAAGCTAGACAATGTTCTGATCTAATGGAACAAATTGGCGCGAAATAAACATTATGATATTCGGCATTAGAATCAAATTAGCGCCATTTTGTTTCTGCTATCGTTTAAGATCATCGGAATATAAATGATAAAGCTTACAAAATAATTTTCAGAAAATAGCCAATACTGTATCGTATATCTAGCGATTATTTATTTATTTAGACGCCTCCACCCCTAAAATTGTGCTGAAAGTGTGGGAAAAATGCTTCTACTGACGCATAATACGCACCCGTTATTTGGTAATCAATCCCTATAAATTGTAATTTTTCAATTTCA
>OZ010585.1:94645894-94708394 GCA_963932145.1 Acanthosepion lycidas | reverse complement strand
ACACACACACACACACACACACAAACACAAACACAAACACACACACATATATATATATATATATATATATATATATATATATATATATATATAAAGGGCGAATGAATAGTAAATCCCTATATTAAAATACGAATTTCTTTATTAACTATTAGGTTGGTGCAAAAATAATGACGTAATAATGTCGTTTTTTAACGTCAAAAAACGACATTATTACGTCATTTTTTTTGCACCAACCAAATATAATTTTTACAAGAAATGAATATGAGGGAAAAGAGTTTAGCATGAAGTTTTATTTAAAATTCGATATGGGCAACAGATTTTGCTACCAGCTTCTCGGCCTGGCCAGGAATCGCGTCAACTGATTTCACTGGGATCTCTTGTGGGAAAAGGGTTATGATAAATATAAGCAGACTAAATATTTGTAATTTATTCAATATATATATATATATATATATATATATATATATATAGACTAAATACTAGTTTTTGCTCTACTTAGTGTATTGAGCACATTACTTCTAGCTTAAGCACTTGACGGAAGGATTCGTACAGTGTTATGTTCTTGGTTCTTTCTTTTTTTATTCCTAATTTTTCCTCGGACATCAATTTGTTATATTACAAGAGGTTTTTCAAAACGAGTATTACTATTCATATATATATATATATATATATATATATATATATATATATATATATATATATACCTTCATTCTAAGGTGGAATGCTGAAAAAGATGGCAACTATAATGAGGGCGATATTTGAAGTTTATAAATTTCGTGTTCATTTTGGTACGCTTTGAGCGTTTCTATTCTTAAAATATGAATGCGCGGTGAGTTTGAATTCCAGTTGAGTTTGTTGGATTCAATTAGTTTTGAGAAAACTATGAATCCATCTCTCTTCCCACTCAGCTATAATTAAATAGCAGAACAGACTGAATCATCTGGCTTTGGTTGGCAACCAGTCTCTGAGTAGCAAACTATGAATCCAAACCTGGCGTGCTCAACACACATAAATGCTGCTACGATTACAATACGTGTGGTGGCCCTGCGGCAATCAGTAGTTATGGGATTCGTGATTTTGAATCTTAAATCAAGTATAATTAAGAGAGAAACAGCATTGCTTTTTAACAGACCAGTGGGTGATTGAACAAAAATTCGATGATGTTTAGAACCATCTTAAGGGAAGAAAGTAGTGAAAAGGCTAAAAAGCACGAAATTACAGAAAGCGAATCGAACCTATCAGAAAGGGGCATATAATGAGGAAGGAAAGCTTGGAAAATCTGATACTCACGGGATGCGTTGAGGGCAAGAGGAACAGAGGAAAACAACGCATGGCATACTTAGTGAGCTTGAGTAAATGGATGGCGGAACACGGCTTAGGAGAAATAACAGAAAGACAAAGTTTATTATTTACAAGGGTATTGTAGAGTAAATAATACACCCCCTGTAATATAAATGAACTAAGCAAGATGCCTTAAATAAAGAACTCCAAGTGAGTCAGGAGAATTTCTAACAGACGTCACGGTGAGTAGCCTAATCATATTATAACCGCTAGAAGTGAGTTATAACAAAGGGATAAGAACTTGTGGGGAGTTATGATCGCCTACGTCCTGCAACATAGTCCATATTAGAAGTAACTTTTATTCCAGGATCAATCTATTTAAACAGTGTTTAAATTAGTCAAAATAGGAGCCCTGAACCCTGAACATTGATATATTTCTGCCATCTATCTACAAAGTTATGTATGTATTTAGCATTAAAATCTAATTGTTTGGATGCCAAGAAATGTACATTTTCTGCATCATTTTTTCAACGGCATTTGAAAAATTCGTTGTCAGTGGGCGAAAGATCATTGAATATGGCTGATGTGGCAAAGTCTCGTATCCCAAGTCGCTGAAATTATAAGAAAGATATATCTTAACAAACCGTTATAAAACGAACATTATGACTGGTTTAGACACTGTGGAATAAGCCAATCAAAAGCCTTCCTCAAGTTGGCGCGAAGTCAACGACACTTGGGACCTTTCAAACATTTGCGACTAGGTTGCCGACTGAAAGAAATCTACTTTCATTTGTTCAGACAACATGGAACCAACGGTCCGTTATTCCTGCGACAAGGAGACCAATTTAGTTAAGAGGTCTCACTTTTCAAGATTAGCCAAGATAAGTTTGAGCCCGAAAATCGTAATTGATTTGCAAATCTACTTGTATCTTTGTTAAAATATAATTGATTCCTCGTACTTGTTGTCATGTTTCGTCTTTTTTCTTGCTTCTTCTCTTACTCCCTTCTTCTTGGGGACAAAATTCCCACAAGATTCTTCAATATCAATCTGGCAACACGTGGACAGGCATTATCATGTAGCAGAATTGGACCTCATTGATCAATCAGTGCCAGTGGCATTTTGTTTAACTCAATGTGCATGTCATCCAGTTCCTGACAGTAAAATTCTTCAGTGATATTGTTATGATGATCAAACCTAGTAACCGTAGATATTCTACGTACCCTGACTCAATGTCGCCATGAGTTATAGTTATAGCTCTCTTTATGTTAATTACCAATTAGCTAAACCAATCCTATCGTATCTCCCTGATTTTTGGGGGGTTTCACACCCTTCAGGGATTTAAGGCTTCTCCTGGTTAGATTCCAAAAGGCTGTAATGGGTAACGCCAATAAGGGACAACCGGACAGTAGTCATAATCTTCTGTTGATGCATATTTTCCTCTCCGGTGTCAACGAAAACTCTGTACCTCTGTAGAAAGAGTGCTTATTGTCTGTAAGGACTCGCATTAGCGTGGTACATAATTATTGGAGAAGAGGAACGAAAGTTATTGCAACAATCTGATGAAACCAAATCATCCTGGCGAGAACTTAAACTGAAAGCTTCTTTATCAAAGCTTCTTTTATAAAGCTTCTTGTACAAAGCTTCTTTATCAAAACTTCTTTTGTCAAAGCTACTTTTATCAAAGTTTCTTTTATCAAAGCTTTTTTTATCAAAACTCCTTTTATCAAAGCTTTTATTTTATCAAAGCTGCATTTATCAAAGTTTCTTTATCATAGCTTCTTTTATATCATAACCATTTCCCTTAATGTTTCTATTTTCTTGATTTCCAAATAAACTTACAAATTTTCAACATATTTCAGTGAAATTTTAGAAAGAGACTTTAAACACTTTCTTTTTTCTTTCTTTCTTTTTTTTTCTGTCCATTTTCACTCTTTCTTCCTTACTTTCTAATGCGCATTTATCTTTCTTTCTTTCTTTCTTTCTTTCTCCGTAATGTCTTTTCCTTTCTTTCCACACGATCAAAACGGAATAGTCCATTATTTATATGGTATTGGCGCAAGACGTTAACAACTTCTATTTTTCTTCCTTTCATTCATTCATTATCTCATTGAAACCAAGTAGTGTCTTTTACTCTTCTTTGCAGACGATCAAAATGGAATAGTTCTTTATTTAAGAGGGATTGCCAGGATTGATTGATTGATTGGTTCATTCATTCATTTATTAATTCAAAAACAGAATAGTCTATTATTTATAAGACATTGACAGGGGACGTTAAATACTTTTTTCTCTTTCATTTCCTCCCTGAAACCAAGTAATGTCTTTTCACCTCTTTCCATTCGATAAAAATGGAATAGTTCAATATTTATTAGGTATATGCAGGACGTAACGGTCGTACGAACTAAAAAAGAGAGGGGCAAGGGCAATTATTGTATAGATATTTGTATTACATATATATGGAGAAAAATGAACAATATAAAGTGACTCAATGAGGATAGGAGTTAAATCTACGTGAATTTATGTTGGATTTTTTTCGCAAATAATGTATTTTAATTTTACTTAAAACGTAACATCCACTCCTTTGAAGTAATTCCCTGCATTTAATTGATGCGTTTGTTAATGGGTTTTTTATTCTGTTCTTTTTTTGGGGGGGGGGTGTAACGTAAAACTGGAAACTTTTAAAATATCTTATTGGAAGTCCTCGTCTGTGGTTCCTATTTCTAAGAACTCTAGAGAACACTCTGACCTCTCAAATTATCACCCTATTAGTCTCTTACCGCTCGTAGCTCTAACCAATGTTGGAGTGATTAACCATCTTACTTTCCACTACCGCCTTCCGGACAAACAATATGACTTCCGTTTCGCCAGGTTTACCGACGATGTGTCAACGGCCATCACTAAATTTGTCGATCAAGCTCTAGTTAAGAATGACGATGGTCGGACTCTAGCTCTAGGTACCTCGTAGGAGTTCGATGGGATTTGGCATACTGGCCTTCTACGCAAGCTCCAGGGCCACTGTCACAAGACGAATAGTTAGTTTAATCTAATCGTTCCTAACAAATCATAAAATGAATATCGGGTTGAACGGCCTCGCTTCCAGATCATTTATACAATGGCGGGGTTCTCCCACGGATCTATCCTAGGAGAAAAGCTTCTGATCGTCTTCAATGATTTTCCCGATGTCATCAGTTCCCAAATAGATATTTATGCAAATGACATTACTATTTACTCAGTAGTAAACCGACAGATCTGACTAATTAAACCTGGTAAGTAGTCTTGAAAACGACATCCAATCAGTGATTAACTAGGACAATAAATGGCTTCTAAATTTTAACGCCTCCAAAGAAAAACTGCTTTCATTTAACCAACATAGAAGACATTTTCTGCCTACTATCAGCATGGTTGATGCTCAACTCCAGAAGGGTAACACACTGCGTTTTTTTGGCCTCACGTTTTCAAATGATATGAAGGGGAGTGATTATTTCGAAATAACTGTTTAAGGAGGTTTTGTGCAAGAAATTTTTTCTCGTCAGATTCCACTTTGCACATTTATAAATCTACCATTCGTCCATGCATTGAATACTGGTGCCATGTCACGAGATTCTTGACCAAATCCAAAGAAGTATCTGCAATATAATCGATCCTGACATGGCATCTCGACTTTAGTCACTTTCTCACAGACATGACAAGGCTTCCTTCTATTTTTTTTTTTTTTTTTTTTTACAAATATTTTCATGACAAGCATTTTATCTGTTACACCAACTTTATGAATTTAAGCGTGCTTTTTGATTGGCAACTTGGTCCCACCGTTTTACTGTTGATATAGTTAAATATAACCGCCACTTCTACGACAATAGTTACTTTTCTCGCACTTCGTACCTGTGGAACTTCCTTCCGTTGTTTACTTGCTTCCCTGATAACTACAATCTTCAAAAAATTAAATGCAACATCAATCGCCATCTTCTGTCTTCTTAAACCCTGTTCATTTTTAGTCTTTCATCAATCCCCCCTTTTCTTCTCATTATTTTTCACTTTAAATGCTTGACAAGGGTGCAAATGGTATTGCTGGGAAATGATTGATGATAATTAAAGATAATAATAACGATAATTTTAATTTGGTTTCGAAATTTTTCTGAGTGGAATGGCATCTTTCTTATATATAACTCTTAATGCAGTTCAGTTGAAAGAATGCTTGTCCTTGTTTGTTGCTTATTTGGCAAAACCTGCTGACCCTCCCCCCCCACCGGCAATCAAAAAAAAAAAAAAGAAAAAAGGTGAAATGGAACAAAAATAGATTAGAAGTAGATACGCATTTATAAAGCAGAGAGCGGCTCTTTCAGTGATAAAATATCAGAGCATAATAGCAAGACAAATCCGCTCAATGCACACTTGTCACAAGCAATACATAGTCTCTTCACATCAGATGCCAGCTTCCCGGCACTGACTTGTCATACACAAGTGATCATTTATTACGATATCATTTTGCATCGCTGCACCAGTGCCACTCTCAGAAAGGCAAGCAGAGCCAGCCGATTGTTCGTAAGAAAAATACATGATTAAAAACTTCATATCATTAATGTCATATACCCATGCATACACGTATATATCTGTCAGTATTGTGTGGCAAACTGAAGGAGATATATATATATATATATATATATATATATATATAATATACACCGTATTTTTCTATGTATAATACGCAATTTTTTTAATAATAATAAGCAAAATCAGGGGTGCGTATTATGCACAGCTACAACCTAAAAAAACACATCTTTAAAAATTGCCGGAAAATAAAATAAGAATTATCATAAAACTAAATTAGAATATTATTTTATGTTTAAAACCATTTTTAATAAGAGCAGGAAACGCTGGCCGTAATGAAATTGGGGAGGTACAATTTATCGAGTTTGATTACCAAACAAGAGGTGCATATTATGCGTAAGCAGAAGCATTTTTCCACACTTTCAGCATAATTTTAGGTGTGCATATTATGGATGAAGGTGTATTATACATGCGAAATTACGGTATATATATATATATATATATATATATATATATATAGTACAGGTAATGGATCTGTTGGTATATAATCCAGGTGGGTCCTAGTAATATCAGATATTAAAACTGATCCACAGAGAGAGCTCAGTGTATTTATTATAACAGAGCATATATTTTATACAGCAAAAAATACAAGTTACCTCATGTAGGTCTAGTGTATTTCAGACCAGCACTGATATATTCTAGACTTCCTCAGCTCTAGACTGACTGTCTCGGAATAGGGTTTTTGAATTTAGTTTAGATAGCAGTCGGTGAAAACATACGGGGCTATTTAAGAGGAAGCCTCGTTTTGATAAGGAGTCTGGATTGGTGACAAGGAGATTGGCTGGAAAACAATTTAAAGTTAGAATAAATTATCTAAATAATAGATTCCCAAAATCTGTAAGTAAAACCGAGATACTCAATAGAATAAATCACGTTGTACAGCACATTCATACCAAGATACTCACTTACACATATACCTACATACGCTTACTTATATTTACCTGTACACATATACATAATATAAATGTCTTAAAATAATTGTCGGACTTTGTCCATTTCATAATGTGTGACGTCATTTGTTTACATTTGATACGCCATGAGCAGATATGAATGTACATGAGAGATTCATGGAAGATTGAAGTTTAAAAGCAGTAAATTCGACCTTCGATCCTCTGTGGCGAAATCGGTAAAAGCACGTCAGGCTATATAACGGTTCCGTATAGAATACAGGTTCGAATCCTGTGGGAGGACGAATATTTTCTAAGAAAATTTCTCGGACATTCAGGCCGGTAAATGTTATTTAATACTGTTTATTATAAACAGAGCATTTACTTAAATATTTGTATCTATAAAAAGAATGTTAAACATAAAAATATCTTAATATATATATATATATATTGACTAATAAGGACTATACTATTGTATCTCTTTATATAATGACTGGCTATTTCTTTCTGAACACACCCATCTGCCACACCCGCGCTTAACATAAAGATCGTCTTGGTCATGAGGATAATTACATCCGATCTCAAGATCTCTGAACAGGAGGTTAGAAGTTTTGAGGGATGTGGAAGTACCTCTTAATTGTTCTTGTTCCCTGTTCCATCAAGACCGGGGGTAGTGTTATTGTTGCCGTCTATGAGCAAATTGTGAATCTCAAAGCAAAAAGCAAAACACTAGGAAAGTATAAAAATAATTTTTGTAGTATAGATGCCAATGATACATTTTTATAAAAAAATTACCAACAATACATTTACACAGTAGAATCACCAGCAACACATTTTTATAATAAAATGACCAGCAATATATTTTATAAGAAAGTGATCAACAATTACTTTACCTATTAAAATAGTCAGCGATATTTTTATAGTAAAATGGTCAGCAATACATTTTATAATACAATGACGAACAATATATTTTTTAATAAATTGACCAATACATTTTTATAGTAAAATGTCCAACAATAGATTTTTATAGTAAATGACCAACAATACATTTTTATAGTAAATGACCAACAATACATTTTATAGTAAAATGACCAACAATTCATTTTATAGTAAATGACCAACATTACATTTTTATAGTAAAACTACCAACAATTCATTTTATAGTAAATGACCAACATTACATTTTTATAGTAAAATGACCAACAATACATTTTTATAATGAAATTACCAACAATACATTTTTATAGTAAATGACCAACAGTAAATTTTATAGTAAAATGACCTACTATTAATTTATAGCAAATGACCAACAATACATTTTATAGTAAAACTACCAACAATTGATATTTATAGTAAAACTACCAACAATTCATTTTAAAGTAAATGACCAAGAATACATTTTTATAATAAAATTACCAACAATACATTTTATAGTAAATGACTAACAATAAATTTTATAGTAAAATGACCTACTATTCATTTTGTAGTAAATGACCAACAATATATTTTATAGTAAAATGACCAACAATTCATTTTATAGTAAATGACCAACATACATTTTTATAGTAAAACTACCAACAATTCATTTTATAGTAAATGACCAACAATACATTTTATAGTAAAATGACCAACAATACACTATTCATACTATTCATTTTATAGTAAATGACCAACAATACATTTAATAGTAAAATGACCAACAATACATTTTTATATTAAAATGACCAGCAATACATTTTTATAGTAAAACTACCAACAATAGATATTTATTGTAAAACTACCAACAATTCATTTTATACTAATTGACCAACAATACATTTTATAGTATATTGACCAACAATACATTTTATAGTAAAATGTCCAATAATATATTTTTTAATAAATTGACCAACAATCCATTTTCATAGCAAAATTTGGACATTACATTCGGCATAGAACTTGATATGTCGTAAACAAAATCAATCACACGAAACAATCAGTCCATTGTGGTTTATAATGCGACTATGATCTTAGTTACAGTTTCTTGGAGTGAGCGTATTATCTGGAATTTGCAACAGACTTTACAAGACCAGCACGCTCAAAGCTTCGGTCACGTATATGTATATATATATTTATATTTCTAAAGAATTAATACATTTAAAATTGAATCTGACACTTTTATTACTTCAAACAATTCAATATAATAACTTTTGAAGTCATATATATATATATATATATATATATATATATATTTCATTGATATTTGATAGGAAGATTTGATTAATCTTTTATTGAGATTTTAACCCATTCTGATATTTTCCTGTTTTTCAAGGGTGAAAGAATATAAAAATTGTCCATAGTTATAATTGGACATTTTCTATATTCTTTAATCCCTGAAAAACGGGAAAATGTCAGAATGCTGGCAAAAATCAATAAAAGATTAATTGAATTTTCTTTGTCGGCCGTTTTCGATGAAAAATGCTGGAAAGAAATGTTGCTACCTAAATGCACACACACGCACACATATATGTGTATAAATATATATATATATATATATATATATATATATGTATACATTATTTACATTATTCGGACTATTGTCCTCATCTTTGTCGCCATATTTATTACAACGTTTCGGCCTTTGTACGCTCCGGCCTTCTTCAGGTGGTTGGAATGTCGAACAAATATTCACAAAGACGGTATTCCGCTGAGGCCGATTGTTAGTTGCCAAGGCTCTGTGTGCCAGCCACTGAGTCGCTTCCTTGTAGATATAATTGACCCATTGATTGGAAAGCTTCCTTCATAAGTCCGAAACTCTGCCCGCTTCGTGGAAATAATCAAAGATGCTCCGATTCTATCCAACTAGATGGTGGGCTTGGACGTGGTGAGTTTGTTCACCAAGATACTCACGGAGGAGGCACTCTCAGTAGTCAGAGACAGATTGGCCTCTGACTCATCCCTAGAAGAATGGACCAGTATTCCAATAGATAATCAGATGAAGATGTTGGCTTTCTGTACACAAACAACACACTTCGGGGTGAGATCACACATATATCGACAGGATGAGGGCTTAGCAATGGGCTCGTCATTATCACCAGCAATGGCGAATATATACATGGAATACATTGAGGAAATGGCATTAGAATCTATATCTCTAAAGCCAACTATATGGTTAAGGTACGTAGATGACATCTTCATGCTCTGGCCACACCAGGAAGATGTTCAGGTTCTACTGGACCATGTGAACTCAATAAGACCTTCAATACAGTTCACAATAGAGTAACAACAACCTCCCATTCCTGGATGTTCCAATATCTCGAACAGAGCATGGGTTCAAGACATCCGTATACCGTTAACCGACATTCACCGGACAGTAACTCAATTTCAACACCCACCATCCATACAGCGTAAAGAAAGGGGTCGTCCGCTGCTTACAACACCGAGAAAAATTCATAAGTGGCGATCCAGAGACATTAGATAAAGTATTGGTCAGTATAAGTAGTACCCTACAACGTAACAACTACCTTGGGTACATGGCAGCAGCTCCAAAAAACTGGGATAGGCGGGTACAAGAGGAGTAGGACAACAACAGTCAGAAAATAGTCTGCCTGCCTTATGTGAATGGGTTATCAGAGAAAATACAAAGGATCTGCGGTTCATTTCTCCCGAATAAAACCCCCATAGAGGAGAACATGAGTAAAGACTGTTTGTACGCTAAACCCGTGAAGCTGCGGAAAGAAATATAAAGGGGAGACAGGCTTCAAGAACACCAGAAAGCTGTAACACGAGGGGAAGTGGAAAAATCAGGCGTGGCCGACCACATATGGAGAGAGAAGGGAGATCACCACCCTCTGTGGGATCAGGTTGAGATCATACACAAGGAACATCGTTGGAAAATTCGTAAACTTAAGGAATCAGCACATATGCTAGGCCACAAAATTCTCCTGAGCCGACCAAGCATAGAAATTAATACAATATGGGAACCAGTAATAAGGAGTGCCAGAGAAAAGCGATAATAAAAACAAAAGCTGCAATATGAGCTCTGGTAAAAACATGAAATGATAACAGCAAAAATTGCAATATGAGCACTGGTAAAAATATTTGCTGAAGACATTATTTTTATAATACCCAGAAATTCATACTCGGATGTCCTCAATGATAAAGACGTTGGTTAGATCCAGTGACAGGACGCAAGGAGTGTGAGTTCAATACTCGGTTAAGGCAGTGAAGGACTTTCAGAGGGAAAATTAACAAAGAAAATTAACTGATAACTGACATCCATTAAACATGGCACGTGGAACTGGAACAGTCTACCCCAGTGAGCGAAATAAAGGGTTCAGTTCGACCACCTGAAGAAGGCCGGAGCGTACAACGGCCGAAACGTTGTAATAAATATGTCGACAACGATGAGGACAATAGTCCAAATAATGTAAATAATGTACATAATACCTAATCTCAGAAATATAGACAGATATGTATGTATGTATATATGACACAAAGCTGAAAAGATCTCAGCCGTAAACAATAGCTGAAATTTAACAATTTCTTTTATATGAAACCAAGAACTTTTCAGCATCACCATCACTAAATACACACACACGGACACACAAATAATTACACACACACACACACACACACACACACACACACACACACACACATATATATATATATATATATATATATATATATATATATATATATAATCAGTTGTATGGATATTGGTTTGGAATCATGGGTTTCACTCACAAAAGAGTGAAACACAGGGTTACAAAATAATATTCATTCAACCGAATATGTTAGCTCTATCAAACATTGATTTACATTGCGAAAATTTTCGTGATTGCGCAAGTCAGTGTTGCCAACATTGTGTGAAAATTTTGTGTGAATTGATTGGACAGTTTTTGAAATATTAGAAAAAAATAATCTCGATAATAATTTGGCACGCAGTGTATATGTATATATATATATATATATATATATGTATATATATATATATGTGTGTGTATATATATATGTGTGTATATATATATGTGTGTGTGTATATATATATGTATATTTATATGTATATATGCATATGTATATATATATATGTATATATGCATATGTATATATATATATATATATGTATATATGCATATGTATATATATATATATATGTATATATGCATATGTATATATATATATATATGTATATATATATATATGTATATATATATATGTATATTAACCACTAATATTATCTATCCATCTATCTATCGATATATATATATATATATATATATATATACCCCTTTTTATACAAATATATATATACCCCTTTTTATACAAATGAACTCACCCAGTATATACATATACTACTGCAATAGCAAGACGAGAGTGAGTAAGACCCAAGAGTCGAGTCCAGAGTATCAGGGTAAAAGGTTGTAGGTAACCGGAAGAGTGAGGGTTAGTTAACAGCGTTGTAGGAGTCACAGTGAGCGAGCACGTAGACTCAGTAAGAAGTCATACAGCGATATTTTAATATAGGTACCTCCACGAAAATGTAAACAAACAGAGATAGCATGATGAAAAAGACGCCGAACTTGACGAAAACAATTTTTTATCGTCTAATGTTCATATTATTATTAAAGAGGAAAGATCAAAGTATTTTTGGGGTATTTTTTTACATTTTTTAATCGTTCCTAGCACGTCCGAAATTTTCGTTACAAATTTTGTTTTTTTTTTGTCACCAAAAAAGGACAGATAATCAATCATTTTCAATCATTTGTTAAAAAGATGAAAATCTGACTTTGATATTCTTTTAAAAATCAATTATCATTTTTTTCAAAACTGATTTTAATAAAATCAGAAATTATAATGTTTATTTAAAACATTTTGAACCAAGCTTAACTTAGCTTCTGCGCCGAAAAAATGTAATTTGAAAATAAAACAAAGCAGGTCATAACCTTTCGCCTCGTTGACAGCTGTTGACAGCTGTTGACAGCTGTGATTTATGACGTTTAGATAACTTACGGGAGGATAATTCTTTCTACGGATGGAAGGAAGTGAAATTATTTAGATTTAAATGAACAAATTATTTACCTCGTTACTTTTAAGAAAAACTTTCAGCGCTCTAATTTTTCATTTTTTTTTTTTTTTTGTACTTAGCTTTCATCTTTACGTTTACGATGCTTTATGGAAAATATAAAGAAATTAAAAAATAAGACTGTTAAGAGTGAGATTAAATTTCATAAGAAAGAGGTATCTATTATTTATACGTACCTTATGAATTTTTATCAGAAGTGTACATAAAATACTATAATTTTATATATAATTATATTTTTCCATACGTGTTTCGCAAAAGTAAAGGCCTTAAGAGCGGAGAACAATGCTGAACTCAAATAATGCAACTAGAGATTGTATCCTGGTTGATCTTCCGTACTTTGTAATTAACGCTCTATTATAAGCATAAAAGTTACATTTTTAATGACGTTGGCTAATCGGATTGGTCCAAACGATACAATTTTCAAAGCGCTAGACAATGGCGGTCTCATCTGGACACAATTGAAAGCTAGGCACTGCTTTTAACTAATTTTATAATATTTTTAAATACTTAATGTAAAAATCTATTATAATTAAAAGAAATAACAAATAATTGTATTAAAAATTCAATTTTCATTGGAAAAAGTTTTTGCTTTCAGAAAATATTGTCCATATTCATAAAAACAAATAGAAGCAAATAAAAGCATTTGAAATTAAATAATATATTTGTTTTATTGAGTTTTGTATGTTACAATTCAGAGCTGATTTTCAGGTACGTTGGCCACAATTAAAAAAAAAAAAATACATGATTTGCATTCTTCAAAGCCTTGTGCTTTTAACTATTGCAATTTGTAGGGGGCGGCAAGATCTAATTTCTAGAGTTTTTCATAAAATTAGTTATGGGGTGTTAATAAAAATGAAAAAAAAATATTTCTGCCATGACTTTTATAAAAAACAACATATTTATAATAATTTCGATCATCTGTGAATAGTTTCTGAAACTTTCATTAACATCTGACAATTATTTTTATTTTTACAAGATTTTCAAAATTAATGTGTGTAAATACAAAAAAAACGCGCTAAAATTATCTATGTTATTTACTACCCCTTTTTGCAACAAAGATAAACAAAGTTTTTAAAACAAAATTTAGAATATTCTAAAAAGATGGAAAAAATTTTGAAAAATAATTAAAAAAAAATTTGGTCTATCCTCTTCATAAAAACATAAGCATTTAGACGATAAAATTTTGTTTTCATAAAGTTTGGCGTCTTTTTCATCAGACTATGCTCTTTTTTTAGCGATTTCGTAGAGGTACTTATTTTAATACCAACGACTATATATATATTGTTGCTACTAACCCGTATTCTTGGAACTACTAACCTGCATTACCAGTTTGTATTATTACGTTAATACATTATTTTCCTATATTCATTCCTGGCGTTTGTTATTTATTGTTTCCGGATTTCGACCCGCAATCCACAACAATATATATATATATATATATATATATATATATATATATATATATATATATATATATATATGCAACAATCCCTCGATTAGTGCGACTAATGTGTACATTGCAAGATACGCAATTGTAGAAAACGCATTAATCGAATATAATAGCTTATCGGAAATGACGTAAGTTGTAGCTCTAATTTTAGTCTCATTCACTATTAATTTCTAATTTGCGTACTTTTTAATTAAAATGTAGGTACATATAAGAAGATACAATAGAATGCTATGAAATAATGTTTATTAATCTGATTTTTTTTATGAAAAACTCATTTAGAGAGGTCTGAGCATGGTATTCTTCTGTTCTTCATATAATTGGCGTTACTGAGAAATTGTCCCCTTCAAACTTTCCAAACATTTTATAATCATTAGTATTTTAACCTGAAAATTTTATTTATCATCTTTCCATAAAAAATGCATGCATCTTTTATATTTTTATTTTTTAATAAATGTAAAATTCCTGTATCTAATTAAATCATTTTTTTTTATAACGAAAAATCACAAAATCCTTTTAAGACTTTCAAAATAAAAAGGAAAAAAAAATTAAAATATTCAAAATTTTTTAGTAGAGACAAATATTCAAATATGTATTTTTATTAGGTTGGTGCAAAAATAATTTCGTTTTCTCACATAGTAACATATGTGAAAAAACGAAATTATTTTTGCACCAACCTAATATTATCGGTCTATATTATAAAATTTATCTATTTATAACCGCCTTTTTGTTTACAAAATTGCTGTAATTACTTAGATAAGGTAATACTTGACAAACAACATAATTATCCAATTTTTATTTTTAGATTTAGAAAATTTTTAATTAACTATAAAAATCAATTTTCAATTATTAGGTTAAACTGAAGAATTCTTTACCACACTAATCGAATATTATGTATGAACTAATCGATTTTTAGTATATAAAAATTTTAGCAGACTAATCAAAAATGCATTAATCGAGGAATTCATGTATATATAAAACAAGGAATTAAATATATAAATAATTATACCTGTATATTTTTTATCATTTCACCCCATGCAAGGCAGTAATGTCATTTTGACAGAAGGAGTTACTGAATGTGGAAAAATAAGAAAAAACGAGAAACATTATAAAGGAGCAAGGACAATGGAAGAAGAGTAATCAAGAAGACAGTATATAACGATTGACATTGCATTTAAATTTTTAACGATCATAGTTGGATGGAAAGCAAAAAACCAGCGAGAAGTGCGAAAGAAGAAATTGTTAGCATAGAACTTAGGGCTGCATCTAGACAACACAACTGCAAACTGATGAGAACTGCGGTAGGCATATGACTGAAGCCGAGATGCCAGATTAGGACCAATAAAATTGCTGATTCTTCTTCGAATGTTATCAAGAATCTCTTAGATATATAGCAGAAACGCCGGGCCATATATGACAGCAATATTCAAAGGAAGGAGAATGGTTTAGCACGACACATTGAACGACCTTTCGTCGCAGCAGACCTAACAATTGTTTCAGTATAGCCTTTCCATGTAACATAACTGTAATTTATGTACTGTTATAAAGATAAGATCACATTCCTCTTTGAACAAATGGAGTTTTAATCCTTGTTTCCTGTTTCGGATTGGGTTTCCGGTTCCTTCTAAAGTTTACTTCAACTATATGCTTCTAAAGTCTCCGCCTAACCACTGATATTTTGTTTACTATTTAGTTTTTTTTTTATTTTATCTTATTATATCCTTAGATTCAGTTCGTCCTAAAGTCTTCTCATTTTCCCCGACTACAAGTAACCCCCGTGCGTCTCAGTTGAATTATCGCTTTGCTCGGAGTGAATAATTAAAAAATATATAGATACACATACACACACAACTACGATTCACGTCATTACATTTGCAGTGTGCGATAATATATATATATATATATATATATATATATATATATATATATATATGAAGTGAACATTGAAGTCAACACTCTGGGGCGACAGGCTGTTTCAAGGTAGACGAAATCGTCGTGATTGCGTCTAGTATGAAACAGCCTGTCGCCTCTGAGTGTTGACTTCAATGTTCACTTTTATATTTATATTTACATACACTCTATCTCTGATATTGAGCATTTTATCTCATAAATATAGCACATCCTAAAACTATTTTTCTTCATATATATATATATATATATATATATATATATATATATATATATATCAGGTTGTGGAAAAAATAATGTCGTTTTCTCACATATCTTACTTTTATATATGATTTCTGAATTAATTCATTGATATATATAGCCATGTTATATATCATTTTGAAGCGCGTTTTTCGCTCTATCGAATCGTGTTATTCGTTACCGTTCTCAATCTCTTCATTCATTTTTTTGCAGGCTTTTCGACAGCATGGACAAAATTCAAATCCGCACGATTTTCTTGTTCCAGTTCAAACTAGGCCGAAAAGCTGCTGAGACAGCCCGTGATATCAATGATGCGTTTGGCCCAGGAACCACTAACGAACGTGTGGCACAACGGTGGTTCAAGAAATTTAGCAATGGTGACGAGAGCCTCGAAGTTGAAGACTGTCGCGGCCAGCCGACTGCGGTTGATAACGAACATTTGAAAGCCTTTATTGAAGCTGATCCTCGCAAAACCACACGAGAAGTTGCTGTTGAACTCGAGGTCGACCACTGAACAGTCGTTCGCCATTTAAAGCAAATAGGGAAGTCAAAAAAGTTGGATAAATGGGTGCCGCATGAATTGAATGATAATCAAAAAAAATGGTCGTTTTGAGGTGTCTTCTACGCTCCTTCTGCGCAACAAAAACGACCCATTTCTCGAGCGGATTGTGACGTGTGATCAGAAGTGGATCCTCTACGACAACCGGCGACGTTCGGCACAGTGGTTGGATGCCGGAGAAGCTCCACAACACTTCCCGAAGCCGAAATTGCACCAAAAAAAGGTTATGGTGACTATTTGGTGGTCTGCGGCCGGTCTCATCTATCACAGCTTCTTGAATCCGGGCGAAACGATTACGGCGGAGAAGTACTGCCGACAAATTGACGAAATGCACCAGAAGCTCCAACGTATGTTCCCGAGATTGGTCAATATGAAGGGACCAATTCTCCTCCATGACAACGCTCGCACGCATCTTGCTCAACTGACCCTGCAGAAGTTGAACGAATTGGGCTACGAGACTCTGCCTCATCCGCCATATTCACCGGACCTCTCGCCCACCGATTATCACTTTTTCAAGCATCTCGACAACTTCCTGCGCGAAAAATGCTTCAAAAGGCGAGATGATGCCGAATCGGCCTTCAATGACTCCATCGCTTCCAGAACTCCGGATTTCTATGCTAATAGGATAAATAAACTTGTTTCTCGTTGGCAAAAATGTGTCGATTCTAATGTTTCTTATTTCGATTAATAAAGTTTATTATGAAAGGAGTTATGATCTTTTGAAGTTGAACGTCAAAAAACGACATTATTTTTGCACCAACCTAATATATATATATATATATATATATATATATATATATATATATATATATATATAGTTTCAACTGCTATTCTTTGGGAAGCTTGACCTTTGAAATGGTCTAGTGTGACGTGATATGTGTATCGGGTAGTTTCTCCACAACTTTGAGCACAAAACCTTTTTTTTTAAATTGCTATCACCCTAAGCAAGGCAGTACAGCTACTAACAAGCAAGAGGATACAGGGTGTGGAGGAATTAGGAACAGAAACATTAGTAATGAGTAGAAATAGAAAATAGCATTCAGGAAGACAGTACATAGCGATTGACATTACATTTAAATTTATGCAGATTAAAGTTGGCTGGAAAATATGGAGCCAGAAGGGAGTTACACAAGCGAGAAGTGCGAGAAAAGAAACTGTCAGCATAGAACTTACGGCGACATCTAGCCAGCTCAATTGTAATTTGATGACATTTCTCCGCCAGTCTAGTATTGCGCTTAAATTCATGCTGTCTAAATTCCATAGCGAAGAGCTCGTCTGAACAATTACCATGAAAGTATTTATAAAAAAGGCATAGAGAGGGGACCTTACAGCGAGTGACTGAAGCCGAGCCACCAGATCAGGACCAATAATATTGCTGATATTTCTTTGGATCTTATCAAAGAGCTATAGATAAATTTCAGGAGTACCGACTGATATGTGGCTGCAATATTCTTAGCATGGAAGAAATGTAGACTTATACATATATATGATAGACCTAGAAAAGAAAAATCTTATTGTACGACACAGTAAAATAATCTTCTTAGCAGCTGACCCATCAATCGATTCAATATAGTCTTTCCACTTTACAGTGCTGTTCGATAATGTGACTCACCTGATTTTTTACTTAAAAATTTTTCGCCTATTGTTTTTGGGGTCAAACTAATTTTTAATCTTACTGATATAAAGACCCCTTCCTGACCACCTAGTAAAAAAGTTTACCCACCCTAAGGTATTCTATTGATAATTATAATTTTGGATATAAATGAGATTTAGGGAAAAACTCTGTGCAAAAAAAAAGTGACTCACTTATTTTCTGCAACTCGTAATCAACAGAAACATAACTGAACAGCTTTAAATAAAGAATAATAGATGTAGAATTTATTTATAATAGGTAATATAGTTCGAAATATTTAATAATCTATGGGTCCTCCTTTATTTTGAATAACCTTTTCAACCCTTTTTGGCATTGACTTGATTAGGTTTTTGGCAAATCTCATCTCCAAGCATTGAATTCCATTCAGATATGAAATTCACAATCAAATCCTCTTTGTTGCTCAACTGCGTTCTCGAGAGCCTGTACTTTATAATGTGACATAAGTTTTCTATCGGGTTGAGGTCAGAAGATTGGGGCGGCCATGTCATAACACTCATCTGCTTCTCATCAAAGTATTCCTTCATCAATTTTGATTTGTGACAGGGAGCATTATCATGCATAAAAATGAGCTTGGTGGGGTCGATTTGCACCCTTTCAGCAGAAGGGAGCAGACAAGACACTAAAGTTCTCTTGTACTGCTCGCTCCTGAGGATATTTTCAATAGGTTTTAAGAAACCAGTTCCATGAAAAGAAAAGCATCCCCAGATCATTATACTGAACGGATGCTTGACAGTATTTACTGCTAAATTCAAAGAGCTTTCAAAGCTTCTTCGGATTTTAGATCGCTTATCCTTTGAATTTAGCTCAACTTTCGTTTCATCGGAGAAGAGAACATTTAGTAAAAACAAATCAGGTGAGTCACTTTTATCGAACAGCACTGTATGTCAGCTAAGAACGTTAGCCCGAGAAGACCGAACGAGTCACTTTCATGGGGCTTAGCATCAGACATGCTGATGGAAGGTAGAGAGAAGTTTCTCAAATGATTCACTCCTGATCCGAAAATTGGAAAAATATAATAACAGATTATTTAAATAATGATTTGATGTTACAGAATGCATAAATAGATTTGAAGAGACACCATTTAGTGTTTATTTTGATGCTTAGGCAACTTTCGGCCAACACTTCGTCAGGGACCAATAGTTAGCAAAATTATTATATCTAAATTGGTATGAGAAAGTTTAAAGATGGAGGAAAATTTGGAGCACGTCTAAAAAAAAAAATTAAAAAATTCACGATTAAAATATACGTAAATTTAAGAAAAGATATAAATACTCCAACGCGAGGGTAAAACAAGAAAGTATAGATACTCACGATTCTCCAAATAAATGGAATGACCGAAGAAAGTTCTTCTGCTTACACAAGGACGGTTGCTGTAACTTAATACAAACAGCTTCCAACACTTTCAAATGGTGTTTGGACCGAGCTGTACGCAAAATAAAGAATGAGTCAATAGTAATTTGCCAGGAGCACAACTCATTCTTTAATAGGTGGTGTCTAACTACAGATTCATGTGAGGATTGCAAAACACAAGTACGATTATGTTGATTTAACATGATATGATAAATGCAGGTACGTGTTGACCTAGCCTTGTTTCCATTCTTAGACATGTTCGCCCTATATATTCGCACTGACATTTAAATTTGTAATTTAAAGAATTTTTACTTAGATAAGACAAGCGGTCCTTAACGAAGAAAGGAAAAACAGGGCGGGTCCCGAAAATAACACGCAACTTGGCTAAAAAGAAAATGAAGGAAACACAATTAGAAACTATATCAATTAGAGTTTGACATTTTCCACGAAGCCAAGATATTTTATATCAATCGGACATAGCCCAGGACCTAATACAGGGGATTTACTAAAGTGTTCAATCTTACGTTCCATTGTACGTTTAATGTTATTAGGTTGGTGCAAAAATAATGACGGTTTTTGAAGTATTTTTTAACATCAAAAACCGTCATTATTTTTGCACCAACCTAATAGTAAGATAATCATTATTAATAAGAATAGAATGAATCCTATCTAACTCTTGTTTAACAATGCAAGGGGAACAAATCGTTAAGTCACAATGTAGCAATGAGGTTGACTTTTCTAGAACCGTGGGACAAAAAAGTTCTAACTAGTGTATAAACCAGTGAATGTTGGCTTCCGGTAAACACTAGTATTAGGTTGGTGCAAAAATAATGACGTAATTATGTCGTTTTTTGACGTATTTTTTAACGTCAAAAAACGACATAATTACGTCATTATTTTTGCACCAACCTAATAATAAATTTTCCGTCTTTACATTTAGCCAAAACAACTAGAAAATGGAGAGAATTATTCTGCTCTACTTCCATCGTGAATACCAGGGATGGATATAAAAAATTCAAATGTTGGCGAAAAAGAGTTAAATTGTTAATGTTATCGTACACGGAAAAAATGCCATGAACATAACGTAAATATATGTACAGCTTCTGACATTTCTCAAAAATACAAGAAGTTCAGAAATCGTCAGTTTTGTTTTTTCGTTTTATCGAAGAGTATTGCATTAGTAGCCGTAGTATCAGTATATATATATATATAGAGAGAGAGATAGATAGATAGATAGATAGATATCGCACATGTGGTGCTGGTGTTAATCGCAATGCTGACGCAATCTATATATTATCCGAGGATAACGGTTTTTATTTAAAATTATACAGTGTAACCCGGATATAAGAGAGATTTTCTCTGGTCCCAAATTAGAGCCTGCGTTAATGTATATAAAATAGACCAAACCCGGATATAAGAGAAACTCGGATATAAGAGACTTATTCTCCGTTCCCGGCAACTCTCTTATATCCGGGTTACACTGTATATTGCATTTAAAATAGACGAGATTTTTGTATTTTATATTTAAAATAAACAATGATTAACCTGGTATTACTATTGTATTTTATATTTAAAATAAGCAGGGATTAATTATGTTTATTTAAAAAAAAAAAAAAATAGACTGACCTAAAACTATATGAAAAAAATGATTTTATTTGATGTTGTGATTATTATTTTATATTAAACATGAATCGATGGTATTGCTTTTTTCTTTAAATTTGTTTAAAATAATATATAAACATAAACGAACCAAGAGACCATGAAAAAATAATAAGATAAAAAATAGAAAGGTCATAAATTACATTAAAAATTAATCTAGATAAACGTATTTCAACAAATATTTATTTTTATGCCTACACGTAAACACGAATTCATTTCTCTTGTTGAATAAGTTAAGGTTATTTAAGTGTTTTAGGATAACACATTTTTCTACAAGTCATAAATTACATCTAACGCGTTTTCCATTACAAGATTTGGTTTTTGATACAATATCCCACATAATAATGTGTGTATTTCTATCATTCTTTAATAGCCGAGAGAGAAGTGATGTTCATATATCTTACATTGCCTAAACTCATTTGATATGGATAGAAACGAAATTTCCAAGGATATATATTTTGACACTTACTACCATTTTCTTCTCGATGCTATTATCGAATGTGGATTAGATAGGCACACGGACACTACGCTACATATACAGAATGCCACTATAATTTCCATAAATAAACGTACGAACTGACATTACAAAAATCACGTAACATAAACTTGGTATACTGTGTCGGTCGAGACAATTTTTCGCTGCGGAATCTATCTTACATATCTATGAGTCTATCATTCGTCCATGGATTACTGCTACATATGGTTTGATGGTTTCGCCACGCTTCTAGAGATTCTTGGTAAAATCCAATGAAGAATCTGCAATATTATTGGTCCTGACCTGACGCCTTCAGTTACTTTCTCACCGTCCTAAAGTCGTTTCCCTGTGCCTTTCCTATAAATACTTTTGACACTATTTACATTATTCGGACTATTGTTCTCATCTTTGACGCCCCCATTAATTACAACGTTTCGGCCGTTGTACGCTCCAGCCTTCTTCGGGTGGTTGGAATGTCGAACTGAACCTTTTATTTCGCTCAATGGGGTAGACTGTTCTAGTTCCACATACCATTTTTAATGGATGTCGGTTATCAGTTATCTCCTGTTAATTCCCCTCTCCAAGTTCTCCACTGCCTTAACTGGGTATTGAACTCGCACTCTTTGGGTCCTGTCACTGGATCTAACTAACGCTTTCATCCACTGTGCCATGTGTCCATGAGGAAATATGGCGAAAAAGAGAAACAGTCCGAATAATGTAAACAGTGTACATAATACATCATCTCAGAAATATAAACAAATACTTTTAAGATAACACATTTTTCTACAAGGCATAAATTACATCAATCGCCTTTTCCATTATAAGATTTGGTTTTTGATACAATATCCCACGTAATAATGCGTGTATTACCATCATTCTTTAAAATAGCTAGAAATATTTTGAGACAGCATTGCTGTTTGTGTATCTTACATTGCCTAAAGTCATTTGATAGGTATAGAAAAGAAATTTCCAAGGTTATATATCATGACACATACTCCCAATTTCTTCTCGATACTATTATCGAAAATGGTATCTAGACTTTATGAATTTAAGCGCAGTACTAGATGCACAACGAGGTAAACACAGTATATAGTTTATTTGGCTAGATGTAAGTTCTATTCTGTTTCTTTTTATCTTGCTCCTCTCACTTGTGGTACTCCATCATGGCTCCATGCTTTCAAGCCAACTTTAATCTTCAAAAATTTAAATGCAATGTCAGTTCGTTTTCTATTGCCATCCTAATTACATTTCTTTTGTTCTTGGTCCTTAGTAAATTTTCGTTTTTCTAATTTTTCCACACCCAGTAATCACTTAAGTCTTGGTTGCTTTACTGCCTCGATTGGGATTAAATCGATTACCCAGCCTCTAGAAAAAAAAACATCCCACAGAATAATAAAAACAGTATAGAATAAATAAAGCATCACGTTCTCCTCGTTCATAAAAACTTTTTATGAAGTATAACATAAAATAGTGAAACATCAAATTTAAGTATGTTTTTCTACTAGTCTCTTATACACACACACACACACACATATATATATATATATATATATATATATATATATATTTATATATATATATATATGTGATAAAATATGGTTTTAAGGTATGTCATAGATATAGGGTAAATGTGTTCAATATCCGGTAGCGAATGTACTAAACAGAAGATGCGCACACTGTGATATCAACGCAATCATCAGGACATGACGCTAGGGGCTGAAATTGCTTTCAGTCATGAAACAGAGACTTACTTTGTTGAATCTTCACTTTATCTAATACTGTTACTCCTGAAGGGTCACGGAGTTTAAAGAATGGACTTTCATTACTCAAAGTTTGATTGAACCGACAAACAGGAACTATTCGTTATTTATGGGAGACATGATTGATGTTGGTGGATCCGAGTTGACTCTGTCGGAGCCGGACTTGTCCATTGTTGAACAACTGATGTATGTTCATCTATTAAATGATAAGATTGACGAGATACGTAAATACACAATGATTTAAAGAAAGAAAGAAAGAAAGAAAATGAAAGAAAGAAAGAGACTTATGGGGTACGTCGATATGGCAGCGAGATATGAAACTGTAACATCGATCTATTCCCACTTTCGTTCACTTTCTCTCTCTCGTTCTATCTCTCTGAAATTATTTATAATCAGTTCGATTCTCTCTCTCTCTCTCTCTCTTGATAGACAGGTAGATAGATAGATAGGTATAAGCAAACCGAGATAGATAGATTGATAGATAGATAGATAGATAGATAGATAGATTGGTGGGGGGGGGACAAATAGAAGTACACATACAAATTTTTAATTTATTGTATTTCCAACTAATCAATAAACATACTTTTCATATAATTAACTGTACACAGATGCATAAAAAATAAATATGCATAGAAAACAACAAATTTTCATTTAATAGAAATAAACCCCGTTTATCTATTTTAATGGGTGAAAAAAGTATTCGTAGAATACAAAAAAAACATACCTAATCTTCGTGTAATATTAGTTTGGTGCAAAAATAATGACGTAATAATGTCGTTTTTTTACGTCTTTTTAACGTCAAAAAACGACATTATTACGTCATTATTTTTGCACTAACCTAATACTTTATAGAATAGCCATTATTCACTTCTACAGTAACCAAACTCTTCTTGTACGCATATGGTCTTCAGATCCTTGATGTTTGTTGGAGCTCTCGATTGGATTTGAATTTTCAAATAATGACAGATTCTCCATTGGGTCTGAGGACTGATTTTGCCATTTCAAGATATTTACATTATTTTCAGCAAGCCATTTCGTCGTAGATGTTGCAGTGTGCTTAGGATCGGTGTCTTGTTTCTTGATGCAATCAGCGGCAAGTTCAAGATTTTCAACCGAAATCATTAAATTTTCTTGACAAATCTTTTTATATGCGGCGGCATTCATTCTACCACCTCTTACTGATATGTTGCCAGTACCTTTTGAAGAAAAACATCCCCAAACCATGTTGCTGCCATGACCAAATTTCACTGTTGGAAATATGTTATTTTGTTTGAAGGCATTGCCATCTTTCCTCCATACATGATTTCTACAATTACGTCCAAACAACTCAATTTTTTTCCTCTCTCCATAATACTCCTTCTCATTACAAATTTTCCTTATCCTTATGTTCACGAGCGAATTTCAATCTGACATCTTTTTGTCTTTTCAATAGCAGTGGAGTTTTGCAAAAGGAGCGTGATTTTAGATTGTTCCCGCGAATTTCATCGCTTATTGCCCGTTTAGCGACACAGATCCCCGATGAAAGCAAATCATCCCGCAACTCTTGACGAGGCACCATTGGATTTTGTTTAAACTGATGCATTAATTTCCTCGAAGATCTTGACGAAATTTTCCGTGCAGCACCTATTATTCTTGTTTTCCAAAGTTTTGAGTTTTCTGTACCTTGCAATGAATGAAATAATGGTACTAAATGGAATATTCAGGTGGTCTGAGATTTTTCTGCAATTTTTACCTTCTTTCCAGAGCTTAACAATCAGTTCTTTTTGCGAAGTTGTCAGTTCTTTACGTCTTATCATGATGATAACCATGGACAATGGTAGAAGGCGTGCGAAGCCGTTTCTTCTAAGCCAAGGTCACACCGATGACAGACTGGCAAAGCTGCCAAGCCCCATATGAAGGTCATGTCATTGAGAGATAGGCTATCCTGAACCAATCGACAGGTAAGCAAAACTCGGGGTTGCTGAGTGTTGTAACCTAGAAAAGTTTACTGAATGAGAAATAACCAAAACGGATGTTGGAAATGAAATGGTAATCTTTATAACATCAACAAAATACAATATTCCCCAATATTCCCAAATGCCTTGGACTAATCGAAATTGATCAGCGCGGCTTGGTTGTTGTCATTTACAGCTTTCAGGATCGTAGGAATCGGATGCAGGCTGTTCTGAAATTTCAGCCCATCACAGCACATCTAGTCAGCCAACTGGAAACGCTCCATCCTGATCCTGGTCTAAATCTGTGTTTAGAAGAGTTATGGGGCGAAATCATGTAAATCCCGCACAACACACTAACTTTTTTTTCAAAAGACTGATCACACCCTTGGAGATCGAATCGGGGATGGGCCCCTGGCGGAACCAGTTGTTAAACAAGAAAGTCAAAATCGGAACAAAGATATGCCGCGGCCTCTAGTACAATTCATATAGCAAGTTATCAAGTCCCAGAGGCCTGCCTCTGCCGACCATCTTCAATGACGAGTAGACCTCGCTCTCTATGATCTCCCCGCCTCACAACTAGCCGCTTCAATCGGCGAAAGCCAAAGAAAGTCAGCCAAATTGCTTCGAAACATTTCTTCACCGAGACCAGGCTCCATGGTAAACCGGCTCTCGAAATGCCGCCGAAACGCCTCACACATATCGTTAGTCAACCTCAGAGTAAGCCCCTCTGGGCTTTTGACCTCTCGGATCTAGCGACGGAAACCTCGACGGTTCTCTTCCTTGCACAATTCTGCGCCCATGTTCACAGCTTCTGAAGACATCTTGCTTAACTTAAGCTTAATTACCTGAACCTGGTAGCGCTTGCTGGCCCAACGCCGCAGAGCCTTAGTAGCTGGCCTATTTCTATGGGATCCCCCCCAGCCTCTGCCCGGGACAGACTATCCTAAGAACCTTCACCATGTTATCCTTATTTAGTGCGAGCCGCTTGCTAAAGTGTTGGAGGAACTAATTCTATCCTTAAGCTTCTCTCGCCACACAATCCCAATAACCGCCGCCACTAGTTCCCGCTTCACTACGGTAGTTAGCTTTTCCTGGAAGTCCCGCCATTCGAGTAAAAACAGACTGAATTTCCAGTAGCCACCCATTTTAGGCCTACAGTCTAACGCCACCCGAGTAAAAACAAGTCTGTGGTCCGAATAGCCTGACCAGTGGAACGTGGGACAATCTAGTTGATCTATGTCGGCCCTTCTGACTAACATTCTATACAGGTAGCTAGCTATCAGGGTAGACAGCCACTTAAGTGTCCACGTTCACATAAACCCCGGGAGATCGACCTGGTATCTACCGAGAAGACCAAACTCGCCAATCAGATCAATCAAACTGCGATCGCCCGGCTTCCCTGTCTAAGTTGGTATTCAGGACGGCATCCAGTCTCCCATTCAGTCTAAATGCGCTGAATCTACCAGGAACGGAACCAGCTACCGAAGAAACGAGACACGCTCTTCTCGGTCGTTGGGTGCATAAATCGCAACGATCCGAAACGTAACGCTTTTCACAGCAATATCAGCCACAATCAACCGACCCCCGGCATCGAAATGAAGAAATTCCACCCTCGAATCAGATTATACTTAACCAGCAAAGAAACACCTCCGGCCTGTCGGTCTCCATATGCTGAATAGACGACAAAGTTGCTAGGCAGCATACAAGCATCAACGTTACAAACAAATTGAGTTTCCTGAATCGTGGCGACATCCAAGCCGAACGAAAAGAGGCCACGAATCAAGCAGGCAGCCTTACCCCAATCCCTCAAACCATTCGCATTCAGGCTGGTTATGTTGATAGACCTGATAATTAAGAAAAACAACAACACTATTCGCATACTGGACGGAAATCTGCGGGGGTAAGGAACCCGGCGGATTGTCCTAGGCTCCCTGTGCATGTCTCCGACGTCACCCGCTTATCTAGGACAATACCACCCTATATAACGAGGGGTGGAGAAGTACTGGGACCCTCCTTGAACACAATTTGGCCAGCTTTTACAGTTCGAGCATTCTCAACACAAATATTCTTACATATCGGAAAGCATCCTTGGTTGCGTAGAAGTGGGACCACAATTTCAGGAAAACCTTTCCGTGTCCCTTTTACACATAATAACGTCTGAGGCTTAAGGAAAATTACTGGAGTCCTCCGACTTTAATCTTAAATAATGGACCTAATAGGGTTTTCTTGTGATTGAACAAGGCCTCCAGCTCCTTTCTGTTTACCTTACATATTTCTTCCGATCCAGAGAAATACTTTTTCTTTTTCTACTGCCCGCTGGCCAGGCGGGGTAAGCATTAGATGAAGGAGGTGGTGTAGATGTTGAACCAAAATAGGATGTGTATGGAGTCGGAGACGGATCCTGGGTTGGTGAAATGGGAAGGGTCCTTGATTTTGGGATAATGCCTTCAGTTTTGGCTGTGACCGCAGAGACAGATTGAGACCTCACTCTGTCCATGTACTTTCCCTTCCTGCCTCGTTCGGCCCACTTTTCTTTCTTTGTTGGTTTATTCCCTTTTCAAAGATGTGGACCATCGTGGGGGGTATTTCCTCCACTTCCACTGAGTATGCATACCTACGTTCAAACTATTATTTACGTTGTTCTTGCTGTTGACATGTCTATGGTTGTTGTTTTTGTTGTTGTTTCTTTTGTTGCTGCACTTATTGTTTGTGTTGTTGTTGTTGCTGCTTTTTTGCCTTAGGCTGCTGTTCTTGCTTCTGTTGTTGTCGTTCCTCCTTTTCTTGTTGCTGTCCTTTTGGGGCTTGGGGCAGCGGTTGGTGCTGCTTTTCCGGTTCTGATCGCTCCTTCGGTTGTGGTTGCTGTTGGACCTCCTGCTGAAGGGGGCGTCTTTCGTCCCTTCTTCCCCACCTCTTTTCATTCTCCATCAGGAACCTCGTCGGACACTACCGCTGTTTCCGCTGCTGCTGCTGCTTGGCTGGGCCGTGGCGCCGAGTTCTTGCCGGGTCACGTTTTTGTCATGTGTTCCACTGCGCCATATGACCAGCAGCAGAGACGGGCATTAAACAATAGATTTTATCAAATTTATCAAGCCAAATTTGAATGGAGCATGTATAATTGCACATAAATGTAAGTATTTTGGAAATTTTGAATGCAAACGGAGCACAGGTGTTACACTGCAAATTAACCTAAAGAATTGTAAAAATACGCAAAAGAAAATTAAATATTTGGCTAACAAAAAAGGAGACACAAAACAAACAAAAAAACACAAAAAGTTATTAAAACAAAAATGAAACATGAAAGCAATAAACTGAAAATCAAGAGTTCAAAAACTTTCACGGATAAAAGAAAGAAAATTAAAAAATGAAACGATTAACGGTCATTTTTCCGTTTTTCAGATATCCACGTCAGGCAAAAGTGGACTAGAAAAACCAGCTATCAATTAGCAATATCAATTACAGAAAATTCTGTTTGTATTTCTCAGGCTAAAAGCAACTATTGACAATGATAATATTCTATTTAATAATGTAGAGAATTAATGCAATTTAAAAATTTTTTAAATCTGAATACGTTCTTAGCCATTAAAATGCGATTTATTTCTATTAAATCGAAACATCTTTTTTCTATGCATATTTAGCTATTATGAATCTGCGTACAGTTAATTATATGGAAATGGTGCTTTATTCATTAGTTGGAAATACAATAAATTAAAAAATTGTATGTGTACGAATATTTGTTTCCCCCTACTGTGCATATAAAAGTTAACATAAGATAAAGTACAACTAGGAAACGTTTTTCAATCTAACAATATTTCAAGTTTATTACTGCTTCGACCGAGACTGATATATGGAGAAAAAAGAAATAAATTCTGATATTTTTACTTTCATTTGTTTGATTTTCATTGGTCAATCATGTATAGATGGATAGGAAACGTCTTATTTAGAAAGAAAAGAAAACGTAACGACAGAAAGAAAAGTACTGTTAGATAGAAAGATAATGAAAAAATGTGTTCGGTATTTTCTAAGCCTTATTTGTCTGATTTAATTGTTTTTTTTTTAGTTTTTTTTTTTTTTAGTTTTTCCCCTCCTTACTTTACTTTATTTGCTGCTTTACACGAAATGATAAATTATTCAATGTAGATTATCTGTGTTTTACTTAATCTATCGAAAATATCGTCATTGTCTACACGCAATTCTTATTTTCACAGTTATACTACCGGGTGTAGGCTTCTCCTCTCAGACTTTATCTTATTAAATAATAAAATGAAATGAACAATCTTTATCACAACAGCGAACGTTCTCGCGTGTTTAACGTCAATAAAGTTGAAATAAGAATAGTAAATAAGGAAGTTCTGAAATGACGTCTGCAATAATAATGAAAGAAATCGGCTAAAATCATTGACTGAAGTTATTGACAATTAGAGGCCAAGTTTGAGTTAAAAAGAATAAAATTCATGCATGTTATATTCGAACGCATGTTTTCATTTTATTTTATTGTTTGAAATTAAAAAATTAGAAAGTACTCATCTTCAGTCTGTTATGTGCCATGCGGGATACACGCTTAGGCTATCACGTATATTTCGATACATGACTGACCATTTTTTCCCCGCAGTAGGTTGTCATTTCTTTCTGCGGTAGACCAGTGGCCATCCAAGGCTATAGAACACAGTCTCTCCTGTTATTTACCCATAGATAGGGGGAGAAGATGATCATTACCTTTCCTAAGGATATTAGCACGTAAGTGACTCTTATGGATTCGACTGGAATTCGAACTCGGCTCTCCGATTCCTCAATCCGAACAGCTATCCATGACTCCATCGTGCTTATCTTACCGACGAGCATTCAGTAAATTAAATTCGTTAAAACCGTCGATTAAACAATTAAATGTGTTGCCGCGAGTAAAATCAGTGTTATGGAGATTATGCCGCATGTAGAAATGAAAATTGTTTTCCAGTGTGAAGCTTCCAATTCCAAATTCAAGATTATTTGCGGCGTCATATTTGCAAGAAGAGGATGGACGCTGTAACTTAAGCCTAAAATGCTTTTTATTCATGTGACGAATAATTAAATTTATTTAAAGTTCCTATATCTGTAACCGAATTCATACGAACTTATAGTTTCTCTCCTGTTTTCCTGTGCAGATTTTGACCCACTCAAGTTGTATATTTGGTAAATGCTAATATGATGCAACCTGATAGTTGTTTCTGGACATTCATCATAGAATCTGCATTGGCGGTCAACACAATTTTTCGATATGCTTCATATTTTCTCGCTAGTAAGCAGTGACCCTGTGCAGCAAGATAACACTACCAAAACTACGAAAAAGCATTTTTTCTTTGTAGTCTTTGATCACGCGAGAGAATGTAAGAGTGCTGTAATGGATAGCGAATTACCGTTCGGTTTGTTTCATTCACTTACGAGCAAATATCCTTGCGAAGGTTAAGGTATGAACCCACCGACTTTTCTTCCTGCTATGGGTTAAATAGTTGGAATTTTTCTGGGATAATCAATGTTAAAAAATTGTTAATACAATATTCACTTACAAAAATATATATTCTTACAATCAAAAATTTTTCGTCTTTAAATAAGCCATAAAGGGTTGATAAGCCGTAAAAAATTTAATCGATCATTTAGTTAATCATTATAACTTGTTTAATTTTTCGCAGGTTCGCGGAGAGACGTTACGAATTCTTCGGAGGGTGGCAATTGCACTGGTTCTCGTTTGTTGGGAGCCTCCCTAAGTGCCGGGCATGATTTGTGTGAGTTGCCTGAAGAAAGGATTCAGCGGCTCCAGGGTTGGCGTCGGGCGCATCCGTATGACACTGGTGGAGCTTTCAAAACGTTTAATGACAAACGGCTGTGGTTTCCACGAGCATCTTGGGCTGAAAATTCTGAAAGGCTATCGATAGTCCACCTTGCAATCCTTGGAATGCATGAGGTTATATAGATGCTCGAGGCTACTGATTTCCAGCCGCGAGAGAGTAGGCGGAATGACTGTTGATTAGTAGGACTTCATTTTTTTTTCTCAGGTTAAGCGACAAAGACATAATTTTTTTTAGAGATTTTAGATTTTTATACATTTTTTAATATAACTTGAAGAAGACAGATATACTGTCGAAACGTTGTTGAACATTGTCAAACACTGTCTTTTCTTTTTTCTTTACTTAAATCGAATTCTTCCCCGAGTGTTGAAAAATATTTATTTTTATTATTATTGTTAACACTTAATAATTTAAGAAAAGAAAAGGCATAGTGTTTGGCAATGTTCAACAATAATGCGACAGTATATCTTTTTTCAAGTTACATCTGAATTTATTTTTACAAGTATAGAATTATGAAAAATTACAAAAATTTTTAAGCCTTTTTGCAAAGGTCGATTGTCTTGTAATGAAAAAACGGATGTACTGGTAATCAACGCGTCAAAACGAACAAAACACCATCAGCTTGAAGGCATGCAACTGAAACGTGCTTAATATGATGGTGATCGTGTCCATCTTGAAATTTTCCATTAGGTTATTAATTACAAAGATGAATTAATCAAACAGCTTAATATAAATCTTATAGAACTCTCCTGTCATTATGTCCATTGCCCCGGGGGGCAAAGTTAGTAATTTGCACCTGTAAATATCCTTATAAGTTTCAAGGGTTGTAAGGTTGGTAGATTCTGAATATTTTTTTCAGAAGGTGCACCTTAAGATGCTTGTCGAAATTACAGTCGTTTGTAAAAAAAATGTTCTGGAAGGTCCGTTGATGTCACATTGTTGTGTCTAATATCATAGCTGTGTCCATTGAAACTTTTATTTAATTTTTCCGTTGTGTAAGCCACATAAATCAAGTCACGCTTGGTACTTGGCGGTGTAGTGATTTTCCAAGCGTAGCTTAGATGTGGTACAAGGCTGAAAGTATGGGCCACCCAGTAAGTATCGAACTCACGTCTCAGTCGTAATTGTTCTAGCGAGACAAGCTTGCTAACCATTACATCGCTTCGGGGTGCCCTAGTGATTTTCGAAGCGTAGCTTAGAAGTGGCACAAGGCCGAAAGTAGGGAACACCCAGTGAGGATCGAATTCACTACTCAGTCGTAATTGTTCTAGCGAGACAAGCTTGCTAACTATTACACTGCTTCGAGGTGCCCTAGTGATTTTCGAAGCGTAGCTTAGATGTTGCACATGGCCGAAAGTAGGGAACACCCAGTGAGGATCGAATTCACTACTCAGTCGTAATTGTTCTAGCGAGACAAGCTTGCTAACCTTTACACCACGCCCAGGTGTCCAATGGTGATTGTCTAAGCATACGCTGAAATTATGGGGCACCCAGTGAGGATCGAATTCACTACTCAGTCGTAATTGTTCTAGGGAGACAAGCTTGCTGACCATTACACCGCTTCGAAGTGCCCACACCAGTGATTTTCCAAGTGTAGCTCAGATGTGGCACAAGGCCGAAAGTAGCGGGCACTCAGTAAGAATCGAACTCACTACTCAGTCGTAATTGTTCTAGCGAGACTAGCTTGTTAACCATTACACCACCTCAAGGTGCCCACACATGGCGGTGTATATTAAATGGGTACAATTGCCACCTTCTAACGAAATTGTGAAGTTTCTCTTTGGATTTGTGATAGAATTGTCTTGACTGACGAAGTTGCACAACAGACAGGTTTTCTCGTTCTGTGAGGGTTTTCGAGACTACAACGATCCAAAACTTTAATGTGTTTAGGTTGTGAACGTTTACATTTGTTAAAACTTGTCTGATGTTTTTTTTAATTATTTCTTTTGAAAGAAACAATAGCGGGGTTGAAAAATCTCTTTAAAATGCTGAATTTTTTTTTCGAAAACGGTTACGCCAATGATTTTGTTTTTTATTATTTCTGGCATTTACATATTTCTTTCCGGGTCCGCCCAGTGACCTGAGGTTAGAAATGGCATCATGACACTTTCCATTGACAAAAAAAAAAAAAAATAAAAAAAATTCATAAATAAAGCCCTTCGTGTCAGAACAATTGTTTGTATCTCTTTGAGGAATGGACTTCCAGGAATCCCTTCAATTAGTCTATTGGACTCTTTTTCAACCAATCCTAGGGCTCCAACTACAACAAGGATTGTTAATATCCTCATGTGCCACATTTTTGAGATTTCTATTTCAAGGTCCTTGTATTTTGATAGCTTTTTGAATATCTTCAAAGATACATTGCAGTCTGCAGGGACTGCCATATCAATAAGGAGGCACTTTTTTGTTTGTAGTCTTTAATAACAATGTCTGGACGGTATTATTATTATTATTATTATTATTATTATTATTTCCTTGGATTTCTACTGTATACACATTTCCTTGAAGGGTTCCAACCAGAGACCTAAGATCAGAAATGGCTTCATAACATTTTGTACTTACCATTTTTTTTTTGTAAACATACAACCTAAGAACACACATATTTATATAGATAAAGCTCTTCATAATGTGAGAGCTGTACTTGTGAGTACAACTTCTTGTATGTCTCTAATGCATGGGCTACCAGAAATCCCTTCAACGAATCTATCGGAATCTTTTCCAATCAACCGAAGTCTCCGACTACAACTGTAATTATCGATGTCTTCATGTGCCTCACCTTTGTGATTTCCACTTCAAGATCCTTGTATTTTGATAATTTTTTGAAGATTCTCAAAGATACATTACAATCTGCAGGTACTTCCATGTCAATAAGAAATCACATTCTGGTCTTGTGGTTTTTGATTACGATGTATGGATGATTGGATTTGATTGTTCTGTCTGTATGTATTGTAAAGTCCCATAAAATTCTTACAGGTCCTATCTCCGTAATCGGGTTTCTGTATGATGTTCATACCAGTTTCTTGCAGTTTCCTTCCCGTAAAAGTTGCAAGTTGCATATTTTCCAGTGCAGATAGTGGGTGCGAACACCGTGCAACCTGATACAAGATGATCAATTGTCTCTTTATATGTATCGCATAAAATATCCTTTGTAGCTCTTAGTAAAATTTCTTTTTTTGCTATCTCTCCTAAACCCTATCCTGCCAAGCATTTATCTTCTTCTTTTTCTTCTTCTTCTTCTTTGTGTCGTATCTCTTCACGACTTGGGGATCATGACCCTCCACAGTATTCTGTCCTTTGTAGCCCCCAGAGCAATGTGCCTTTTTACAATCTCTTCCAGTCCATGTTCTGCAATCCAATTATACAGGATTATTCTCCTTCTTCTATGTGCCATGCCGTATCCGTTCAGGACATGAGTGATCATGGTTCGCCACAAATACTCATCAGTTTTGCTCGTCCGTTTCCACTGAATGCAAGTGCACACTGCCCGACCTTGGGATAAAACTCACAACCACTACGTCACCAAATTCACAAACCAACGCTTTTACCCAGATCGATATACACTAGAGGAAGGTCGGAGAGCACAACCGCTAAAACACTGTGATAAAAACAGCAAAGATGAAGACAAGTGTTCGAATATAAATATTGTAAATATTCTCAATTAGTTTGCAGAAATCAATAGTACGACTTATATTAGTACACTGGGTATATTAATTCTCCTTTTTACGGTTTATCAACCTTGTGCAGGATATTTAAAACCAGAAAATATTTTTAGAGGATGAAACTTTTTTTAAAAGATGATAATGGTTACTAATTAACCCATAGCTGAGGAGGCAGAATATGTGGATTCATACATTTCCTGAGATTATTTGCGAGTGGGTGAATATAACGACGAGTAGTGGTCACCCATCTGTGTATTGACCAGATTCGACGTTACTTAGCTTTGCTGATCGTAGAAGAAACGGTATTTCGACCTGAAACCTCCATAAGCCCTACAATAAACGGAATCTTGCTTTTGAATTGAATGCTCTAGCCTTTACAATTTTAAGATATAGTTGATCATGGGCCTCCACAGCTTCCATTTTTATTATCTTTGAATTGCCATGCATTCTTGGAAAAGATAGTCGTGTGGTTTCCCGTTGCCTTTATCATGGTTAGGAATTCAGCGTTTTCCTTCTCCTGAGATGGTTGCCATGTAGTCAACTCTGTTATTTAACTCATCGATAGGGAGAAGAACAGACGGACACATGCCTTTCCCAAGAACATTAATGAAAAAAGGTGAATGAAACCGTCTCTGCTGGGATTTGAACTCAGCCCGACGAGACAAAAACAGAAAAACTATAAGTAAAAAAAAAAAGAAAAAAGAACGCCAACGTTTAAACTTTTAACACAAGTTTTATCGAAGCTTGAACACTGTCTGTTGGCGCTAGACTAAAAATAACGCCCTTGCTTTCTCCATGAAGCAGGACACAAGCTTTACGCCCTTTTAGTAAAAGCTGGTCATTGCAGTCTAATCGACAAAGCAGCAGTCGCCTTACTTCCTTGTACAAAAGATTTTAATCTAGCCGAGGGGGACTACTCACAATTATATTTCCGATGCTGTACTTATGTGAGATACAGTGTGACGAAGGAACGGATTTTCTATCATATCAGTAAAAGCTGATGCCTATTTAGATGTTTCATTTAATATTTCATGCAGTTACATATATTACAATAACAGAGTTGATCAGCTATTGTATTAGGTTGGTGCAAAAATAATTTCGTTTTCTCACATAGTAACATATGTTAGAAAACGAAATTATTTTTGCACCAACCTAATACAATCGCTAGTTTCACTTGCTTTCACTTTTAACAATACAATTTCAAATTCAATTCGAATTATAGCAGCTTTTATACTTGTAACATTAACGTCATTTATTATTGTACTTGAGATGCCTAAAAATCTTGAGACTCTTTAGCAGGAAGTCACGAGGCAAAGACGTCATTTAAGCAAATCAGTTAAATAACTCACTAATAATAATTTCCTATATTAAGATTAACTTTTCCTTCATAATGTCCACGCTACGACAGTTCCTGTTGAGAGACAGCATGTGATTCGTTGCGTCTTTTCGGGCTAACGTTCTCAGTAGACATGAAGTGGAAAGACTATATTGAATTCATTGTTAGGTCAGATGCTAAGAAAGTTGGGTCACTATGTCGTACGAGACACTTTTTCTCTCCAGAATTTATCATACATATCTATAAGTCTACCATTCGTCTATACTTAGAATATTGCTGCTACATAATATCCGGTGCCCCTGCTATTTACCTTGAGCTCATTGATAAAATTCAAAGAAGAATTAACAATATTATAGGCCCTAATCTGGCGGTTCGGCCTCAGTCACTTTCCCGTAAGGTGGCCTCTCTATGTCTATTTTTCATGGTAACTGTTCGCATTGTTTTATTCTCCTCACCCGCCACAGGCAACAAATTGTACATATGGGGACTGGTTAGAACTATCATAGAGACATCGAGGTATTACGGGGAATGCAGAAAGAATGGTAAGTAAGAATGCGTTGTTTTGGTGTTAGGAATATTGTGGTATGTTTGGGTCAGTGATTGTGGATAGCTAAGTTTAAATTTAAGGCAGAAGAAGACCATCCTTCTCCCTATTCTCCATTTTGGCCTTGTGCCACATTTTATTAATTTTTTTACAAATAAATATCGCTCTTCGCTATGGTAACTAGACTTTTTGAATTTAAGCGCAGCATTAGACTTACGTCGAAATCTTATTAATTTACAGTTGAGCGAGCCAGATTCAGCCGTAAGATCTATGCTAACAGTTTCTTTTCTCGCATTTCTCGCTTGTGGATCTCCCTTCCGGCTCCTTGCCCAACTTTAATCTGCAAAAAAATTAAATGTAATGTGAGTCGCTATCTACTGTCCTTCTGATTACTCTTTTAGCGTTTCTGTTCCTAATTCTTCCACACCCTGTAACCTCGTGTGTCTTAGTGGCTTTAGTATCTTGCATGTGGTGAAACCGATTAAACAAATAAGTAAATAAAACACCACCGCCCCTACTCCACTTACGGAACACGCTTCCGTCTCCATGACCTGTACCGATACGCGAAATAAAATAGTTTCCAGTATAGATTAATATTTACCACGATACGCGACACACATATATTAGGTTGGTGCAAAAATAATGTCGTTTTCTCACATAGTAACATATGTGAGAAAATGACATTATTTTTGCACCAACCAATAGAAAAAATGTCGGTCCGCTATATCAGATATTTTGAGAAGCACTGTCCTACGGCTTAATTAGTAAAACTTGTATCTCTAAGCCATTATTACCTAAAAAAAAAAAAATCTTACAAGGTAACAGTACCCATGTGGAAAACTAATTATTAGGTTGGTGCAAAAATAATGTCGTTTTCTCACATATGTTACTATGTGAGAAAACGACATTATTTTTGCACCAACCTAATAGATAAATTTCTATAAATTACAGAAATGATAAATGAAATTTAAGCCAGGGTGATGGGAAATTAATTCAAGTCGAGTTGCCAGTTCAAATATTGTCGCATGACGACACAAATTATTAAAATGAATATTTGTGTTTTTTTCTTATGGATAAAGTAAATTTGCTTTTTAAGCCCCGCGCTAAATATCTATTAAAATTTTCCCAAATTTTCTTATTTCCGGCTTTAAATTCAGTTACAGAAGTAAATAGGCCAAAATCTCTGCTTGCGCGGCCGAAAATACCCGGAAGAGCCACGGGCGAAATTACTAAAAACAATGCCCGTAAGGGTGGACGAATGATTGAGACAGAGTCCGATTTTTTCTTGTCGATAACTCCAAAACGATAGGTTTTATAATTTAATTGTTAATTCGAGATCAGCATGTACATTTACACGGAAATAAGACAATTTGGGAAAATTTTAATAGATATTTATCGCGGGGTTTATGAAGCAAATTTACCATGGCCTATGTATCCCTTTTTTTAAAAAGTCATTTAGACTGTTGATATTGATTTTGAGCAGGGCTGTGGAGTCGGAGTCGGAGTCGGAGTCGGTGTCGTGGAGTGATTAATTTATCTTCGGACTATTGTCGGCATCTTTGTTGTTATTATCACAATGTTTCGACCAACGTGCCCTCCGACCTTCCTTATGTGTCATTAATGTAACAATATTTGAACTGTCATCTCGCCTTCAGTTAATTTCCTACCGCTTTGAGTTTCTAACATTTCTATAAATATTTTCATGATTATTTATCTAGTGAACTTTCCAGCACGGTACCTACATTTAAGCGTACTGCTAGAAAAAGAACTAGGCCTCATCGTTTTACTGTTTCAATAGCTAGATTCAATCGTAAGTTTTATTTTAAAAGCTTCATTTGTCGTACTTCTCGCCTGTGGAACACTCTTCCGGTTTCTTGATTCCCTGCCACCTACGTTCTTCAAAAATTCAAATGCCACATCAATCGCCATCTTCCTGAAACCTATCTTTTTAGTCGTCCTTTCTATCATACCAAAATTCTTCTCATTCCCTCCCACACCCAGTTACCCACTGCCTCTTAATAGCTTGACGTCTGATGAAATGATTTTAAAAAAAATGTGTGACGTCCATTGCTCATTGCGGGAAGGAAATCGACGTAGACAGCTTTAGAATAATAAAACAAGATGATATTGGAGACAACAATGATGAAGTGAATTCCCGCAGGAGTTCATTTGCAGGTGTGACAGAAAATATTTCTTAACTCACTGACATTTAAAATGTTAAATTGAATCATTCCTCCAGTAAACAAAATTCTCTTTGGTTTTAAATATACAATTCAATAAGTGAGAAAACAGTTTAAATTTACAAATAATTTTTTTATTCGTTTTCTACAGCTTTCAATATATTTTATTTAAATAATTACACTATGATTTTGTTTAAAAATTTTCTGATTATTATTATATGAATTTATCTTCTTTTTCTAAATTCATATTAGTGGCTCGCCAAACTTAAAATTATGCATTTAGTGGTGCATGAAGTTCAAAATGTTGGCAGCCGCTGATCTAGACGAAATAATTAGTAGCACTGGCGAAGTTAGTATTTGACTTTGCAGAACACTTTTCAAATAAATTTATTTATTAACATAAACGATATAATATGTTAATTCTTTTAATTAAGAGTGAAGATAATTCTGAATAACAAATATCACAAAATACATTCGAATGCTTGAAGGTGGTCCTCAGTGATGAAAGCCGTCTTCATCGCTGATTTCGGGGTTCTTATTCATCAAATCAGCTCCGACAGCCACCCCACCGACCAGTTATCTTATTCAACAGGTCGCCACCGTGTTAAGGATTGTGCTAGTACTCATGACAGAATTTATACTTTCTGCTCTTTAAAAAAATAAATAAATAAATAAGATAAAAAATAAATAAATAAAATAAAATAATAAATAAATAAATAACTAAAATAACAACCAACAGAAGCGTCCAAAATTGCTTGGTCTGTCCCAATTAAAATATTGACGATACATTTAGCTGTTCACTAAAATGGGGGCGTCTTTTGTTTTTGTTTTTACCTTTCCCTCCTCTCTTTTTTTTTTGTCTTCCCCCCTTCCAAACTGAATTATATAAATTGCTTGCTTCGCACCAATTAAAAAAAAAAAAAAAAAAAAAAAAAATGTAATCTTTTTCAAAAATAATTTATACTACTTAATTAAAAATTCTTATTATCGTATGGAATGGATTGATTTTTATGTATTTACAGTTAAATATATATATATCAGTGGTACCCGTAGGGACGGATGGAATATTAAATTAAACTATATAGGGACGGATGAAATATTGATTGAAATAAATTAACAATTTATATGGTAAAAACGAATTAATTCAAAATTATAACGGTTAAAATAAATTGATGATATTGTGGCGTATGGTAGAAATGAATTTTATTAATGTTAATTTGTGTGGATTGATTTTAAATTATGTTACATTAAAAAATAACATTATCGTATGAGAAGAATAAATTCTACATTATGATAAGTTCCAGTACCTGAACAATATCGGATGTTAAGTCACAATATTTCTGTTTTATGAAAAAGAAAAAAAAAACTATCAAGAGTTTGTGAGCTAAATTTAACTAATAAAACCTATAAAAACTTATTTATTCGCAAGCAATTTAAATCCAGATTAGGGATTGTTTTCTATTGAATTATTCCCCCACTGCTCGGATCCTTTAAGCCATATCCATTTAGAAGCCGTCAGAGCTTCATTTGAAATTTTCTTAACGGCTTTGGCTTTAGCTGATCCCACAATCCCTATTTTCCTAAAAGCTTTGCATAATGACTGGCCTGCAAAGCCACGACATCCTACTTCCACAGAGTCATATGTGACCTTCCAGGAATTTTGTTGACACTTTTCGATCAATTCTTGATATTTTGATCGTTTCCTTTCAGGTATTCTTCCCAGGGGACCGTGAGCTCCCATATTATACACTGTTTGGTGGAGTTGGAATAGATAATCGAGTCTGGTCTTAGTGATGTTTCCGCTATATGTCTGGGGAACTTTAGTTGTGTCTTCAGGTCTGTATCCAAATGCCAATCGTTTGCTGACGATAACAAGTTTGTTTTGGGGATCGTTTGTTTTTTTTTCTTTGTTCCCTCTTTAACGAAGGGAATTAATATGAACTTCTTATTCGGGGTGTATTTAGAAGTTCTCACTGCATCACTGACTTCATGTGCTATTGCCTTTAGGACTTGGTCGTGGCGCCAGGGGTATCTACCGTCACTCAAGGCTTTAGCGCAGCTACTTAGGATATGTTGCAGTGAAGCGCGTTTCCCACATAATTGCCAATTTGGGGTATCCCTTTTGCCTCATAAATATAAATTGGATGGGCTGGGTAGCACATCGTATACCGATTTTATTAGGAAACTTATTTCACCAAAGTTTGACCGCCAGTAGTCTGACCAGCTGATCTTTTCCTGTTCGACACCCTGCCATTTTGTCCATGCTCCCTGTGAACTAAGTCCCACCATCTTGCAGTATCTTGTTTCTTCAATCCCTGCTCGCACTTCTTCTTGGATTAATTGCCGTTTTTCTTTCCCTTTAGCGATAGTGTCAAGAATTGCTTTATGCCGTAATCTATCCTCTGCCATCTCCAACTCCTTTTCTGCACTCCATTTTCTCCCCGTTCGAGATTGAATACATGCTGCTACCACTTTTGGGTCTTTTGATTCTTTATATTGCAGCTGTTCTCTTACTCTTGTGACTTTAAACTCCTCAACAAGACTATTGAAAGGGAGCTGAAGAGCATTATTCCTGCCGTAGAGTGCTGCTGTGCTCAGACACTTCGGAACTCCCAACCATCTTCTCAGGCGCCTAGTTATTAATTTCTCCAGTGATTCTACACTGGTCATTGGGAATTCGTACATCAAAAGTGGCCATAATATTCTGGGTAAAACGGCATGCTGGAATAACCAGGCTTTAAATCGACCTGGTAAGCCTGATTTATCAATCTTATTGAGCCACTGTGTAAGGTCTTTAGTTGTCTGTTCAATAGCCACAGTGTCTCTTAGACTGCCGTCAAAAAACTTACCCAGGCTCTTAACAGGTTTTTCGTTTAGGGTTGGGATAGTTACACCGGATATTTTAAAATGATATTTCTCCGTTATTTTTCCTTTTTTAATGGCTAATGATCGGGACTTAGCTGGCTTAAAATTCATTCGGGCCCATGTAATGTTTTTCTCTAAGCCATCTTCCTCCTGTTACGGATGTGCATGTTACGGTTAGATCGTCCATATATGCTCTAATGGGGGGTTGGCGAATTCCTGATTTAGAGAGTGGGCGTCTACACTCTACTTCAGATGCTTTGACCAGCATATTCATAGCCAGCGAGAACAGTACTGAGGACAGCGTGCACCCCGTAATAATGCCTTTCTCCAGGGTGTGCCATTCCGATACTATTCTTGCCGATACTCTAAGCTGAAAATTATTATAGTAGTCTGAAATTAGACCACTAATTGAAGAGGGAACGTGATGCCTTTTTAGAGCTTCTTCCACGAGCTTATGAGGCATGGAACCATACGCATTGGCGAGGTCCAACCATAGTACTGTCAGATCGCTTTTCCTTTCTCTCGCATCTCTTATCAGCTGCGTAAGTACGCCTGTGTGTTCCAGGCACCCTGGCATTCCTGGGATACCACCTTTCTGGACAGATTTATCGATGTAATTGTTCGCCAATACGTATTTAGTAATACGTCTTGATAATACACCAAAAAGATCTTACCTTCAGTGTTCAAGAGGGAAATTACTCTAAATTGGTCCAGTGTTGTGGACTTCTCTTCCTTGGGAATCCATACCCCTTCGGCGCGTCTCCATTGATCGACTACCTTGCCTTTCCTCCAAATGATCCTTATTAATTTCCATAATTTCCGGAGAATCCCTCCACATCTTTTATAGACTCTGTACGGCACTCCGCTCGGCCCTGGTGCTGAAGCAGATCTTGATGCTCTCACCACTTCTTGGATTTCTTTCCAAGTGGGCATACTTAAATCAAATGGACTTACTGGCGGTTTATGTATTATGAGACTATCGTTTTTATAAAGGTCTTGTTCCTTTAATGGATCTTTCATGGATTCCCTGAGGAAAGTATTAATTTCTTCTGCAGATGCCTCTAGTTGTCCGTTCCGATTCTCTCCTAATAACTTCTTAGCAAAACCGAATGGGTTAGACAAGAAGCTTGCTCGCTTTCTAGCTCTTTCCTTTCCCTTACTTCTGTGCCACTCGGCTCGTCGTGTATTCTTCAGCTTCTCCCTCAGTATTGCACGAAGTTCCTCCAGAGGCTGGCGATCCTCACTGTTCGCTTTCCTGTAAGCTTTTTTAAGGAATCTTAGCTCCTTTCTGAGCTCTTTAATTTTCTTTTCTCTTCGGTTAGTGGTGGTGTTTGGCTTTGCTATCTGTTTAGATTCGACATAGCCAAATCTTTCGGATCCCATGCTGGTTATTACTGTGGTCATACATTTTAACTGATTTTGGGCACTTCCTTGGCTGGCTAGTTGTAATAGTTCGCAGATGTCGTTATCCAAATTCTGCCAGGCCTCCTTGTTGTCAGCAGACGGCCATTTGATTCTTCTCGACTCCATGTCTAGAGAAGATGAAACCTGAACTTGGAGGGATTGGACTCTGTGGTGCGACTCCTGGTCCTTCCTCTCCTTCGTTTTACCAAGTCTTGTACCTGTACGTTGCTCAGGCCTCCCCCTCTCCAGGCATTTCATCCGGCCTTGGTGGATTCTTAGGCCTCGTGGTTTTTGCACAACTTTCCACAAATGCATTCTTCCGAGTGTGGTTGGGCGTCTCCGTCCGTTATCAAAGAATCAGTCCTGATAGAGATCTCTTCCACCCCCCTCTCGGGATTTCTCGGGGGTATATTAAACTTTGAGTACTCGTAGCACATTGTAGGGTTGCTCCTAAAGAACCTTGCATTTGGAGTCGCTAACCCTGCCTGCCCCTTTTACTCGTCTTTCCGAGATGTCAACTGTCTCTCCAGTTGTCACCAGTTCTCTTCCCCGGTCGCCAACTGGTCTGTACCCAGTCGTCACAGTTAAAAACAGAAATAGATATCACAAAATACATTCGAATGCTTGAAGGTGGTCCTCAGAAATGAAAAATAAGTAATATTTTAATCAAATAAATGTTATTAAAATTTATTACGTTATTATTTGACATAAATGAAATGTAGTTTTTTTTTTGTTTTTTTTTTTTTTGTCGGGGGATTGTTACATTAATGAGAAAGGACATTGCACATTTGTAAGTTTACCATGCATCCCATGCACTGAATATTGCTGGTCTGGTGAATCTGCAATATCAACAGTCCTGATCTGACATCCCGAATTCACTCACTTTTCGACCACTGCAACGTCGCTACAATGCGCGTTTTCAATAAATATTTACATGGTAATTTTTCTGGTGAGTTTTCATCTTTGGTACAAAGAAAATATAAATTGGAATCATTGTAAATATCCATTGGGTCCCATTTTAAATGCTGTTATTTTGATCCCCCGCAAAGACAAATTTGGAAACTAGTTAGGATTTCATAGAGACTCTGATGTATTATGGTGACTGCAGTAAGAATGTTTTGTTTTGGTGTAAGGAATATTGTGGTGTGTTTGGGTCAGTAATTGTTGCTAGGTAAGGTTAAGATGAAAAGACAGATTGAAGAGAAGCCGTCACAAAATCTAACCATTAGTTCTATGCCGACAGTTTTTTCTATCGCACTTCTAGCCTGTGGGTCCCTCTTCTGGTTTCTTTTTTTTTTTTTTTGTCAACTACGAAATTTAATCGCAACATTAATCATCATTTGATGTGCTCTTGAAACTTGTTCTTTTATTGCCTTCTCTTTTTTTTCTCAGATTTTTTTATTATCTTGCGTCTTAGTGGCTTTATCTCCTTATTTGGGTGAAATAATGCTTAAATATTACACATATCTACTTCGCGCAAAAATCATCAAATGGACCAAACACAAAGATTAGAACGGAAAAAGGGTTCTTTTTATACTTACAGTTGACATTTAGTAAAAGGTGTTTACTGATTAGGCTATAGATTAACGTATATTTATTTTCACGGGTCAGATTAAATTCGATTAGCCCGCGTTGGACTCATTAAGATGCATTCCTAAAACATTATTATGATTTGCAGTGTGGCTTATTTTTCGATATAGTCGTCCTTGGTGTCTACACAATTCTCCCATCGATGTTGTATCCCACTGGTGAAGAAGCCTTCATCCTGTTTGTCATAAATGTCAACAATACCAAATTTGACGTCATCCTCCCAGATATACTACTCCCTAGCCAAAAGTTTTTTTCCATGTTGGGGAAGAGATAATACTGGGCAAAAACAAATATATTAAGTTGTATATGTTTTTCAAATGATTTAGGACAATTTTTCACCACTGAATCCGAAAATATCATCCGTTTCTCTTGATCAGGCCATGTTTTTCATGTTGGTGAACAGATGATAATACGGGCCAAAAACAAATATATTAAGTTGTATATATTTTTCAAATGATTTAGGACAATTTTTCATGACTGAATCCGAAAATGACATCCCTTTCTCTTTATCAGGCCATGTTTTTTTATGTTGGGGAACTGATTATAACACTGGGCAGAAACAAATATATTAAGTTGTATATGTTTTTTCAAATGATTTAGGACAATTTTTGACCACTGAATCCGAAAATGACATCCGTTTGTCTTGATCAGGCCATGTTTCTGTGCTAAATTTTTCAAATCCGATCTTCTGACTAAATCAATTCATTTATTTTTTTATTTGTTAATATTTCTTTACAAAAAAATATGCTTTTTAAGAGAAAAAAAGTTTTCTAACACAATTTTTAAAATAATCAATGCTTTCCTCGGTAGTGACACACAGGCATTAGGTCATCTACAAGACTTTTCATTCCTAAATTTTTCTGCCAAATTTTACACTATTGATAAAGCTTATGTAGCATCTTAATGCCTATATTTCACAGTTCAAGCAACACGCCTACACAGTCAGCCTTTAACCTACAACTGGATATGATAACACTGGCTATTTGATTTATAGTAACTCGCCTGTCATCCATCACCATGTTCTGAACACGATCAGTGTTTTCCTCGGTGGTGGCATGTCCAGACATTGGGTCATCTCTCCCTTCCTAATTTTAGCTGCCCAATTTTGCACTGTTCATAATGCTGGAGTAACAATGTAGTGTCAGTATAAATGTATTTGACGACTAAACCCTTTTTTTCTGGAGGTACACGACGATGTCAAATTTTATTCATTTTCATGCGAAGTCGTTGCTAGGTACATATGAAATCTTCTTTAAAGTTAGATGGCAGTTGAAAAAAAGTTGAAGAGGGCAGTTCAGGGTGGGGGGACTCAAGTCAGCCTAAGTGAAGGAAATTAATTAATAAATTAATTCATAGTCGTGCGAGCTAATTTCTGTCTAAGAAAGAATAATCTCAATCTGTTTAATCTGATTTTGAAATATAGTTCTATTATCCGAGGCTGGGCTAAAAAAAATTATAGACTAAGGAGTGATGCTAGAACTGTGAAATTCTGGAATTTTGCTACATTAGGGGGTAACACTCCAGCTTTATCACCTGTGAAAAATTGCGCAGCTAAACTTAGGAAGGGAGAATCTTGTTGATGACCTAATATCTGGACGTGCCACCACTGAGAAAAACATTGATTGTGTTCAGCATATGGGGATAGATGACAGGCGATTTACTAAAATCAAATAGCCGAGGTTATCATATCTAGTTAGAGAGTTGAGAATATTCTGCACAAGGATCTTTGCATGAGGAAAGTTTCTGGTCGTTGGCTGCCACGTCTTCTGGCACCCGATCAAAAACGTATGAGGTTAATCACATCACGTCTAACGCTGACATTGTGTGTGGCAGATCCAGCTGGTTTACTTGAACTGTTCATAACCCACGATAAGTGCGCGGTTCGTTGCTTTCAGCTAAAGATAATTCCTGCTGTGGAAACACTCCTTACCTGCTCCAAAGAAGGCCAAGGTTTTTTTCATCTACAGGAAATATGATGGCCTCAATTTTGGGAAATGCAAAAGGCATTGTGTTTATTGACTATCCTCAATAGGGACACAATAACACTGGCCATAAACAATGCAGATATTAAGAAGATTTGAAATTAATGCATGCTAGATTTCACTCCTACATAGTCTTTGAACTTTTCAGTCCAGCCTCGCATCACTGATTCTATATTTTAAAATCATTAAACAGATTTAGATTATTATTTCTTGGACAGGGATTAGCTCGCACTATTTATATGAGAAAGATGGACAGAAATTTATTAATTAGTTTCATTCAATTAAGCCGAATTAAATCACTCTGAACTGGCCTCTTCAACTTTTGTACATATAGGATTGTTATGGTATGGAAAGGTGAAGTCATTTGAGTTTGCATTTAAAGTTATGGAGTTGAAACAAAGCTATATACCTTGAGAAATAGTGAATTAAAACCACTCACGATGCTTTCATTCTTAATAGTTTCAACTGAAATTTGTCAGCTTGAGTCACGAATGATTAGAAGTGAGGAACTTAAGTTCTTTCCTGTTGAGGCATTGCGAGTTGTTTCTGAAATAGGATTGACAGTTGGGTTACTCAGGTTAAGCTCGAGTACCGAGTAGCTATATATATATATATATATATATATATATATATATATATATATATATATTATAGTTTAATGAAAACGCGGTATCTATTTGTCGACTGTCGCACAATCATCAAATCTTTGGAAAGGACAGTCAATTTAGAAGAGTGTCTTTTCAAATGCCGGAGGATTCTACAACTGCCGACAAATAGTGTGTGAACGTGAGACTTAGTCGTGGAAAAACGGCGAAATTTAAGCGTCGGTCTTTTTTATATTGCATTTTGTATATTGCCACACATACGATGGATAAATTGTCGTCTAAATTACGCAAAAGTGAAAATAACATTGACATCTTATTTTAACAGATATATTTAGCAAACCTAAACAAAAATAATTTGAAATGCTAAAGAGTACATTTATTCAGTAAAACCGCCATTCGCTTCAACCTCGGCCTCCAGATGACTTCGGAATCTCCTGTAACTGTTCTGGGCGGTCTTCTTGTTTAAGATAGTGAATGGTGTCATAATCCTTGTCTTCAGTTCATCTTTGGTGTTCCAAGGAGTTTTGTTGATCTCTCGCTCTCTGCCCCACACAGGATAATCAAGGGGGTCTCAGTCAGGTGAGTTAGGTGGCCAGATGTAAGTGGTGATGCGGTCACAAAATTTGTCTGACAGTCATGGGTTCTTCTGCTTGCGTGGAATGTTGCAGAGTTCTGTTGACAGACAGTGTCTTCCATCAGCCACCCTCTTGTCCCAGGTCTGCACTCCCTCCTCAAGACACTTGATGTAGGGTGTCGTATCAGAATGCTCAGAGAGCTTTCCTAGCTCCCATACCTTCATAATTACCATTAGATTTATCCAACTCTTTCCGAATCCTCTTCGCTCTCCTCAGATTGGCACTCAGACATTCTAAAATGATCGTATTGGAGCTTCCGGCGCGAATTCCAAAAGCATGCCGTTTCCAAAATTCTGGCGAACTGGAGTGAATTCCGTCATGGTGTTCTTTTTTCACTGAAAATGCCCGACGGATGCTACTATACAGTGCAGTTGACAAAATCCCAAAACAAACAACACTTACGCGGGAAATAAAAAATGGCGACAATTTACTCATCGCACCATATATGTGAGACATATATGAATAAATGAAAATTAATATTACCCTCAAATACTATTAAATAATGAAACCTAATCTTTAATTTAGTTTACCAATATAATAAATAAAAACTACATTCATAAATTAATTTTAAATATTAAAATAGATGTTAGTTATTGTTACTGTTTTTTCTTTATATATTGTGGAAATATAATTAGTCGGGTGAATAAACTATTAAAATTTTAAATATTTCTTTATGTCCTAGATAAATATGTTTATTACAATAATAGTTATATTTAGTCCCGAAACTATTTACTTAAAAAATTAAACATTTAAGTTAATAACAAAAATTTTTTCAGACATCGAATTTTATATCTAACATTGTAAGCTATCTTTTACATAATTTTGTTAAAAAAAATTATGACAACTCCATCTCTCTTTCACCCCCCTATCTCTCTCTTTACCATAAGACTCACTTGTATACATTTTCTACATTTCACTTCCGTTTTGTTAACCATCTAAATAGGTCATGGTTCTGTCACTCCTCCTACTCCAATATAAAACATACTTAAGAGAGATATAAAATTAACCCCTCCCTATACTTTATATTGTCTATTTAACTACCACTCTCAACCCCCTCTATTAAATTACAAAAATTACACTACCCACCAATTTCTAATCCCATTTTTCCTCTCAATTCGTTGTTGGAAGTTTTACCTGATGATCCTGAATCCTTAAAAAAAGGATTTTGGGTGAAATAAATTATCGTAATGGTACCTTAAAGTGGTTTGTTTTTCATTACATACACACACACACACACACATATATATGTATATATATATATATATATATATATATATATATATTGATCAATACAAAATTCAAAGTCGAATATGTAGAGCTGAGAGAGTTAAGAAAAGGCTAAAATGCCTCATAACCTGGGTTTCGACAAACAAGTTCTTCTCAGGCAAGTGGTAAGTGAATATATATATATATATATATATATATATATATAAGCATTTCATTCATCCCAAGCAAGGCAGTAAACTCACTATGATACACGGGGATACTGGATGTGGAAGAATTAGGAAGAGGAACATTACTAATGAGTAGAAAGTGAAAAAGAGTAATCAGACGGACAGTAGATAGCGATTGATATAACGTTTAAATTTCTGGAGATTGAAGTTGGCTGGAAAGCATGAAGCCGAAAGGCAGTTCCCCAAGAGAGAAGTGTAAGGAAAGAAACTATTTCCATAGAACTTACGGCTACATCTAGACAGCTCAACTGTAAATTGACGAAATCTCGACGCCATTCCAGTACTGCGCTTAAATTCAAAATGTCTAGGTACCATAGCGAAGAGCTCATCCGAATAATTAGCATGAGATTATTTATAGAAAAGACATTTGGAGACAAAACTTACATGAATTTAACCATACTACTAGATTGGCAGTAAAATCTCATCGTTCTACTGTTTAAATAGTTAATTCCAACAGTATGTTCTATTCTAGTAATTTTTTTTTTTGTACTTCATGTCTGTCGAAATTACTCCTGTTTCCTTATTTTCTCTGTCGTCTACGATCCTCAACAATTCAACATCAATTGGCACCTTCTGTTTTCCTGAATACTGTTCTTTTATTTCCTTTTTTTGTTCTATAAGTTCTTCTCCGTTTCTTTCATTCTTAGTAACCATTTGCGTCTTAGTGGTATTATCGGCTTGCGTGGAGTGAAATTATTAAGCACTGTTAATCGTCGTGTTTTTAAGAGAGAAAGACTTAAAATACAAGCTGATGTCAAAATGATTTATGTCAATTAAGACAGCAGTGATGCGCTGTTACAGAAGGATGCTGAGAATACTAAAAACAGTGGGATGAGGTTGAAATAATAGACAGACAACATCACTGGAAAATACGAAAAGTTAAGGAATCAGTACATATGTTAGTCCAAAAAAAAATCTCCTGAGCCGACCAAGCATAGCAATGAATACAATATGCGAACCAGTAATAAATAGTGCTAGAGAAAAGTATTAAATAAAAACAATAATACCAATATTAGCTCTGTTAAAGAAAAAATAAAATTAAAAAATACAATAATTATAACAAAAATTGCAATATGAGCACTGGTGAAAAATAGTTGCTGAGACATTACGAAATTCATACACAGATGTCCTTAATGACACATGACACATGGTACAGCGGATAAAGATATTGGTTAGATCCAGTGAATAGACTCAATGAGTTCCGTGTTCAATACTAAGATACTTGGAGAGTTGAGTAAAATGGTTCAAACATCCGGAAGAGGCATGGTACGTGGAACTAGAAGAATCTACGCCGGTCGATGAAATAAAGGTTTCTGTTCGAAATTTCAGTCACCTGAAGAAGGCGGGATCGTACAACGGCTGAAACGTTGTGAATATGGCAATGAAATTGAGGATAACAGTTCGAATAATGTAAATAATACAAGTAAAATTCAGAGCCTGTAACCACCGAGAAAGTTTTAAAAAAATCCAGGCAAAAAGCACACATCCATTTCTATTATTCTTGGACACATAATAAGGAAATAATTCTTGAGAAATGTGGACACTCACAGGGTATATTAAAGGCAAATGGAATCCCCGAGTAACCTCCCTAAATGAATGGTCGAATTGATTTTTACGGCTTATCAACCATTTCGAGAAATACAGAAAAATAAAGAGGAAGACACGTCCCGACGATGGAAACGTGACTGAAGTTGAGATGCCAGCCCAGGAGCATACATTACAGACTCCTGATGTCATAATATTTCCGCTGCATTAATTTTACGACTATGAAAATTAATTAAAAATTAACTTAGATCAAATGCTTCTAGTTACGTTTAGACTCATAACTAAAATAACGTACATAACAAATTTCTTATTTTATTTTGAGATGAATAATTGTTAATACACTGTAATACATTCAACTTATTATTGTGGTGTGTTATGAGCGTCAGAAAAGGCAAGAAGGGAAGTTCATGAGTTTGTGCAGGAAAGATAACGCTTAATCCTACAGAACGGGTCAAGATTGTAGTGATTGGGAAAACATCCTCACGGGAGTCTCCTCCTCAAAGCAGCAGCTGTTAGGAAGAAGCTGTCCGAATGAAACTTACCGTATTTTCTGGCTTACAAGACGCACTTTTTTCTTAATAATTCCCTAAAAAAAATATGTGAGCGTCTTCCAAGACGAACGTAAGGCAACGCCCAGGCTCAAGTGAACTTGGACGGTCACCGAATTGGCTTGAGTGATAGGTACGTGGATTTGTAAGTTGAGTCCTACTTAATGTTAGCTATCTATCTAGTTCGGCATTTTATATGATTTAACCTCAGTACTTAACTGTTACAAGTATTTCTAAGACTATAAACCTTCCTGCGTCCGAGCCACAAGGTTAAACATGCTCTGTTTACTAGCAGGAGTTTTTCTGCTCTTGACTAGTATGTCATTGCCATACTAACAAAACTGGAGGTGTGATTAATGTAAACACTTGATGGCGCCAATATGTCAGGGACGCTTGTTGTTGTATGAGAATGACTTTTTTTTCTTAGAAATTTCTTTCTAATATTAGGGTACGTCTTCTAAGACGCATAGTCTTGTAAGCCGGTAAATACGGTATTCATCTTTTTACAAATAATACTACTAATAATAGAAGTTGATAAACAGTCCAAATAAAAGGTTCTGGAAATAGAAACGTAAAGAATATGGTATTTAAGCACACGCCTTCATTTATCTTTGGTCTCAGGTGAAAGACTTGGTAAAAGATTGGATGAAACAGCATATCAAAAGAAAGACCAGTAAAGAAATCACTAAATGGCAGAGAATGGGATACATCTGTAGCCGAGAATAAGCAAGTGGAGGTCATGTAGAATACGACCATGGACAAGCACATGGAAAGAACTCACCTGATATCACACCATTGACGTTCTGGTATCTTGGGATAAGAATATCTTGAAGGCGGAGCAGGAGAAAATGCAGTGGTACCAAGACCTGGCTCTAGCTGAGGTTGCCTCGAAACTTCAGGAATTTCTCACGCTCACTCGCAAGAAGGTAAGTTCATGGGGTTATACAGGAAAGATAAAACTTAATTCTTAAATCTTACAAAAAAAGAGAACAAGATTGTAGTAGATTTTTTTCTTCTTTTTCCTTTCTTTCCTTTGCTTTTCAAATTTCCTGTGAAGAAACGTGGAAATTTATTCATTATAGTAAATGTATTTGCATTGATAAGTCCAAGGAAAACTACTTTCCTAGGGACGAAATAATCATCTATATGAGGTAAATTGTTTAGATCTTTATATATATATTTATATATATATATATATATATATAATTAATGTTAGCAAAATTTGTTATTACCTGATTGATTCAACTTACCGACCGACTCAAGAGTTTCATAGACTCTTCAGGGTTATCAGCAATTTACTGCATATATTTTTCGGTTTTTCCTTTTTATGCACATTAAACGCAGGAGTAAATTTTCAGCTGTATTCTCTATCTTTGTGTTTGTCCACCTGCAGTCATTTGTAAAACTGTGTATGACCCCAGTAGTGAGTGAGTACCCTGTTAATACCATGAGCAGCGTAAGGCTGGCAGAGTTTTGCATTTAGAGGTAACCTACTACAATGGATGCTAGTGGGTAGGTAGTTTACCCTAGTATTTTATCCTATATATATATATATTTATTTATGTAGTGTATATATATATATATATTGTTGAAACTTGACTAATGCATGGAATAATAATGCAACACAAAATCTACTTAGAACAAAATGTATTGAAACAAGAAAGTGTACACAATATTTACATATAGTCTTTTGTATATTCATGGGAAGACCGTTCCTGGAATGTTTGTTGACTGGGTCGCAGTCGGGCAGAGTCTCTGGTTGGATCTCTTCATTCCTTCCACTCTTCCCGGTACCAACCATATTTATATGGTCGGTACTCCACTATGCAAATTAGGTGGATCCTACCCCCACTCCCAAGCCTTGGAATCCCTTTTGGATTTCAAACTGGCTTCCTATATGGGTTGATGATTATGGCTATTTCTTTGTAGATCCATTTGCATACTTTTAATATTTTTTTCGTTTTGGATTCACGTCCAATGGGTCCGTGAACTTTCGTTTCCTACCGGATCTTCTCGGTTCAGGAATATTCTGCGGAGGTTCTACTTAAAACATATCATACATTACATCAATGGGATCTTCCTCCTCATCCGGTATACTCTCTTCATGCTCTAGAACGTAAAATTTTTTAAGCTGGTTCTGGTGCCTTTTATGAGTATTCTTCGGCTCTTTAATTATGTAAATCAGGTCACCGATTCTCTTGTCCACTATGCCTCGCTCCCAGAACTCAACGTTGTTTTTGTAGCACTTGAAAAACACCTTCTCTCCGGCGGTGTATCTTTTTCTCGCTGTATACATAGTATTCTTTACTCTATTTTTTCCTGGCAGAAGCTTGTCAAACACTGACTTAATTTTCCTAGCGAACATTAGTTCAGCTGGTGCCATGTTTGAGTGTTCTCTAGTTTGGCGTAATTCTGTAAACTGTAGGAATTGCTGAAGCGCCTTTTCTGTTGGAACTCCTAAGGCTTTCTTCAGCGCGCGCTTTAAAGTATCGACAAATCTTTCTGCGAGTCCATTGGACCTCGGATGATACGGCGGCAACGTTATGTGGTTAATTTGATATAACTCACAAAATTTCTTAAATTCTTCAGAAGTGAATTGTGTACCATTGTCACTCACAATACACTCTGGCACACCGAACCGTGCAAATAGTTCATGCAAAAAAGTTGTTGTGGTATTGGACGTAGGCTTTTTGCAGCGCAGCACTTCCGGCCATTTTGTAAAACTATCTACCACTATTAAGTAGTAATAATCTTCAACTGGACCAGCGAAATCAAAGTGTAATCTTGTCCACGGATGATCCGTCTTGGTCCATGGTTTGTGTACTATAGGTGGTGCCTTAGCTGCTAACGCACACCCTTTACACCGCTGAACCATGTTTGTGATATCCACATCCATTCCTTTCCAATATACAAAGCTTCGCATTAAGCTTTTTGTTCTATTAACCCCCGGGTGACCCATATGAAAGTCCCGTAGTATTCTTTTCTGCAACTTTTTTGGTACTACTACTCTCTCACCATATAATAAAACTCCGTCACAAATTGAATAAATCTCCTGCACTTTTTGGTCATTTGCTAACATTTTGCTTTTTATTTCTAAAATGAAATCATCGCTTTCAGCTTCTTTTTTGATTTCCTTTGCTGTAACCGGTAGCTCTCTTAAAATGTTGTTTACCATGCTTTTCACCTCATAATCTGCTATGATATTTGCAATAATTGATTCTTCGAATCTTTCTTCTTGACTCGGTACGTGTCTTGATAAACTATCCGCATGAATTATATTTTTGGATGATAGGTGCTTTATGTGAAAATCATAATTGACAAGAATGGTTCCCCATCTCAACAGACGATTTGCCGTATAAACGGGTAACCCTTTCTTCGAACCAAAAATAGTGATCAGAGGTTTATGATCCGTTTCAAGAATAAAATGTCTGCCGTGGATGTATCTGTGAAATTTTGTTATGGCAAAAATGATACTCAGCGCCTCTTTCTATCTGTGAGTAACTTCTTTCTCCTGGGAGTAAAGTTCTCGAAGTATGTGCAATTGGTTTTCTAGAACCATCTGGCATTATGTGTTGAATACACGCTCCTATCCCGTATGAACTGGCGTCACTTGCCACTACAATATCAAGTTTTGGATTGTAATGGGTTAAAAAGAGGTCTGATGTAAGCATTTTCTTTATTTCATCAAAGGCTTTCTGACATTCTACCGTCCATTCCCATGCCTTGTCTTTTTTTAGTAGTTCATTCAACGGAGCTCTTAGATTGTACATTCCTTTAATGAACGCTTGATAATAATTTGCGAGCCCCAGAAAACTCTGTAGCATCGCCACATTAGTGGGCGTCGGCATGTCTAATGGCAATGGACCTTTCCGGATCTGGAAATCTGCCATTTTTGTTGATTATGTGACCTAAATACTTAATTTCCTCCAAGCCAAATTCGCACTTTGACTTTAAATCCAAAGTCCTGAATCTTTTTAAATACTTGATTCAGATGCTCTCGATGTTCGTCGACGGTTTCGCTCCTTACTATGATGTCGTCTAAGTAGGCGCACGCAAAGTCTAAGTCATTCAACATGACGTCCATAGCTTGTTGAAAAATGGCTGGTGCCACTTTAATACCAAAAGGAAGCCTGTTGTACTTGAATAACCCTCTATGCGTGTTTATCCCTAGTAACTTAGAACATTCTTCTTCGACGGGAATTTGGAGATAGGCATCTGATAAGTCAATTTTTGAAAATATAACTCCACCATTTAGCTTGTTAAAAATCTCCTCCGGACTCGGTAACGGTAGTCCTTGATTACCGAGTTCAACCCTGTCGAAAAATCAACACAGACTCTGATATGGTTTGATTTCTTTTTAATGAACACAATCGGCGCAGCCCATAAATTAGATTCTACTTTCGAAATAATTCCCATTTTTTCCAACCTCTCAAGTTCTTCGTTAATTTTCTCTACACTTGCGAAAGGCACGTTACGTTTCTTTTTAAAAATTGGCATAGTATTTTCCTTTAATTAAAATTTAGCTTCAAACTTGTTACATCTTCCAAGACCAGGTGCGAAGGTTTTCGGAAACTTTTTCTTTAATTCATCTTTAATGTCCTGTCTTGTTTGCGTATTACTTTCTACTTTTCTGCAGAAAGAGTTTAACGGTTTATCCCACAATTCGAATGTTTCAATAAAATCTGTACCCATCAAGTTTTCTCCATTTTTCAGAATGAAAACCTTTATTATTTTAACGATCCCGTTCAATTTCATGGGAAGTACAACCTCGCCTTCGAAGTTAATTTCCTTTCCAGTTACCGTTCGAGCGCGTTTCGTTGACTTCATTATTGTAGGCCTTTTTTAAATTTTCCATGTTTTATAGTTCATTGTTAAATCTGAACCCGAATAGAGTTGAAATTTGATATTATTTTTAAATATTTCAGTCGTCACATATTTCCTCAAATCTCTATCTGACTTGATATTCGAATTTGTTTGTCTAATTCGGCTATTGAATTTTTTCGTTTTGCAACACGATCCTTTGTGTCCCTTCTTGTGGCACACGAAACATTTCTTATTTCTATATGGGCAATTTACCTCCCAGTGTCTTTCGTTGAAACGTCTGCAATTATATGGTGGAACCTTTTCCCCCCTCGTTCTTATTTAATTTTTCTTGTCTATTTTTAAAATACGCCGAAGTTTTACTCCATTTTTTTTCTGATGGGTAATTTGACTGTTTTTTATTTTTTTAATATAAGCAATGCCAGCTTCTTCGATTTTTTGAGACTCTTTAAACTTACGGCCCGTTTATACTCCTCTGCTAACTTTTTCAGGGTAAGGTTTTGTTCAGATTTGAGTTTAGACAAAACTCTACGTCTTATTTCGGCACTCTTACTGGATACCAGTACTTGAGCAAAAATTAAACACTTAAATTCTTCCACTGTAATTTCTGCCAATCTGAAATTGTCACAATGTCTATTCACTATAGATGCATATGTTAAGTAATCCTGATCGTCGGATTTAGTGACATTCATGCATAACCAACGCTTATGCCAAAGCGGCATATTTGCTCCAAACAGCTCCTTTAGCAATTTCACTGTTTCCGAGAATTCCAATTCATTCGTTCTTCTCGGTAGAATAAAATCTACAAATTTGCTATGTTCTGCTGTACCTAGCTTTCTTAGTAATAGACTGACTTTTCTTGAATTCGACCAGTTTTCACAGTGTGTAGAAAATATCTTCATATCGTTTAAAGTACGCTTCAAACGTTTTTTCTTCGTCTGGCACATAGTTGAAAGTTTCCAGCGAATTAAATATGGTGTTATTAGAATATGAAGAATTTCCCTCAATTGCCTGATTGTTGTTTAATTTCTCCAATATTAACTTTTGAATTTCTAAAAGTCTTTCTTGCTTTTGATATTTTTGCTGGGATTTGAATAATTCAGCCTGACTCAACTGCTGGGATTTGAATAATTCAGATATGACTTTACATAATTTATCCATCTTTAGCTGATAGTGTTCATGCAACAAAGAATATACCTTTAATTTGTGTATCTATGGATATAATATAAGCTGACCAGAAAAATCGAAACAACTTACGACTTTTTTATTTTATGTCTTGCTTTTACATTCAAGCCCGTGATAATCAACTTTGGTATTTTTTTTTATTACTTCTGTTCGCGTATTTTAATGACAAACCTCTGATTTTTATTATCAGCGGTAAATTCGTCACTATAAAATATTGTTGAGCAAACAAATAATAATTTTTTAAAAGTTCGTTACCTTTCAAAATCGACACGGTGTATTTGTGCGCCTTTTAATTCCATGCACGTTTTTGTAGTCGGCCAGTTTTTTTTTAACGGGTGTCTCGTAGATACCTATTTCAATTTAAAAATCACTGTTATTCGTTTACGACACCTTTCAAATTTTTCTGAGTGAACGTTCCTTTATGCTTAGTCGTCCTTTAACGATTTCTAAATATCCAGAAATTCAGAATCCTTCGCCGTTCCGTTAGATGTTGGACTTTTAATTAATAATTTTTTCCTTCAGCCTGGGTTCTTCAATGACTTGTCCCAATTGTTGAAGGACATCAATTATCAATTATTAATTCTTTTTTTTTTTTCTTTTTTTCGTATGGTTCTTTCTACGTCGTCGCCATTGTTGAAACTTGACTAATGCATGGAATAATAATGCAACACAAAATCTACTTAGAACAAAATGTATTGAAACAAGAAAGTGTACACAATATTTACATATAGTCTTTTGTATATTCCTGGGAAGACCGTTCCTGGGATGTGTGTTGACTGAGTCGCAGTCTGGCAGAGTCTCTGGAGGATTAATTGTAAAAATTTACAATTGTGGCACGTGGCCGATGAAGGAGAGGGGTAAAGGCTGGTCTAAGCTAACTATCCTATACCTAGCTAATCAGATTCACGACCCATTCATACATTACAATTTACCCATTCACCACAAGAAATCGTCCATCCCCAAACAAACCTCCAACCACCATAATTCTACATCCTCTCAAGGGGAACCTACCAAAACGCGCCCCACACCATAAAAATGTGATGATGATATAAATGCTATCCATTAAAATTCTAATAATGATAGAATGAGAGGGGAGGGGAGATGAACCCAATAATAACTAAAAAGTAACCCAAAATACAAACTAACCATAACATATGTTAGTAGGGACCGTCCAACCCTCAAAATAGAGAGGCCGCTGTATTCTGCCCAGGGGACAGAATCAAGAAGCTCTCTACGCTAAGGGAATGGGCAAAAGGATAAAACATTATGCGGGAATGGGAAAATATAAAGCTGACCCAGTCGAGATAAGGGGGGGGGGGCAAAACAAACTGGGGAGGTTGGGAATCTCAACTTGGATCATAACCAAAGAGTAGCCGGGTAACAGGCCAGGAACAACACTCACATTAACTAGGTACACTTAAGCTTGTCTAACCTAACCAAGGGGCGGGTTCCGCAAGAAGCCACCCCGATGTGCAATAGGTTGAGCTAGAAGAGAAAATCAAGGCTAGCCCCGGTCACACGAACCAAGATCGCCTCTTTTACCCACCTTTCGCTAAAGACTGTCGAATGCAACCGTTTTCTATCAGATATAATCTTCATCTTGAGCTGATGCTCAAAGAATTGGATTAGATGCTGATGAGAAAGACGGTTGCCCCGCAAGACTTCCTCCTTTCGCGACGTCCAAATCACCATTCGAGCCGTGGCCAGCAGCATCAGAAACACCATTCGTTTCATCCCGGAATACGGGGGCGACACATTGTCACACGCGTATGCGCGATCAATGGACACAAGCTGTTCGGGAGCGAGACGAGCCGTCAGCTCGCCGACATGGTCCCATAAGGGGCGGACCCGGGGGCAATGGTAGAAGGCGTGCGAAGCCGTTTCTTCTAAGCCAAGACCATACCGTTCACAGTCTGGCAACTTCGCCAAACCTCATATGAAAGCCTTGTCGTTGAGAGGCAGCCGATTCCGAGCCAATCGCCAGGTAAGCGAAAACTCAGGGTTACTGAGGTAATCCGCCGCTGGCGCCCAAGACCAGTAGGAGCGATACTCCTCCTCCGACAAGCCGAGCGTATCTCGTAGGGAATCCTTCGCGGGTCCGTCCACTAAACCACGATAGAAGACCTTCCTAGGCCATGAAAGGTCACTGGACCAGGAAATGGCCCTCAAGGCCGACCGACACTCGCGAAGAAAATCTGACTCGTCCGGGGTTTACGACGGCGCTCAACCCTCGAGATGGGGGGACTGATGGTAAGGCTAGGGAAGGCGTCCCTAACAATCCCCTCCAGAATCGGATTTCTTCCCGTCAATGTGCGGCGTAGGAAAGCCAACCTAGAGGCACGGATGTGACTCAACAGGTGCGGCATTCCCAGCCCCCCATGACACGGACGTTTAGTGCAGACTCGTCTGTCGACCCTGTTCACGCGTCCCCTCCATAAAATGGAGGATAGGGATCGCTCGAGCGCCTTCCGATGGGTCTCACAGAGAGGAAGTACTGATAATCGATAAAGAATCAGGAGGAAAATGTATGTAGCACACACCTCCGCCCTGCCCTTCACGGACAACCGCCGTCGATTCCAAGTCTGACCGGCAGAATCGACCTCTGCTCGTACTTCAGACCAATTCTTCTCCAGTTGGAGGTCGGGCCCGAACCACACTCCAAGAATGCGGACAGGACCGTCCGTCCAACCGAAGCGGCCCGGAAGAGCGAACCCCTTCCAGGCACCTAACCGCAAGCCGGACGACTTGTCGCGGTTTATCTTGGCCCCTGTCACCTTCTCGTACCGATCAAGCGCCTTCTGTACCGCCTCAATGTCGCTGCGGGACGACACGAAAGCAGATACGTCATTGGCGTACGCGGAAACCCTGGCTCGAGACCCTCCAGGAACGGCAATTCCACGTAGGGCCGGACTGCCGGTCTCGTCCTTCAGCCGGCGAAGGAGATGCTCCAATGCCAATGCATAAAGGAGAGGCGACAGCGGACAACCCTGACGAACCGACCTAGACAGCACGAACGCGTCCGACAACCTTCCGTTCACCTGTACCACAGCACTGGGGGAGCGATACAGGAGGCTAATCCAGCGGCAGAAGTTGGGTGCAAATCCAGGGGCCTGCAGAACAGTAGCAAGATAGCGATGGTCGACCATATCAAATGCCTTGGACTGATCCAAATTGATCAGCGCGGCTTCCTCGTCGTCTTTTACACCCTCTATGATCGTGCGGATCAGATGCAGGTTGCTCTGAATTGTTCGGCCCCTCACAGAACAAGTCTGCTCGGGTCCCAACAGAGACTCGGCAACTGACTGCAAACGCTCCTGCAGGATCTTGGCCATAATCTTTAACTCTGTGTTCAGCAGAGTTATGGGCCTGTAATCATCTAGCTTCCCCCCACCACCTTTGCCCTTTTTCAACAGAGTGATCCGGTTGGGGATGGACTCCGACCGAAACCAGTTGTTGAACACTGCAGTCAAAATCGGAACAAAGATGTGCGACAGCTTCAAGTACAATTCATAGGGAAAACCATCCAGACCCGACGCCTTGCCTCTGCCGACCTTCTTCAATACCGCGTAGACTTCGCCCTCCGTGATCTCTCCCTCGCAGCTAGCCGCTTCAGTTGGCGAAAGCCGAGGAAAGTTAGCCAAATAGCTGCGAAACTCCTCACGGAGACCAGGCTCCTTGGTAAACCGGCTCTCGAAATGGCGCCGAAACGCCTCGCACATGTCATCAGTCGCCCGAAGAGTACGCCCCTCCGGGGATATGACCCCTACGAATGTAACGATCGCCACCTCGACGGACCTCTTCCCTGAGCAAATCTGCGCCCAAATTCACCGCTTCGGAAGACATCTTGCTTAACTTATGTGTAATTACCTGGCCCGTTTCCTGAAATCAGTGGTGAAGGACCTAATCCTATATTTAAGGCGTTCCCACCACTTATTCCCGATAACCGCCCCAACTAGCTCCCGCAGCACTAGTCTAATTAGCTGTTCCCGGAAGTCCTCCCTGTCCAGTAAGGACAGATTGAACTTCCAGTACCCAGCCATTCTAGGCCTATTGTCTAACGCCACCCGGGCACAAACGAGTTTGTGGTCCAAATAGCCTACCCAGTGGAACGTAGGGCAATCTAGTAGATCTATGTCGGCTCTTCTAACTAACATTCTGTCAAGGTAGCTAACTACCTTGTCAAAAGGCCAATTAAGAGACCACGTCCGAATTTTCCCCCCGGGATGATCGACCCGGTATCTATCGACGAGCCCATAATCGTCGATCAGATCAACCAGGCTACGATCGCCCCCTTCTCCCGTTAGCTCCCCGCCCCCTGTCTAACTTGGGGTCCAGGATGGCATTCCAGTCCCCCATTATAACTAGGCGCGTTGAATCCACTAGGAACGGCCCCAACCGCCGAAAAAACGAGACCCGCTCCCCCGGTCATTGGGCGCATAAACCGCAACGAACCACTTTTCACGGCAATATCAGCCACGATCAACCGGTCCTCGGCATCGGTATG
>OZ010585.1:94605894-94640894 GCA_963932145.1 Acanthosepion lycidas | reverse complement strand
ATGAAGATATGGTACAGACACTTGCTGAGGACTCCCCTTCCTATTCAACTGAGAAAACATGGGATGCGGAAATCAATTGGAGCAGCGACAGCGCAGAAGATGGCCTTCGATCAGGTCGTCCAAAAACCTCAACCTGTGATGAACAAGTTGTTGCCATTTACCGTGTGGTTTTAGATGACAGACATCTTACTGCCCAGGAGATAGCTAAATCCATAGGCATTAGTTCTGGTTCGGTCCATACTACTTTAACTGAGATCTTGTGGATGGGAAAGGTGTCTACAAGATGGGGCCCAAGAATGCTGTCATCAGGTTTGACATTTCCAGGCCACTTCTAACTCGCTTGCAGGCTGACCCTGAGAATTTCCACCTGACTTTAGTAACTCAAGATGAAACCTGGGTTCAATACGTTGAACCTGAATCAAATATTGAAAATAAACAGTGGAAATACTCTGGTTCTCCACCTCGAAGAAGTTCAAGCAGGCAATGTCTTTTGGCAAGGAAATGGCTTCTGATTTTGATTATTCTGAAGGCATGATTACGATAGACTGTCTGGAAAAGGGAAAAAATATTATTTGACTTATGGATCAAAATTAAGACACCTGAAAGATGCAATGAAGTCGAAACGAAAATGGAAGCTGTATGTAGATGTGTTCTTTCTCCGGAATAATGCACCCGTTCACACTGCTCAAGTTGAAGTAACTGAAGCAGCCAACTGTGGCTTTGAATTATTACCCACCCCAATTACTCACCATACTTAGCTCCTCGTGACTTCTTCCTGCGTGGTCGCCATTTTGGAAACATTGATGAGATTATATGTATTTTTGGAGGACTAGGACGCCATCTTCTTCCGTGATGGAATTGCAATGCTTAAGCATCGTTGGTCCAAGAGCATTCATGTCAAGTGAGAGACTATCTTAAAAAATAGTGAAAAATTGTCTTGGTTCTCCAACTCCTTCTCAGAACGTTTTGAAAGACCCTCGTACAGTATCTTCAGTTTTCAGCATTGTCGACAACATCAACTTCAATGACTGCCAGACTAAACACATTTTCAGCAAAAGCAACTGAGATTTGATTTATTTCCCAGGCAATATTTCTGGAAAACGAAGACACGAAGGCTTCAGCAAATCATTGTTGACCAACTCACGCAGGGAGAACGATTTGTATATGTGTGAAACATAGCGCTGGTAAATAATAGGAAGGCTAATGAATGGAACGACGGATATACCAATAGAACGCTGGTAAATAAAGAAAATGAGTTGATAAATAGAAGAATAAATATAACGTAAGAAAGAATGAGGATTTTTTTTTCTCAAAATGTCTAATCCTCAAAGAACCAAAAGAATTGCTTAAAGCAATATTTTTTTTTTACAGGAAAAGCCATACGGCGGACTTTGACAACTGATTGATGATTATCCCCAAAAGTGCTGGTTGCAGAGAAACAGAAGAGGATTAACCCAGATAAGAATTAGTCTATATTAAAAATTCGGGAATTAAATTACTTATAAAAGAAGCCACGTGGGCCGTGTAAAACTCTGGACCAAAACATAAAGCTTATATAAGATTTTTTTTTCGCATCGGCGAAGTTTGAAATAATAATTCTCTGGATTAATGACCCTAAAGTTAAACCTCGCCAAGCAGTCGAGCGTCATTAGTCGAGGAGTAGTCGAAGTGGCAGGCACAGATGAGACAAAGGAAGGTGGAGGAGCTACCCACACCCATTGAGGAGTCTTAGTGGGAGATGCTAATAAGTAAAGGAAGAAGTTATGTGGCAGGTCAATACCTGCGATCGCTACCCAGGGAGAAAAGGAAGGTCTTGAAAATTAAGAAGTAATTAATTCCATAACCCTGACAGCAGAAAGGGATTCTTTGTAAACGGTAAGGAAAATATTGCATCCTCCAATCGCGTCATACCCCACACCGGTTTTGGGTAAATGTCAATAAATATGAAGGAGTCGAAACGACAAACAGAGGCTGTACCAGACACCGGTCGAGAAACACATCACGTGACTGCCAACCTGAAGAGAACCTCCGACATCAGCCTTGGGCCAAACTTCGTCAAGCCAGCAAAGTCTCACGTCTAACTTAAGAAGCGGTTTGGGTCGATAAACGCCCGCATTCGAACTGCTAGATTTTGACAACGAACTAACCAACTATTTTGCGCAGAAATATATATAAAAACGTTTATTTTTTTATATTCAAATTATTTCCTTTACGTCCGTCTTCACTCCTCTTGACTAGTCCAATACGAAGTTACTTGACAACGATTTGATCCATTCCGACTTTATGATCAAAATAATCTCGAGGCCTGGATCGAAGTGATCACCTTATTAATAAGCCGTGGGTATCGGACCTTAGGATGACCGGGAAGGATTGAGGGCGATATATGGATTATATATAGTTAATTAAAAAAAGGTTCAACCACGGAAAATTAAAAATATAATGAGAAAGAAAAGAAGACTGACCAGTAATATAATATTTGAAAAAGCAAATATGGCGGATAAAATAAATATTCAGGATTTACTAAATATTAAAACCTTCAGATAGCTCGGTGTATGGATCAGTTATAACAAATTTAATATAGGCGATAAGGAGAATGAATATAGAATAGGTTGTGCTAGATGTTTCATCCCACTACAAAAAGAAAAAAAGTTAACCTGAAAAAGCGAGTCATATACTTATAATAGCCGCGTCAGATGGAGAATTTCACGGACGTGACATTCATAGCAGCAAACACGTTCAGAAAAATCTTAACTCTCAGCTGTATACAACCGCTTTCAATTGTTAAAAATTGCCTTGGACAAGTGAGTCTATAGTCTAAGCGAATGCCATCTTTTTTCGAACCTTGTTGACTGATGCTACAGAATCAGAAAGAACTGTATCAAATAAAAATTTTTGAGGGCTTTCAGCAGCAGCAAACAGCTAAAATGTATATCCTATGTAAATTCAAGAGAAAATAATGATGTCATGAAGATGATGACGTTCCACACTATCTTGAAAAAAAGATGAGGTAAAGAAATCCTCATCAATACTGGAAAGAGATATAACAGCGACTGGACTTGAGAAACCTATTTTCCAGAAAAATTGTTTTAATAGAAAGATTTTTTATAAATTTCAGCCGACAGTAGTACAGGTTGCTCGGGCAATAAATGCCGAATTTGTCCTTATAAGGAAACAGCCAATATTCCCATTAATTTTATCAAAGTTCTAGACTAATACTGGCGGAAATATAATTATAGATGCCTTCAGATTTTACAGTTTCATGATCATAGAGAAAATGCTTTTTGAATAGTACAGTACGCAATTAAGAAACTTTCAGCTAAACACTATTGCTCACCTTGCCAAAATATTTAAAACATTGTAAACTAACGGAAAGTCGTCCGGCCTTTGTAGATATTAATTAAATAGAAAACTTGTGGGCCATCATTGAAAATGGAAAATTAACGTTCAAGCAGAGAAAATCTTCGGTAAGTAAACTAATTAATTAATCTGTTTCTTACGGCTTATCAACCTTTAGCAGATTATTTAAAACCAGAAATTATTTTTAGATTGTAAGACATTTTGGAAATAACAATTAAGCAGAACGTCCTAACAGTCGTTTGTCTTCTTTTAGATAATCAATATGGCTTTCGCTTCTCAGGTCGACTGCTGGTATATTAATGATTATTGCTGAAAGAGACTATCAAGAATTAGATAGGAATGGTGAAGCGCGGGCTCTAGCTTTAGACATCAGGAAAGCATATGTCATATGATAGAGCGTGTGTAAATCTATAAGTGAACAATGAAGTCAACACTTAGAAGCGACAGTCTGTTTGATTCTAGACGCAATCGTCAGGCCACGACGACTCGTGGCTTGGCGATTGCGTCAAGCATGAAACAGACTGTCTCTTCTAAGTGTTGACATCAATGTTCACACACACACACACATATATATATATATATATATATATATATATATATATATATATATATATATATATATAGAGAGAGAGAGAGAGAGAGAGAGAGACTTTTACCCACAGAAATAGAACATAGATTTAAAAAAAAAAAACTGACGTCATTTTCTGCCTTAGGATCCTTTCAATTAACACTTTTTTAAAGGCAATCGTTGGCAAAATGCAAAACAATCAACACGCAGCAATAATAACGAAAGAGGAGGAACGTTGGAACGCGATTGAAATAAAATAAATTTTAATTGGAAATAATTAATAAAATGATTAACAGGTTCCACAAAAGTATAAAATGTAAAAAGAAACTCACAGTCCCTCGATCGATAGTAAGGAGTGCGTGAAAAGCTTCTTTTGTCTAAATAGGCTCAGCTGTTAAAATTTTATATACACGGCCTCAAGAACCCAGAGGTGGTAAACCAAGCAGGCACTATGTAGAATAGAAAACTATGTGTCTTCATATTGAGCGACTCAGTCAGGATTGTCCAGCAAATGCTGCCCAATGGACGAATCGTGAACTGCTTGAGTAAATCTTAAAACTTGGCTTCGACTACTTGTACGCAAATAAGCGGGAACATGTCGCGAAATCCGGTAATTAGGAAAGTTCATTAGAACAATTACCATGAAAATATTTATATAAAAGATACAGGAAAGGAACATTACGGCGTTGGAAAAGTTACTGAAATCAAAATGACATCTCTGGACCCATATCATTCCAGATTGTTCTTTGGATGACATCATTTATCCCTACGTATATAACAGGAGCATGAAAATAAACGTTGTAATAATATTCAAAATATAGACAAATTGTAGATTTATAAATCTGTAAGACAGATTTTGGAGTGAAAAATTATTTAGCACGAAACTGGGAAACAACTTCCCTATCAGTATGCCTAGCAATTGAATTGTCAGCGGAAAATGTTATCTCGAGAAGGTGTAACGCGTCACTCTCCTGGGTTTCAGCACCAGATATACTGATGGAAGGCAGAAATAGGTCTCAGAGTTGATTGATAGAGAGCAGTTTCGTATTGGACGTGCCCCAGTTAAATTTGAGATCAGCTGCCAATTTGACCTGATCAGATTTACTCGTAAGACGGGCTTAAATAGATTTATCATCAGAATTGATACATAGTTGAGAACTGACGCAATTTATGACAGATAATGATGAAAATCAAGAACAACTTATGTTAAAGGATATCACACTGGAGGACATCTTCATTAATAGAAAAAGATCTAGAACAGTGTCCACGATTTGATAATAAAGAATCAATTCAAAAATTCGTCCAAAAACTCCATAACCTTTCACCTTGAGAAGAAGGCCGCTATGGTATATTGAGCACTTTATCCCCTAAATATAGCACACCTTAAGACTATATTTCTTCATATATATATATATATATATATATATATATATATATATATATATATATATATATATATATATTACAGCAAAAACTAAAAATTACCTCAATATAGAGTGGATCAGTTTTAATAATTAATATTACTCGGATCCACCTACCAACGGATCGATTAACTGTACTATATATATATATATATATATATATATATATATATATATATATATATATATATACGCTGCTGCTAATTTGAAAAATTTGTTGAAATGTCACCAATGGAATACGAAGGAAAACAGGGTGGTTCGGTACAATATGCATAGCATGGCTGGTGCTAGCCGTAAAGGTTAGAGCTGGTGGAACTAAAGAATATAAATCGTAAGACTACTTGCCATAGAAATAGCTATAGAGCATCGAGAGGCTTGCGACCATTCGTCCGTGTGTGAGGAGTTGTAGGGTGAAATATTATTCGTCACCCACAAGGAGATAGCAGTCCAGGAGTCTTTCTTTGTTTCTAACGAAAACAGAAATGGAAAAGTATTTTCCATACTCTTTGATTACCAGGATCTTTTCAGAAATATTTTCTTTATTACATGTTATCTTATTTATTAGACGCCGTATGTGATTACATTATTTCATACAATGAACAAGAATAATGGAATAAACCGATTATTCAATCGTCCATTCTTTTATTCTTTACAATATCAAAGTCATTGAAATACAAACGGAAAACGAAAACACGTTATGTGCTGAGTCTATGAATGCAAAATCAATTATTTTCCTTTACTCTCGGTACTTTTATCAATTACAGAAAAAAAGTTCGTTTTCTTAATTTCATTAACTCATAATACTATACTATTTCGAGTGGGAAAACAAAAAAAAAATGAATTATTGAAAGTATAAAAATGAATACACCTGAAAATATGTTGTATAATTTTATGCACACATTAAACCATGATTGTGCATTTACAGCAAGAAATCGCGTTGCAACAGTTTTTTCTCTCCAGAATCTATCTTACATATCGTTACTATTCGTTCATACTTAGTATATTGCTGCCACACATGGTCTGGTGCCCTTGCTATTTTAGCTCCTTGACGAATCAGCAATATTATTGGTTCTGATCTGGCGGTTCAGCTCCACTGAATTTATTCACCGCCGTAAGTTTGCCTCTCTTTGCCGTTTCTATAAATATTTTCATTGTACAGTGTAACCCGGATATAAGAGAGTTGTCGAGACCGGAGAATTCTCTTATATCTGGGTCTTTCTTATATCCGGATTTCTCTTATATCCGGGTTTGTTCTATTTTTTTAGGTAAGTATGGGAACAATTTGGGACCAGAGAAAATATCTCTTATATCAGGGTTTCTCTTATATCCGGGTTTCTATATATCTCTTCATTATTTTCTTCAGTTTCTTGTAAATAGTTTTTGTATTCATATTGTAAATACTCATTGGGGCTAGTTTTTAGAATTGTTGTTTTATCCACCCCACCCCCCACAGACAATTAATTGTAAATATGAGGACTAGTTAGTATTCTCATAGAGACAAAAAGGTATTATGGTGGATGTAGTAAGAAAGGTACGTATGAATGTGTTGTTTTGGTGTAAGGAATATTGTTCGTACGATTGGGTCAGTGTTTGCGGCTAGCTAAGTTATAGCTAAGACAGATGAAGGCCGTCCTTTCCCCAATCCCCACTTTCTGCCATGTGCCACATTTCTGTCTATTTTACAGAATAAATATCGCTCTTCATTATGGTACCTCGACCTTTTGAATTTAAACACAGTACAAACTGGCGTCAAGGCCTCATCAGTTTACAGGAGCTGGCTAAATGTAACCGTAAATTCTATACTAACAGTTTCTTTTCTCGCACTCGCTTGTGGAATACACTTCCTGTTCCCCGGTTTCCAGTCAACTTTAACCTGCAAAAATTTAAATGCAATGTCAACCGCTAACTACTCTCCTTCTAATTACTCTTTTCTCTTCCCGCTCATTAGTAATGTTTCTGTTCCTTATTCTTCCACACTCTGTAAACCCTTGTGTCTTCGTGGCTTTATTGCCTTGCATGGTGTGATACCGATTTAAAAAATAAAAAAGGAAACAGTAATATATATTTTCCTCGTCCGTGATTGAATGATATCAGTTGATCTTATAACGCCACTGAAATTTCCGATACGCATCATTCAGACAGGCACACGCCTTGATATTGTTGCATGGTCTGATAGCTGTACTAAGGGTTACATGGGAGGAGAACAGGGAGCAGGCGTACGGAAAAGGGATGGACATGTCATGTGCTACTTACTGAAGTCGGGTGCTGTGGATTCGTTGGAATCGTTTTCTTCCTTTTGAAATTGGGCATCACTAGCCAGAACCTGAAGCGTGCTTCACATCGTCTCCAGACCACAGCTTAACAGACATCAAGTTGGACCTGATCAAGATTTAAAATAAACAAACCCTGTTCGCAACACAATGCTACTTCCGACGTGAAACACATCTGTTTGCCTTCCATTCTACGTCATTGATAACGGGCGCTACGAACGTGTTGTGTACTGGATAACGATCAAAAGCAAACGCTTTTAGCACAACGTTGAAAATCTCAGTTACGGTTGTAAAAAGAAATCGCAATAAACGGACACATGTACAAAAACAATAATCTGACCGGTGACAAAAACTGCTGATGGCACCAAGGGTGGCAGTACCACCTTATCCACCGAAACTGTGTTACCTCCTCTGGTTGGCAGCGGACGAGGACAGGGTATTGCACGTGCTTTTACCTGTTGTAGTAGAAAATAGGAGGCATCCAAATGATGCAGGTAGAGACATTCATCTTTTAGGGTAGTATTAGGTCATGTTGATTTTTCACTTTTTGAAGGCAATCAACATTGCACTAGGGTTTGATGCAATAAGTATTGACACCAAAAATTTGATTCATAGCTTTTTATGGAGCGTTTAGTTTTAAAGATCGTCTGAAAATGTTCAGAAATACCTAATTTCCGATTTTTTTTTTTTTTTTTGCTTACAAACTGACTTAAAAATGTTATTTCAAGAATAAATAAGTTGATATCTTTTACAAACCAGCACGCTGTTGATTATTTTTCCTTCAAAAATGTATTGCTGGTAATAGTTTTTTTCAAAAATGTATTGCTGGTAATAGTTTTCTTCAAAAAAGTATTGCTGGTAATAGTTTTTTTCAAAAATGTATAGCTGTTAATAGTTTTTTTCAAAAAAGTATTGCTGGTAATAGTTTTTTTCAAAAATGTATTGGTGGTAATTGTTTTTTTCAAAAAAGTATTGCTTGTAATAGTTTTTTTTCAAAAATGTATTGCTGGTAACAGATTTTTTTTTTCAAAAAGTATTGGTGGTAATAGTTTTTTTTTCAAAAAAGTATTGCTGGTAATAGTTTTTTTTTTTTTTTTTCAAAAATGTATTGCCGGTAATAGTTTTTTTCCAAAAAAGTATTGCTGGTAATAGTTTTTTTTTTTTTTTTTCAAAAAAGTATTGCTGGTAATTTTTTTTTTCAAAAAAGTATTGCTGGTAATAGCTTTTTTTTTCAAAAAGGTATTTCTGGTAAATTTTTGTTTTTCAAAAAAGTATTGCTCATAATAGTTTTTTTTCAAAAATGTCTTGCTGGTAATAGTTTTTTTTTTCAAAAAAAGTATTGCTGGTAATAGTTTTTTTCAAAAAAGTATTGCTTGTAATAGTTTTTTCAAAAATGTATTGCTGCTAATAGTTTTTTTCAAAAATATATTGCTGGTAATAGTTTTTTTCAAAAAAGCATTGCTGGTAATATTTTTTTTCAAAAATGTATAGCTGTTAATATTTTTTTTGCTAGTAATATTTATTTTTTAAAAATATTGTAGCTAATATTTTTTTCAATAATGTATTTCTGCTAATAGTTTTTTTTTCTTCAAAAATTTATTGATGGTTATAATTTTTTAAAGTATTTCTGGTATTAAAACCTATTTTTACACTTTCATAGTATTTTTACCCCAGATTCGGGGTTAAATATTTACCCATAGCTAGGACTCTAACAGGTGCTACAACCCCGGGGTCAGGGTGGACCTGGGAACATCAGCAGTTAAGAGGTGGTTCCACGCTCCTCAAAACCTCCTGATCAGAGGCCTTGCTGCTGGACGTAGTTTATCGTCTTAGCCAGAACGCGGATGTAGTTTATCGTCATATCCAGGACGGACAATAATTGAGTTGTGCTAAAAAAAAAAAAATAAAATAAAAAAAGACGAAATGCCTCTAGATTAGAATATCCTATCCCTATAGATTAAATAATGTTCAGACTACATTCAATAGTTCCACAAGTTCAGACATTCACATCTAGGACCCACTATTCCATATATACAGGCTCTAATAATCCTCGACCTTTTCGTATTCCATTGACCTACTTATTAATGGAACAGGCTCCCGCGTGGATGCTTCGCAGATCTCTTCGATCTTAACCTCTTCAAGTATAGGGCCGACCATTATGTTTTACCCTTTACATTATTTACATTGTTCGAACTGTTGTCCTCACTTTTTATTGCTATCACGACGTTTCCGCTTTTGTACACTCCGGCCTTCTTCAGGTGATTAGTGATTGGAATTCCGAACTTAAGGAATCAGCACATATGCTAGGCTAAAAAGAATATAAACGTATATGGGATCCAGTAATATGGAGTGCTAGAGGAAAGCAATAATAACAAACTGCAATATGAGCTCTGTTAAAAAAAATATTACTAATCATTAAGGACACATGGTCCAGTGGATAAAAGTATTGGTTGGGCATCCGGAAGAGACCCTGGTGGATTGTTCTAAGAAATTCCAATCTCCTAAAGAAGACCGCAGCATACAACAGACAAAACGTGGTGAATATAGCAATAAAGATGAGGAAAGTAGTGCGAACAATGTAAATGAAGGTAAATAACTACAATATCTCATGTCAGAAATATAGGGAGACCATTATCTTTCCTACATATTCTCGTAATATACTTACTTCCTTGTTTTATGCCCTGGCAGCACACTCGTTGAGGGGCTCTTGTGCCTTGTATTGGTTGAAAAATAGTATTTATATATATATATATAAAAGCTTCATTCTGAAATTACCTGGATGAAGCGATGCCTGGACATAACGACCAAAACGTTGGAATACGAACGAAAAGATGAGGATATTAGTCTGAATGAAAATAATGCAAATATTAACTCCTCATCCTAGAAATTTGTTCGATTGACTGAGAATTTCAAGGATGTTTTTTTCTTTTATGACTTCGGTGTCATTGTAATAATACCGGTTTGTTTTTAATGTTTTTTATTATAACCTCAAAACGTATATATCTAATTTGAACTTTTGAAGAGGAAGTGGGTGAATATTTAATGACAGCAACCAATTCTTCGACTATTAAATAGAATTTGAAGACGGCAATTAAAAATACACGCTGAATGAAATTTTAAAAAAATGAACACGAAATTGATAAAATAAAATGATAAATTACTCTCAAGTAAATAAAATGAAAGAGACATGACAGCTAAAACAAAAATCATGACTGACATTGGAGTAACACTTCCTTGAAAAACTTTGATTTTTATGAATAATTCATTAACGATTTTATGAAGAAAAAAATGGAGAACGAATTTTATTTAAAGTGTGTCGGAGTGGATGACCTCATATCCTCATAAACTTTGACATAACCATCTACTTCTTTCTTTTATATATCTTGTTCTTTTGTAGCGATATTAGTGGTCAGCTGATTTCTTGTTAAATAGATATTTGAAGGATGTTTCAGAAATAGTTTTGACAGCGCATTGACAAAGATTAGCTGAGTAGGGCAGACCACGAAAGAACCAGATAATCAACCCTGACAAAGTAGGTCAGCTGAGTGAAACGGACTAAGAACCCTAGATTCTTGATTAATCACATTTTAGACGAAAGCTGGCAGGACCAAGAAGACTTGTTCACTATAAGACAGTGGTCTCTACCAGCCTTAAAAGAGGTAGCGCTGTTCTCCCACCACGCAAAAAGGAAGGCACATGCCGGTTAGACCGTTCGCCCCCTCACCACGTCTGACTTTTCCTTGACCGCTTACATCCGAATATTGCGTGAATAAAATTTGCCGACTGCTTCAATTTCGTTTCAGAGTTTTATTTCTTGGGTTAACGATCTGGCTAAACAATTATTTCCTTGGATTAAGCCAGAAGCGTTCGAATAGAAAAAGCTGCACCCTGCGAACGAGCCTGGTGTCTAATCTGAGCTTCAACGCTCCACTTTCGAGAAATAATCATTCATGGCTCTCCACAACTTCTACCTCCCTTCTTTTTTTGAACACCAAACTGATGATATTCCATCATCACTCATCGGACCCTGTATTTTACCCTGTCATGATGAACAGGCGTTGTCTCATGGAGGCCTGTTTGCTTTGAGTAGCTTAATTCGGAGTAAAACTCAATCCAGACCTCACATGAGAACCCGTACATACGAGCCATCTCTTCAAACTTGAGCTGTATTACCACTACGCTGCAGATGTCATCGCAAACCAGGTTCGCTCCTGCATACCTTCTTATATATATATGTGGCGCATGAAATGCCGTTCGGGCGTCTTGAATGTGGCTTTCTCTCGTAAACTTTCATGTGCCTCCTCAGACCGGCCTCAGACCTGCAGACTTTATCACAAAGTACATTGCAGGCCTGTCTAGACAAACATCCACATGGTCGGCAGGAGACTGGCAATTTCTATGGGATCCTAATTGATTATCAAATCCAACAGGTGATAGAAAATCCTTCCCGCAGCTGTTACATACAAGTCTAGACACAGAAGACAGGTTCGGTTAAAGAAACTCATTATTCGATGGTTATACGTCCTCTTCTTCTTGTTCTTGTAACGGCATTCACCGGCTCCAATATTGGAGTTTCATGCGAATTTGGAATTCACAAGCGGTCCCCAATCCGCATGTATAGCACATGAGATTTGATTATAATGATGAAGGTTTCGTGCAGGGCCATCGACACTTTTTAAAGGGCCAATTACAGAGACCAGGTGCACTACGTGCCACAATCTCCCCAAACGACCCTCCGCAAGTTTTGAATTCAGAGTTTTCCTTCACCTAGATCAGTTGCCATCCAAGGCTATAGAACCCAGTCTGTCCTGCTATTTACCCATAGCTGGAAGGAGAAGAAGAGGATTCACTTCTTTCCCAAGGGTATTAGCACGTAAGTGAATGTAATGGATTCGAATGGAATTCGAACTCGGCTCTCCGATTCCTCAATCCAAGCCGCTATCCACTACTCCACCGTACCTCCTACGGCTCGATGTAATCTGATTTTCGACGTAGGTTGCAAGTCACCTACATAAGCACCCATGTCTGCCTTATGCTTGGAAGCCATAATGGAGGGAAAAAAGTTCCCCCTAAAACAACACAAACGAGAGATAGCGAATATAGCATAATCCAACATATACAACCGGTATTTATGTAGGTGAGTTCCGACCTATGTCGAAAATCAGGTTACGTTGCGCCGTAGGAACGGATCTCCGACATAACTGAAGTACACGTGTTAGCATCCATTAAGCAATCCTATTCTCTGTCAGTTATTCCAAAGCTTTGGCACGCATTTCAAGAGTTTCACGTTCTCTTAAATTAAAAAAAGATATTCGACATTGAAGGAATAAGCATTGATTTGAAAGTTATATAATCTCACTCGTCATAAATAAAGAAAGGAGTCCAGAACCGTTACGTGATATTTGTCCTCCTATGGACAATGAATGCTGGACAATCTTCTCACAGACTTGAAGCAACAGAAATATGGTTCTACAGAAAGATTCTGAGGATACCATAGACCGAATATGTGAGCAAGGACAAGGTATTAGAAAATACAAAAACAAAAAGGAAACATACTTTAACACCAGGAAGATGCAGTTGAAATATCCTGGCCATTAAATGAGGAAGGAGGGCTTGGAAAATCTGATACTCACAGGACATATTGAAGCCAAGGAGGACAGAGCGCGTAACATACTTGATGTGCTTGGGTAAATGGATGATAGAACAGGGTTTGAAAGAAATAGCAAAAAGACAAAATTTATTAAGAGCTACAGGAATCAGGAAACTGTGGAGGACCATGATCACCTAAAGGGACACAGCATATATAGAGGAAGAAGAAATAGGTTACTTGTCGTTCCCGTTCATATTTTCTGTCCATGGTCAGCTTTTCGGCAGGAACGTTTTTGTGTTGGTCCCCGTCAGTGAACTGACTGTCTAAAATTTACTGCAAGGTAGCATATTAATTCTAAAGATACGAAAATTCCGATTAAATTCAGGAAAATTGAAACTTCCTAAACGTAACTTAGTACTAGGTCAAACGGAAGTAGAATGATCGTGTTGCGCCAAATGAAGAGACATAGTTACTTTTCGGTTGAATTTGCAATTCATCCACTAGTTTCGTTGTGAATGCGCATTCCCCACCACCCACGGTCAAACAAACAAAATCGGTCCTTATCAATATAATAGGAACAACATTTCCATTCCAAAAGGTCTATATGCAAGAATGGTAGGCCAAACTGAACCGTTGCCGATTCGTTCTCCGTTAAAAATACCATTGATCCATATTTCGTCATATCTGTCAAAATCTAATTACAACGTTTCCTAAGAACACAAGTTGCAACTGTTGCAACTACTTACAGAGCGCATGTTTTCGAATATAGACAACACACTTATGTCTACTCATAGAAGCAAATGCAATTGCTAGCTATATCGAGTATAATCCAGACCTGATCTCTTATAAACTCAAGTATAATCTTGATTTATGACCAGCTGTAGACTAATCTATGATCACGACCTATGACATCATACAGATGCATGTATAAATATGATATATGTCAACCTATAGACTCGACCCATATCTACTTACAGTCTCAAGTATAAACACATCCTACGCCTACCATAAACTCTTTATTAAAATAAAATGTAAACATTTAAAAAAACTGACTTAAATTCCTAGATGTTTCGGCATGTTTACCAAACAGTTTTATATTGTTATTTACATCATTTAAATTTACTATTGTCTTCATCTTCATTGGTGTTAGCACAATGTTTGTGCTGTAATGCTTTCAGGCCTTCATCGGGTGCTTCTCGATCCGTGTAATCTTAGATAATTTCAAACTAGACGCTTTGTTTAATCTACAAGACAATAGCCTAGTCAGTCAAAACTTTGGTTCGTCGTTTTGATTACATAGAAATTGTAACTACAATCCATGGGATGGATAGTGTGTAAATAGACTTGGTGGAAATAGAATAGTTAATTGGTTACAAAATGTTAGCTGATAAAATATACCAATCAAAAGGCCGTTTCTGGAAAAAAAAAATGAATGAGACGGGCACATGAAATTGCTCTATTGTACGCGTCTCATCAGCGTAGATTTGAACCGCAAATGAAAGCAGATATGCGTGTTTCTTTGAGAGAATGAAACTGACTATCCTATTATAGGGTTTGTCTGGTTGATGGGTTTTAGGTCATTTCAAACTTTTTGGCTGGCATAATGGCTAGTATAATGTTAGCAAGCATGTCAAGGTCAATTACGTCTGAATAATTTGGATACTCACTGGGTACCCATACTTTCGGCCTTGTGCCACATCTAGGCTATGCTTAGAACATCTCCCTAGCAACTCTTGTGGGTCTATTTAATGTTGAAATAGTTTTTATTATACCTGAACCTATAATAATAATAATAATAATAATAATAATAATAATAATAATAACACCTACTTTTTCACGCCAAATAAGGCAATAAAGCCACTGGGCCGAAAGAGGTTACTGAGTGTTAGAGTAAAACTATTATTAAGGAGAGAGGACAATAAAAGAATAAGAATTAACTAGGCAGAATTCAATTTCATTTTGACTAAAAACAATGTCAATTACGGCTAAATTAATCAAAAAGCACCGAAAAGTATTTAAAAAACAAAACAAAATGTAGAGTAAATTATGACATAAATTCTTTGGAAACCCAACCTTCATGCTAGCATAAAAACATAAAAAAAATATTAAAGGTAAATATTAAAAATATCAACGTTAAATACACGTGCCCAAAATAATTCTCAAAAAAACGAGTACCCCCACGTTACCATTGTTTCTAACAATCAGATAGTAAAATTGAATATTCCATCCCGAGACACTCTTATAGATATCTTTGATAAATGGAAGAAAGAAAGAAAGAAGCAAGGCGGCGAAAATTCTTTACATAAATACTCCGAGCCGAGGATCACAGCTTACTAGTAAAAATTTCATTAAATACCTGCATACTGTCATCATCCCCGACCTCTCATTAAGCCAGCTTGTGCTGTTCATGGTATAACATAATTGCCAATTTCTCCTCTTGCTACAATGTATACATGTTATTCAGACATTTTATTCACGATGTTAAACACATCCAATTTTAAAATGAGACTTTTATTATTTTTTACCTTTACTTTCCATACATAACTAGGAAGTTTTGTACCTTGCTAGCTTAAAGGGAGATTTATGATTATAATATCTCGTTTTAAACGTGGAACCAAAAAGACAGCACAAAATTTTAGATGCAGAAATCACAGTAGCAGAGAAAATGCATTGTTTTTTTTTTATTTAAAATAGATTTTATAAAAGAATTTTATAATCCATAAAATATTTGTATATCTTGTCATAATGCTGCAGTGTGCAAAAAACTTAAGAAACATTTGTTATAGTAATGAAATTCTATGAACTTTTTAAACATTTGGAGGCGAAAAAAGTATTCGTACAACATTATAACACCTATTTAATACTTTGTCGCATATGCCTTCCTCAATTCAACAGAAATCAGTTTCTTTCTGGAGCTTTTAATCAATGATTTGCACATTTCCATCGGTATTTTATTCTTCTTTTGCATATTCTCTTTAGGTCAAGAATGTTTTTCAGAGTTCTTTTATTAATTGGAATTTTTAATAAACGCCACAAATTCTCTGTTGGATTCAAGTCTAGAGACCGTGATGGACATTCGAGTGTATTGACATTGTTTTCAAAATCCATTATTCGTAGATTTAGACGTACGTTTAGAGTAGTCATCTTGTTGCAAAACCCATTCATTTGGAAGTCCAAGCTTTACTACTGACATAAATAAATCAGAGTCCAAAACATCTTGGTATATTTTTGAATTCATTCTACTATATATTATGTCTAAATTACCAGTACCATTAGCAGAAAAGTTAGGAATTCTGGCGCCATCAATCTTCAAACTCCACCTTGGACCGTTAAAAGAATATCAGAAGCAGGGGGGTCGTATTTGAGTACCACAGCACATTTTTACACTAAATTTTAAATATTTATATAGTTTGTACAAAACCTTGATCAGAGTTACAAAAGGCAGGCAGTGGTTGAGAGGCATCATCGCCCACGTCCTGAAGGGAGATGGCACATAGCAGAAGTAGAAGATATGGCCTGTGGAAGTGCACGGATAGTGTCATGGATATCGTCTTGGGAAGAGTAATCGGAGAGCCGAATTCGAATTCCGAACACGCTTTCTGCGTTTACTTTCGCACAAATGCCGTCCCTCTCTTCTCTCGTGTCCCACCTATGGGTTAAATAATGGGTAGAGCTCTTTGGTAGCAGTCAGTCTCAAAGTCGGAATGGTTAGAATTTCAAACTGTACAGAAGGAAAGGGTCAACAAGTCAACCCTCTTTCCCAAGAACGAATGGTAGTTCACAGATATTAATAGAACATGTCCTGAAGGATTCTTCTTCTTCTTCTTCTTCTTCTTCTTCTTCTTCTTCTTCTTCTTCTTCTTCTTCTTCTTCTTCACAATTTCCAGTCCTTTGTAGCTCTTAATACATTTCATCTTTTGGTTATCTTTCCCAAACCTTGTTGCGCCATCCATTTACTCAAGCTCTGTCATCATCATCTTTCGATCCCCTTCCACATTGCTCGGCCCTGCATTCCCTTCCTCAGATCCCCAATGTCTAACCCTGAGTCCTGAGCCATGGTGTCCGAGAAGGTCAACTTTCGTGAGAAGACACCTCCAGATTTAAAGATGAGACGACCTCCCTCCTCGCTCGGGGGCAGTGGCCAGCAAACTGTAATCGTTTTTGCTTGAACTTAAGAGAGATTGATTTCAGTTATCTGTAAATTGTGTTAAGCGTTTCATGGCATCGCCAACTGATTTTCTGGATTTTTCTAAGCAGATTTATATATATTCCATCCAGTCCTCTTTCAAGATGAACAGGTAATGTCCACATTTCTGATCCATACTGTACGACTGGTTCATCAATATTCAAAAGGTTTGGACTTTTAAGAAGGATGGAAGGTTCGAGCGCCAAATCTTGTGAAGTTTGTTACCCGCATCCCATGTAAGAGCTTTGCGGATATTGAAGTTGTTTGAGAATCTATTATGTGAGATAAAAGATATGTGAAATCATTGAATCTTTTGATGAATGTATTATTGGATGACTTCAACTTGGATGGTTCAGGGAAGGTTGTGATGTATTCTGTAATACTCACATCACAATAGAGACCTAGGTAGGTTATACGTTGTTTTACTCTCCCCCTCTCGTTTTCAATCTGTCCTGAGAGTATCAACTTTTCTAAGCCTTATTTTCAACTGTCTCTTTCTGGTGCAACGTATGTGTTCTAACTGTTTCTTTTTTCGCTAAAACTCCGCTGTTGCTTATATGCTCGGTCCATGAAACCCTCAGCATCCTCCTGTAGAATCACATTTCTATTACTTAAAGTCTTTTCTTCATCTGGGAGTTAGTCCAGCGTCCACAATATCGGAAGATTGATATTACGTAACTGTTCAGTATTCATTTCTTTGTATCTAACGATATATTTTTCTGTTTCTTAATACTTTGCTTAGATTTTTGAAGGCGTCATACGCTATACGAATGCAAGAACGTATGTAAACATGCTTAGACGAAAATCGATCTTGATCGAGAACACATTGGATACAATTCTTTGGCATGTCGCATCTGGAAACGTATATTCAGGTCAGATCATTTTTAGAAATTGTGTATATTAATAATGCGCTATCGATCTTTAAAAACTGGAATAATGTCTGCAGGCAATTTCTCCCACGTCAAATGGAAACGCTTTTAAAAAATACCCAGTAATTTCTCCTGTTCATATACTTGTTATTTTGATAGCAAATGAATTGGTCTTGATTAAAGATAAAAGGAAGAGACAATTTTAACTTTTGATTTTCAGAATGCTATTTATATTCGAAATTGATTTTAACAAAATGGCAAGATGAAATTTAGATTTGATTTTAGAAATTGCTTGGACGCAAATTAGAAAAAAAACGTTAAGAAGAATATATTTTCGTTTAATGTTTTTGTTTTAAAGACGTTGTCTGTCCGAAAAGTATCCACTCATCTTGAAAATCACGAGAAGAGTACGTGATACAACATAGCAGCTATCCGCTGGTAACATTACTATACATGTGTGAACTTTCGTTTGCGGTGTTACTTAGTTGGTGGTGTCAGAGAAAATAGTTTCGTTATGCGTAGTAGCAATTGTATGACCCAAAAGAAAATCTACAAAAAGGTCAGGCTCGAAATATGCCCACGTAAATGACCTTCACATAGACCAACATTTAATAACAACAAAATGGTAAATAAGTGTACTACTTGTATAATAATTATCAATGATAAAAGTAAAATGCGGAATTTCAAATTAGTGTATTGCGTTCAGTTATCTCTATAGTAAATCCCCACATATCCGGAATCCCTCCTATCCGAAATCCCTCCAATCTGGAATCCCTCATATCCGAAGTGCCTCATATCCAGAATCCCGTATGTCCGGACATGATTTTGATGTGTATATTTGAAATAATTGGGGGATATGTAACTGATTTGAAATTTCTGTCTTTCAGGAAATTTACTTTGGATAATTGCTCATGTTTATTTCACCCTAATGGCTTGTATTGGGAATAAGAGGAAAGGGTGATATCGAGATACATCTGCAACAAGATAGAGACGATAAGAATGATTGTGACGAAACCTGAATTGAAATGGAAAAAGCTATTAAAAAGGTTGTCAGTTTTATGGAAAGAAAGCCGGCATTCATCTATGACGATTGCAATAACGTACGCAGAATTAAAAAGTGTATTTCGTTTAAAAAAGAAGAAAAGCGAAACGAAATTCGGAAAAAGTTGAGAATGACATTAGAAGAGAAAGAATCATCATGCAACAGTGATTAAAAAATCGTCGTTACATTATTTATTTTGCATACGTGGCATACTTAATTTAATAAATTTTCATTAACATTACATAATTTATTTCTTTTTCCTTACAGTCAATTCCGTTATATTTCATTCGCCATTAGCTTATTTTGTTTACTATAAAAACATTGAAAATAAATGTTAAACCTGATTTCAGTTCTTTTATTTTAATCTAAATATAACCCCTCATATCCGGACTTTATAACCAATCCTTCATATCCGGAAGACCTTCTTAGTTCGGTTGTCAGGGGTTCTACTGTATATTATGCAGTGCAATGTCTGCATAAACAGCTACTGTCTGAATTCAAACCCGTTGTGCCATTTCCGTTAAGTGCCTTTTCTGCCATGTCATGTCGATGAGAAAGAGACTGAAATCGAAATGTCTGGTCAGGATCGATTACATTACAGATACTTTTTTTGGATTTTGTCAAGAATCTCAAGCTGTACAGCAGGATCATCAGACCAGATATGTCAGTAGTCAGTGTATGGATAAATGGACAGTAAATATGAGGTGCCGACTTCCTGTCAAGAGGAATATGATTCCACTTTTATCAACGTTTAGAGTAAAATCGATATAAAAAGACAAGTACTAAATATAAAAATGACTGATTCTTGAACAAGCTGATTATATTACATCGTCTACGCATTTAATAGGTTCAGTTACATCGTCATGATCCGGACTTTGTAACCAATTCCTCATATCCGGAAGGCCTTCTTAGTCCGGTTGTCAGGGATTCTATTGCATTACCATGACATTTCTCTTTCAGTTGTGATGTTGAATAACAGCGGGGAGTAGACGTTCAAATCTTGGTTGGCAGCGCACCTAGGAGAATGAAAACTCGGAAGTAAAACGATCACAAATAACTAAACACAAGGGGTCTCTTTTGCCTTTGATAAGACAACCACGTTAAGGGAAGGGAAATTCTGAATTCAAACATTGATAAATATTAGAACAGCCGGGGTCGTTTTGTTTTTGTTGAGCAACCAGTCTCAGAAACAAAAACAAAAAATGAATTCAAATTATCGTAAATAAAGTGGAAAACTCGACTCTTTTACCTTTGTAGACCAAACGGTTTAAAAGATGAAAAGCTCTGAAATGAAACCCGTGCAAATAATAGTTCACACTGTGATCTTTAACCTTGATAGAGCAATCAGTATTCAAACCTTTGTAAATAATAAGGCTTATTGAGGTCTGAATTCAAAACCAACTCGATGAACTTCATCAAGTTATCTAGCTTTAGATACGTCCACCGATTCAAAAGGCGCGGTACATGTGCCCGCCCACCCGTAAAATCGTACTTGATATTGGGAATCATGCTTCTGACCGGAAAAGAGTCGTTCAGAGGTTAAACAGCTGTGTTTTAACTAACAGTTACATATCATCATCACCATCATCAAGCTTCGACCATCTCCCCTATGGTTGGTCGGAATCCCACTGACAATACCTTTCCACACTTTTCGGTTCTGAATTACTGTACACAGATCCCAATGTCCAATGTTATATATAGCCTTTATAGCCCACAAATAACCAGAATATTTATGATAGTTTTCCAAATTGGCGCAACACATTCTTCATGCTATATGTCCTCATAAGCATTTGGTTGGTTTATACTCGAGTTATAGTTATACATTGTTTCCTTCTATAATTGAGGCGTAATCTCGTACATTAGTAGTCTCGGTCCCACAAGGTTTGGAGGGGACATCACGTTTCAGTTAATTTTTTTCTTTTACTGTAACAGGTAAGCGTCCCTTACGGAATCATAATAATGTCTAAAATATCGTTCAGTGACTTGGGATATTGAGAAATATTAAGAATTCTAAGTGAAGGAATAAAAATATGAAGTTGGAAAATATGGAAGCTTAGTTGATCATAATCGAAACCAGATAAAAGTCTCGGTTTAAAAATATTAACCATAACATTTAAAAAATATTAACCATAGCCTTTAAAAAATATTAACCATAACCTTTAAAATGCTTAAAATGCTATCGGTAGCATTTTAATCCAAAATAAACCTAGTAAGATCTACCAAATTCCCTACTCCACTGCTTAGCCCTAGTATGTTCTGGTGACAAGAATAATGTGTTTACCAAAATTCTGGGAAACCAGGTCGGGTCTGGGAAGTGTCTATCGAACGAATTATTCTATCAAATTAAACTGTTTCTTGCCAAGAACTGTGAACCCAGAATCTGACCGGAAACACTTTTGGAAAGGTCATATCTGGTCGGATGTACTTTTCGATATAGTCATTTGATTTCCAAATAAACGGCTCTTATTTGGAATATAACATCCATCAATGTGTTATGTAGGGGTTTCACAGTGGAGGCTTGTATTTTTACTAAGTCGGTCCTAAAATAGGTTCGACGTACAAAACGTTAGGAACTTGATATAATAGGTAATGACGCAGAGAAATCTAGTTGTGGTCGCTGATACTTTAGTATCCGACTAACGGTCGTCCGGCATCGACTGATGATATTAAGTCATCCCCCCCACGAGGGTGTCATGTGGCACAAGGCTTTTTTAACGTGGGCACTCCGAGCCCGTGGGCTCGGCCAAAAATATGCCAATTGAACCCGTATAAACGGGTTCAGGGCCGGTCTACCTCCCTGAATGAGACTCCGGCGTAGCCTCCTTCAGGTTCCTCCCGTCCGTAGGATGAGAGTATAACCGTGCAGTCGCTCAGAAAGTACTTGGTCGACTGACGATATTCATTCACCCCCACCACGAGGGTGTCATGTGGCACAAGGCCTTTTTAACGTGGGTATTTCCGAGCCCGTAGGCTCGGCCAAAAAGTAGCCCATTGAACCCGCATAAACCAGTTCAGGGCCGGTCTACCTCCCCGAAGGAGACTCCGCCCTTCGGCGTATCCTCCTCCGGGTTCCTCCCGTCCGTAGGATGAGAGTATAACCGAGCAGTCGCTCAGAAAGTACTGGGTCGACTGACTTACCGACCCACTGAGCGACTCCTACCTTATTAATAGGTGGAAGAGTCTATTAACTATCGAATAGGTGGGTTCCACTATAACACAATATCATTGACCGGGTATAAATAACTATATCAGTCAGAGCGCGAAGTTCCTTAGTTCCGCACCAGAAAATGTTTCCTTTGATCCAAGGAACGCTGTCTATCTATCTCGTTCCCTCAAGCTAAAGGGAACTTAGATATACAGAGAAAACCATGCTGTTATCTTTCCCAGTGCCTCAAGATATTAAGAGAAAGTCAACCAACAGTGATTGCAAATTTTGACAGCCTCTGATATTAAACAATTGGTAGATTTGGCCCCATCGTTTATTCTTTCTACCTATAATCTTTTTTGTCTCCCGAGAAAGTCCCCAGACAAGAAAACCACGGCCCACTAGAATGAACAAAATAATTATTCAATTTTCTGGTGGTTCCACAAGGTTAACCCACTAGACGACTGCATCCTGACACCAGCGACGGGAGAAAATATCGAACGGACGAAAACGCTTTCGTAAGACCCACCTCATTTGTTACTTGGTGCCAGCCAATACAACAGATACTATTTGGAGCTGTAACCGATCGTAGATGTTAAAACTTTGTGAATATAATGTCGAAGTCGAGAATACTTTACCGAATAGTAAAGAATTTGTGAAGTATAATACATCGTCAAAAACATTTTTAAGCATTTCACCCCAAGCAACGCGGGAGTGCCACTAGCAAGCAAGGGGTTACAGAGACTGAAAGTAAAGAGGGATGTTTGAGAAAACAAAGAGAAGGACGGGAATCGAAATCAAAGCATCAGAAGATGTCGATTGACATTACATTTAAATTTTTGAAGATTATAGTTATCAAGTAAACATGAAAAGAGTTCCATTGTCGGAAGGTACGAGAGAAGAAGCTTTTGGGGTAGAAGAGGCGGTTAATTTTAACTGTTTCGACAGTGAAAGTGTGGGACCGAGATGCCAATCTAGTAGCACGCTTCAATGATCTGTGTCATATAAACATGTAAGAAATAATAAACATTATTTAGTAATAAAGGAAGCCAACAAATCTAAAGGGAATTACAAGTGGGAAATGAAGTGCAAGTGAACCATAATACACCTATAGCAGAAGCAAAAAAAAAAAAAAGAAAAAAAACCCTAAGGAAGAAAGCAAAAGCAAATGCAATTCTTTTTAAGCATTTCACCTCAAGCAAGGCCGGAGTGCCACTAGCACGCAACGGGTTACCGAGAGTGAAAGTAAGATAAAATTGGGGTGTTTGGGGAAAGGATCAAGAGAAAGACGGGGATCAAGATCAAGGCATCAGAAGATATCGACTGACATTACATTTGAATATTTGAAGATAATAGTTATCAGGGAAGCAAGTAAGACGAAGGGAGTTCAGTTGTCGGGAAGTGCGAGTGAAGAAGCTGCTGGGGTAAAAAAAGGCGGCTACATTTAACTGTTTCGACAGTAAAAGGGTGGAATCGATATGCCAACATAGCAGCACGCTTAAATTCCTGTAGTTGGGACACCAGTGAAAGCAGCTCGTCAGAGCTGCTGCCATGCAAATATTTGTAGAAAAGACAGAGGGAATCCACATCATATCTGTGAGAAAGTGACTGGAGTCGAGATGCCAGGTCAGGACCTATCACATTGCATATCCGTCTTTAGATTTTGTCGAGAACCTCGAGATGAACAGCGAGGGAAATTGACAGATTTTGTCAATAATTTTTAATTACGCCAATTTTTGAATTAATTTCTTTTGAAAGTCTTCATCCTTATTAGTAAATTCTTTCCTTAATCATTTAACCCCAAGCGAGGCAATAAAACTACTAAAATGCAATGGGTTAATGAGAAACAAAAAACATTATTAACGAGAGAGAACAATAACAGAACAGGTATTAAGAATACGCAAGACAACGATTGACATTGCATTTAAATTCTTGAAGATCAAAGTTGATTGGGAAACAAGAAGCCAGAAGAGAGTTGCACGAGCAAGAAGTGCGAGAGAATATATATCACAGTTGACACCTATGGAACGAATGATTATACTACAAATAATTATATTTGTACATAAGTTGGTCTTTTACATAATATAATCTCTTATTTTCATATGTAAAACTCGCAAATATTTTTTAAAAATTCATTGCACCCCAAACTAGCCAGAAAAGCCACCAAGCCATAGGGGGTTACTGAGTCTGAAAAAAAAAAGAAAAGAAAAAAGAGAAACATTATAAAGGAGAGAAAAGAATAAAAGAAGACGAATCAAGAAGACAATAGATGCATTTTGATGATCAAATTTAACTGGGTAGCAAAAAGCCGGAAGAGAGTTCCAGAAACGAGGAACCTGATAGCATAGAACCTACGGTTACATCGTGTGATTTGAGACCTAGCTGCCAATCTAGTAATACGCTTAAATTCATACAATCGAGGTACCAAAAAGGAAAGTTAATCAGAACAATTACCAAAATATTTAAAGGAAGCGACGTTATGGCGGTAGTAAACTGACTAACGGCAAGATGCCACATTAGGTACAATAATATAGCAGATTCTTCTTTCTATTTTATTTAGAATCTCTAAATATGTAGCAGATGCACCAAACCAGAGGTGACAGCAATATTCAATGCATGGACGAATGTATTTGATTATCTGCACTGCATTTGAATATGTTAAATTAATTTCAGTATATTTGAAAGACGACAATCACCAAAAGAAATATTTCTTTACAGACAATTAGTCGGCCGGGGCGTTGAGTGAGAACAAATGACAATAACAACTTTTTAAACAGTCAAAACAGATCCATATTTTCATGACGAGAAATACTTCAGCTGGCTGATCGATATTTCAATGTTTCACTAACCACAGACACAGAATTTCCGGAAGCTAACTTTGACCATTGATCTTTATTAATGTTTTGCTTTTGTTCCCAACAGGAAAAACCGTCCATTTTTCATTCTTTCTTCGTGATAACAATATTTCTTTTTACACTCAATACATTATCTATAATCACTAGCGAATAATATATGAACATCGTATGAAGTGTTTTAAAAATTATCGTAGGGTCTTTGGGAAGTAATTACGTTTTACAAGGAAGGAAATAAAGACAAATATAAGTTCATATCGTTTAAATAGTGTATAGAAAAAATATTTGTCAGCAAAAGGGGTAGCTTTGAATTACATATTGGAGATGCCAAAATTTAAACAATTAGGGAGTATTGTAACAGTTTGGAAAATACTACCCCTAAATCCGAAGCTAAGTTGGAATAGCGAAAAGTACCTTCGAAGAGTTAATCAAAGTATTAAGAAAGAGGAAAAAAATCATTGCAAACAGAGAAAAGAGTACTGAACTTTCATGTAATATCGGTACACCTATACGGAAGTGAATGCAGGACTATCTCATCACAGATGGAAACGAGCGTTGAGGCAACAGAAATATAATTCGACTGAAGCATGCTTAGAATACATTGGATGACATGTAACTAATGACGAAGTTTTAGAGAAAATGAAAGACAAAAGACACATGCTATTAGAATCAGGAAGTAGAAATTTCTAGAGAACAGGATGAGGAAAGACGGCTTGAAAATTTTGACTCTCAGGAGATATATTTAAGGCAATAGAAGCAGAGGAAACTAGGAAAATAACCTACGTAACAAGTTTGTGTAAATGGATGACAGAAAAGGGATTACAAATGTTACTGAGGGCTACCAAGGGCGGGAGAGAAATTGTGGAGATCTATGAATGGACCCTTTCTGAAGGGATAGTATGCCTATAGAAGAACAACTCCCTTCATTTTCAACGACTGAAATCCCGTTGGAACGCAAATATTCGATTTCTCGTTTTAAAAGATAAAACGTAAAAAAATGCTTTCAACTACGTTAAGTTTTTTGTTTTGTTTACAGTAACTGTACAAGACCCGAGAGCCACTCGAGGTAGATGGTTACGTTAAGGTGTAGTTTATATGGATAGGAGAGAAGATAACGGTTGACTCTAGACTTGAACAGTTTAATATTGGGAATATGCTCCACAGAGAAGTGGTTCCCAGGAAGAAGCTGGTCGAGTGGAACCTCTCGCCGATGGAATACGGAGTAAATGCAGATGATTTGTTACAATGTAATTAATATGACGAGTCCTAGCCGTGAAGATTAGGCCTGGTGGAACCAATGAATGTAGTTCGTCCAAGCACTTTCCATGGAAATAGCGACAGAGTAGTGAGAGGCTTGTCACATGCCGTCTTCGAGAGAGAGGTTGGAACGCGGAAAAATGTTTTCTCAAACAAGGACTCTAGAGCCACTATTGTGCCACTTATGAAATATTTTATGGGTTGAAACAAATTAGAATATTTTGGTGCTAAACGTGTTGAGTATCGAAGATGATAAAAAGAACCTATGTGTTATTTTTTGGAGGATCATTTTGCAGTATGAGGTTAGGCAATAACACCTTTATTTCTGAATCACAAAAGCATAACAATTTCAAGTTAACGCCTCGTTTGTCCGATAAAGTTGCTGACAATAAACACCGACAGTCATGGTCCTTACATATTCCATAAGTTCGTAATGGACGACACCTTTTATATCGCACCAGATACAAAGAACAACTGATAACATAAGGACTCTAGAACCACTATTGTTCCACTTATGATTTGCTACAATAGAGGTTGGAAGGTGGAAAAAATTCTTCTCAAACAAGGACTCTGATGCTTTCAATTACGTTGTTAATTTTTTTTGTTTTGTTTACAATAAGCTTCACCCTGTACAAGACCCGAGGGCCACTCGAGGTAGATGGTTACGTTAAGGTGTAGTTTATATGGATAGGAGAGAAGTGATATTTTATATATTGAAACAAATTAGAAATATTCGATTTCTCGTTTAAAAAAAGTAAAAAGAAGGCTTTCAACTACTTTGTAAATTCTTTGTTTCGTTTATAGTAAGCTTCACCCTCTACAAGACCCGATTTTTTTTTATTTAAACGAGAATTCGTATATTTGCTTTCCCACCGGATTTCAGTGAGAAAGTGAGCAATCATGTATTTCCACAATTTCTCGCCGCCCTTAGTAGCCCTCAGCAACATTCTTCTCTTTTAGTGCTGAGACTGGTTTCACTTACGACCATATCATGTTGAAATATCGGTTCTTGTCTGATCACCTAAGTTAAGCAACATCATCCTGGTTAGTACCTATATGGTTCTCCTTTTCGGAATGGCAGGTGGTGTAACCTTGGGTGTCATGGATAACGGCTCTGAATTAAAAATCAAATAGCTGTTTTCGAATTTTAGTCGAATTCGTAGCATTCACTTACGGGCAAATCTCCTTGGGAAATGTATTAATGCATCACTTCGACCCCCAGCTATGGATGAAATAGCACGGCATACTGGCACATATTGCCTTGGTTGGCCACCAGTCTGCCACAGAAAGCAATGGTAAGCCACTGTGGGAATTTTTCTGCCAAGTCTGTCATAAAAACAAAAAGAAACATGTCTACCCAAACGTGCAGCATGCCTGACATCTAAGTGGGGAATAATGATATTAATTTAGAGGAATGTCTCCTGACCTCACGCACGTTTAATCCTACTGAAACCTTCTGGCTATATCAGTAAAAGACGTGTTTATAAGAATAGAATACAATATTCAAGCAAAGAAGACAGAATGGATCCTATTGCATTGGTTAGAAATTGCATACAGTAACAGCAGTCATGAATCGAAAAGAGACAAGATCCACGATACGTTCATCAGAGATAACACCTAAGGATTTTCTTTGAAACCTTTTTTTCAGATTATGCAATATTTGTGAATCAGTTGATCACACATATAAGCTCATATCTCCAGAAAGTAAAAATCAAAATTGTTCTGAGAAATTGCAGTTTTTCCAGACCAAGGAAACGCACTAGTTCCTTTGCTGACCATGACACCCTGGTTAGAATTTTACCATGGTCGATTTGTCAGGAAGGTCACTTCTTGATGTTGTCGGTCAGGGGGAGGCGATCACAGCGTGCTGCACCTTTGGAAAGTGCCTGTAAAGCATAAAACGGGATGACTCACACTTTGTGAGTGAAATTGGGCAGATGGAACTCTTTTTGAACTGTCGATGGTTGTGCGAGCACGAACAAGTCATCGTGACCGAGATTTTGAACGTGCTGGTCTTGTTCAGACTGTTGATCAGGCTAGATAACGCGCTTTTTCCCAGAAACTGTAACTAATTCATCTGACAAATTACACTTTTTGCAGGCCAAGGCAACGTAATAGTTCATTTAAAAAAAAAAACGCACCATAATCTTGCCGGATTTTTATTTGTTTTTCCGCCAATTTTGATTTCCCTGCCGAAATTCGTCCCATTAAATAATTCGGTTGTAGACCAGATTTCATGATTTCTGCACCAGACATATTTATCAAGTTCAAGTCATTTTGTATTTGATTGTTTCCTTTCCTCTTGTGCTTTTTTTCGAATTAACAAAGACGTTTCTTTCGTCTCGTTCTGATAATTTGACTGTACGATCAGATTTGAATCGTTTTGAAAGACAGTGAACTTGACATTAAGGCCTACAAATTTATTGAACACGAGATATTGTGAAGATAATTTTCATTTGGAATTTACCCTCCTGACAAAAACAATTTTTCGTAGAGAGCACCTCACGTGTTCCCTTCATATGTCTCTGATACGCGACAATATCTTGGTTTCTGCGAAAGATCTACTTTATTCAGCAATGTTGCCACCCACTATTTCTTCTTCTATCTGCCTCTTCTTCTGTTGCCAAATGTGTTATCTTGTTGAATAGCCGTAAAAATATTGTCGGTTTGTTTGACGTGGCCATATCGTTAGATATTTTACTCCTTGAGAGCAGTTTAGGGTGTTGCAAGGTGCCTGTTTGTTATGGAATGGTATCTTGCACTGCTTCATTTGCGATTCCTTTAAACGTAGGGGTTACCTTGGATATTAAGCAATAAAATACCCTACTTAATCTTTTTAAAATTATTTTCTTCTTCCAAGTACCACGTCCCTTCAGGACGTTGGTGGTGAAGGCTCTTCCCAATCCGCTGCCGAATGTTACTTCTTCTAAACCTTGTTCTGCCATCTATTGACTCAGGCTTGCTAAGTAGTTTATGCGTTGTTACCTCAGTAGGTCTTACCTTTATTCTGTCGTGCAAGTATCAGATTTTTGCGGCTTCTTTCCTTATATTTTACACTGAACATTCCAGCTATCTCTTCCTGATGTTAAGTATAAGTGTTTTTTAGTTTCCATTTTCTTAAATCTTCAACGATGCTCACAGGTTTGGTCCACGGTATTCTCAGCATCCTTCTGTACAACCACATTTCTGCTAGTTCACGTCTCTTCATCTTGTCAAGCATTTACTGCCATATAGGAGGATTGATATTACATCACAGTTCAGTATTATTTTCTTTGTTTCAGATTAATCTTTATTATGTTTCTTATTACTTTGCTTAGATTTTGAAAGTCATATTTCGCTATCCGAATCCGCCTTCGGCTTTCAGTGTAGCACATTCCGTCCTCTGTTAAAAAAAACTTCCCAGGTATCTAAAAAATGTTTTGGTATTCTGCTTTGTGTCACATCAAATCTACACGTAGCAAATCGTTGGTATCTCCAACTAGTAATTTTCATGTTGGGTTTGACCTTTTGCTAACAACCATGCATTATGTCTTCTTAATGTTTAGTCCTTTCTTCTTGGTTTCCTTTACTACATTCTCTCGTATTTTCTTTTACCTGTCTCCTAGCAACACTGTGTCATCTGCAAAGCTCATATTGTTAAGATTGTGATCGCAAATAATGAATCTAGGAAGGTCTTCTAATTCTCTCAGAATCGACACACTGTATAGGTTGAATATATCTTTCTGTGTATACTATCAACACTGTGTATTCTGCATATCTTATATTGTTAAGATTGTGAGCGCCAATAATGAATCTTGGTAGGTCTTCTAATTCTCCCAGAATCGCTTCACTGTGTAGGTTGAATAAGACTGTTGAGAAGTGGCATGCTTGCATTACACCCCATTTCTATTTTTGTATATTTACAGAATACGGGGCCGGGTGGTTAGAACATTCGTTTGATGACCATGACGCCTTACAAATGTCGATTGGCCAGGAAGATGTTATCAGTCTGGAGGAGGCGATTCCTATCGTACGGCACCTTTGGAAAATGCCCAGAGACCATACCAAAGTCTGACCGAAACCTTGTGAGTGAAATTGGACAGACGTAACTTTTCAGAACTATCGATATTTGTGCAAGCATGAAGTCACATGTCATCTCGACCGATAGTTCGGACGTGCTGGCCTTGTTCAGACTGTTGTTCACGCTAGATAACTTGCTCTCTCCCAGAAACTGTAACTAACGTCCGCTCAGAATATATGCTGTAGAAACCACAGGTGGGCTCTGTGGGTATTGAACAAATGTTCATGAGAAGGCTTGTGGGAGAGGGATTGGCTAGCCACCTTATTACACGGCTATCCTCGGATATTAGTGTCCATCCATCCATCCATCTATATTTAATTAATTCATTTTCTATCCGTATTCAGGCTGTTTACGGCCAGTATAGGTTTGGGATTATTCTAATAATTTCCCCAATTATGGCAGACGCTTCTTTGAGACGAAACAGCATTTACTCAATGAATATTATGACAATATGTATTACATTTATATAAAAATCAAAATATAGAAAAATTAGATTACTATATTCTTTTCTTTATCTGTTATCTGTGTTTAAAATTTTCGATAAAATCTAGTATCACAATTTTAAGTTTGAAGTTGTTTTTACGTTGAGCCAAGACTTAGATTCTTGGGAATTACTCGAAAGAATTATCTCTCTTGTATCACCTTCAGCCGACCAAAAAACGAGAGAGACCTTAGAAGAGGTGTAAGCGATTGCTGATGCCGCCAGCGCTGTCAAATTGATGTAGCAGTTTGTTCACAGAAATGACAACAACGCGATAATGACGCCAAAACCGACAGTAATTCATCATCTCTGCCAAAAGAATCTACAGCAACAGCAGCAATTAATGGCGGAAATGGATTCCCCCAGCCTCCTATTTCTGTAAAGAACTGTCTTTCCAATGGAAAGAAGAGGACGGAGAAATCCACACCTGTCCCTCACGCTGATCGACATGTCAACATGATTCTTCTTTACAACTTGCCATCCGAAAACAATCGAAAATCCTGTCCCGACGCAACATCATCCCCATAACCAAAAGCGTATTTCTCGCCCACACAAAAGCTGCTTAGATCGACTGACCTCCGCAACCCAATGCACAGGCCACAAATCGAGAAATGATCAAAATCTACATCCCATACGGCTTCCTAGCTTCGTCGTAGACACGGCCAGACCTACTTGGTGTAAGAATGGAGAGTATACTCAATAATCCGAAGTATATAAATTTGCTGAACACAACTTAGATATGGCTAAAGCCGAAGTTAGGAGACATCCAATGAGGATTGAATTCCCTCGTAAATGATTTAGTGAGATAAGCTTAATAAGCATTACACCGCGTCGAAATCCTCCAACCCAAAGTATACCGATTTGCTACACATAGATCAGATTTTGCGTAAGTCCAGAGCACTAAGTGTGGTTCGAACTCACTACCCAGTCGTAATTGACGAAGCTTGCTATCCATTGCACCACGTCGATGTGCCCCGACCCGATTCAAAATATAGTGATTTATAAGCTAAGTTTAGATGTGGCACAAGGCTGAAAGTAGAGAGCACCAGACGTGTATCAAACATTAATTTATCTAGCGAGACAATCTTGCGAACCATTATTCCAAATCAAAGAGGAACCACCCTCAAAAACATAACTGTAGTTATTCTTGGCCTCGCTGTTTTATACCCAGTTTATAAAATGGGCACGAACAGTATATAGAGACTAACCCACTCCTTTTCTATAATGCTATAGGTTATTACCACTTAGAAAGTTCACATTCCGAACGTAAGAAACGGTTTCGAATCACACTGAGGTCGATTCGTCTGAAGTACGACTTCTTGAGTATATCGGACTTGTGGAGTTAATCCACGGTTTGACCCAAGCCTTTTGAGTAAAATTGGTTGGACGCCATGGCTGTGTCAGCGCGAAGTCACGGGTCATCTTGACTGAGGGTTTTGATGCCTCGTGACGTTGTTCAAACTGTTTATCAATTGAAATGATACGCTCTCTCTCGAAAATTGTAACTAAGATCCGCTCATCATGGTTGCAGCATAAAACACAGATGCACAAATGTTTGTGAGAAACAAAAATTGGATAGCTGTCGTAGCAGACAGAGACACACGGAAATGAACGGCCAGACTATTATTCCGTCTATATATAATAATGCGTGTTTGCGGCAGTCTGTCTCCTGCTTGAACGCAGTATTATGGCCACCAGTATTTCACGGGGTTTTTCCCTCGGTGTTGACCTCAGTGTCCACTTTTATATATACACGCGCTCTATCCCTCATATCGATTACTTTTATCTATAAATATGGCGTACATTAAAAATATATTTTCATCATATATATATATATATATATATATATATTAAGAAATGGACAAAGTCCGACAATTTATTTATTAAAGACATTTTTATGTTTAACGTTCTTTTTATAGATACAAGTATTTAAGTAAATGCTCTGTTTATAATAAATAGTATTAAATAACATTTTCCGGTCTGAATGTCCGAGAAATTTTCATAGAAAATATTCGTCCTTTGACAGGATTCGAACCTGCATCCTATACGGAACCGTCATTTATCTTGACGTGCCTAACCGCTCGGCCGCAAAGGATCGTTCGGTATAAGTCGTAAATTCGACCTTGCCAACCGAACGATCCCTTCGGTTAGGCACGTCAGGATAAATGACGGTTCCGTATAGGATGCAGGTCCGAATCCAGTCAAAGGACGAATATTTTCTATGCAAATTTCTCGGACATTCAGGCCGGTAAATGTTATTTAATACTGTTTATTATAAACAGGGCATTTACTTGAATACTTGTATCTATAAAAAGAACGTTAAACATAAAAATGTCTTTAATAAATAAAAAATATATATATATATATATATATATATATATATATATATATATATATATATATATATATATATATGTGTGTGTGTGTGTGTGGAAAAGGTTTACTTTTGATGAGTTTTGTCCTTCAGGACTTCAGATTAAAAATATTATTTTGGTAGGACTATACATGAGCATGGCAGAAGGTTGCTGGAATTTTTTTTCAGCCAAATTCATTTAGGGTCATTTTCTTTTTCTTTCCATCACTTTTATAAGTAGGTATTCCACACTCTGATATTAGATATTATTCAGTCACCCCCACCCACGAGGGCGTCATGTGGCACAAGGCCTTTTTAACGTGGGATCTCCGAGCCCGTGGGCTAGGCCAAAAATATGCCCATTGAACCCGTATAAACGGGTTCAGGGCCGGTTTACCTCCCCGAAAGGGAATCCGCCCTTCGGCGTAGCCTCCTTCGGGTTCCTCCCGCCCGAAGGCAGATAGTTCAAACGATCTGTCGTTCAAGAGTTGAGCTACGGACAGTGATATTAGATATTCTGCCAAGAATGGTGAAATGTAAGAGTCAGGCCTCAAATTTACTGTCGATGACTTTGCGATTAAGTCACTCTAGACATTTACGTCGTAGAGGATTACTTTCTACTTTGATCAGGGTAGAATTTTTGTTATGTCATAATTGTGGTTAGTCTCTTTATGGGAGGCAACCAAATCATTTGACATATTTTGTAAAATGTCACTTTTTTGTTCATATAATCTTTAATTTAGATTCCTTGAGCTTTCTCCTGCTTATTTTTGTTACAAATATTACAGGTGATGGAGTAAACTCCTCCTTTAGGTTTTAGCTTGTTGTTTTGTTTAGTATTGACTAAGTCTTTTAGTAGTAACAACTTTTGAGTTGTGTTCATATAGTCTTTTGTTTAAACTACTCGAGATTTCTCCAATATATTATTTGTAGCTAACTTGGCAGTTGATAGAGTAGGTTCCTTCTTCAAGTGTTGCCTTGTTTTGCTTTTTTATTGATTAAGTCTTTTATTGTTTTAGATGTAGTTGTGACAAATTTTACGCAGAGTTTAGATAAAGTTTTTTTTTCGATTGTAGTTGTAATAGAGTTAGTGGAATAGAATAATATATTTTTGATACGTTTTGTTTGTCAGAAGGACAGCTCTTCTATTTTTTAATATTTTACGAGCCTTTTGCTTCACATTGAATATGAAAAAAATAGGATATTGAAGGGTCTTGAAAGTATTTTCAATACATTTCTCCTTTTCGTGTAAATATTGTGGGTTGCAAATTTTGAGTGCTCTTAAAAAGAATCTAAAGATCATTCCGGATTTTATTTTGTTGATTGGAATAGAAGTTTATTAGGTCATTTTTATTAGTAGGTTTTCGGTGGATACTAAGTTTTAGGCTGTTGTCAACTCGTTGTAACATGATGTCGAAGAAAGGTGAAGTATTATGCTTTCTATTTTGGATGTAAAATCTATCGTGTGTTCGACTTTATTTAGTTTATCGACAAGTTACACTAAATTAGTATCGTGGTGATAGATTAATAGGGCATTATCAATATATCG
>OZ010585.1:94565894-94600894 GCA_963932145.1 Acanthosepion lycidas | reverse complement strand
ATTCAATAATCTAAGAATAGTTCAAGTGACTTATCTAAATTACAAATATACTTACTTATATATCAATAAACCTGATAGATTTAAGAGGTTCATTGCAATTTCTCGAGCTAACGTTTGTCCGCTGACATGAAGTGGAAAGATAACATTGAATTATCTGCTAAATCTGGTTGTCGGAAAGTTGGTTCAGTGTGTCGAGCTAGACAATTTTTTTTTTCTCGACAGAATCTATCGTATATATTTATAAGTCTACCATTCGTCCTTGTTTTGAATATTGCTGCCAAATATGGTGAGGTGCTCCTGCTATATATTTAGCGATTTTTGTTAAAATCCAATAGAAAATCTTCAATATTATTTATCCTGACCTGGTATCTCGACTTCAGTCAGTTTCCCGCCGCCCCAGTGTATCTTCTCTGCTTTTTCCATAAATATTTGCAGTCATTGCTCTGATGAACTTTCCTGTATGGTACTTGGACTTCATTAATTAAAGCGCAGTACTAGAAAGTCGTATTATTTTAGAGTTGAAATGGTTAGATGTAACCGTAAGTTCTATGCTAACAGTTTCTTCTATCGCACTTCTCCCCTGTGAAATGCTCTTCCTGCTTCTTTTTTTTCAGTATTTTGATCTTCAGAAATTTAAAATCAATGTCAATCGTTATCTTCTGTTTTCTTAATTTTTATTTTTTTACTGTTATCTCTCTTTAATAGTTGCTACTTTTTCTTATATTCTTTTACGCTTGTGTCTTAGTGGTTTTACTAACTTGCTTTGGCTGAAAGGATTAAAAACATTGATGTTTTAGTATTTTATGTCAAGTATTTTTTTCAGTTTTTCTCCTTCGTGTTGAAAACGTGATGATTATTCTTATAATCGTCGGGTTCATTTAAAAATTACAGTCAAGTCTGACAATTTAAATTGACATTTTTTGATGATGTATTATAGCTTAATATTCGTATACTTAACTTGGACGTTAACTTCACAATTTTTTTTTAAATTAAAATTATAGTTTCTTTTCTTATATTCTCTAACACTCAGTAACCCCCTTGCGTCTTAGTGGCTTTATTGCTTTGTTTGCTGCGAAATGATTTAAAAAAAATATATAGGTAGCTTCGCCAAATTTCGAATGTTGGGGTGAAGCATATTTTATATCTATCGATTTCCATTCTCTTAGATTTTTTCTTGTTACTATACTAAATTATCGACTACCTTTCACTCGTTATCTGATATTGTCACTGAAGAATTTACACAGATATCCAACGCTCATTATTTTTCTTCTGGTAAAAGTAGTTTCCTACCGATTGGTACAATCAGGATACAAAGCGTTTTTTTTTTTTTTTTTTAAAAAAAAAAAAAAAAGAATATTCAATGTGACACCCAGAAGACTTTCATTTTCGTGAGTTACGTTATAAAAGAATTCTGTTGAAATCATCTGAAGATGGTTCCTTCTAATAATAATGACGATGCATCAAACTCGACTTTGCTACGGAACTGGCATTCAGGAAACAATATATTTATTTTCATATCTCTGTTTTATCCTTCTTTTTTCTTCCATGTTTCTATTGGTATGTCGTTATCGTCAAATTCCCAGGAGACGTAATCCTTTCTATCTTGCCACGTCGTTTGTTGCTCTCGTTATACAATTTTAGAAATATAATATCGTGATGTCCCATGGTGAACATTCTGTCTTCCGTTCGTTGATTCTTGGAATTAATTGAATGAACAAGTGAACAATTCTTTATAGTATACAGAGAGAAAAAAAATCTTGAATATAATCTGACATTCCCTCCTAGCTAAATATTCGAAAACTGTTTAAAGAAATAGTGGCGAATATAAAAATAGAAGATCTAGAGTAAATGCAGGCGAAAGAAGTATTTAGACGCTTGCAAAATAAATTCCAGCGTACAGCGTAAATTCCAGCGTACAAATCGAGTTCTCAAACCTAAAAGATATGAAAACAGCATTTCTAACAATAACTGTACACCGCTTACCGTACACCCAGCAGGCTGCCACAAATATTAGGTTGGTGCAAAAATAATTTCGTTTTCTCACATAGTAACGTATGTTAGAAAACGAAATTATTTTTGCACCAACCTAATATATCCCACTAAAAACGTGTTTGGTGAACTTTCTTTACATATTCACACCGAAATTAATACAAAATAATAAAATTGTATTAAATTCTGTATTTTATTAACGCTACCTCACCCACTGTGTCCAGCCACTGATACACTAAGCGAAAACACTGACCGAAGCGCCGTTTAACTCAAGCGGCCATACAGGCAACTAGGTATAGTAGGCGTGTTATCTGCGCAAATCGCATCCAATACCTAATACCCTCTGTGAGGTTAGTAGCGTCACTGGTTCCTTGTTTACATCACTGATGCAAATGGCGGATGAGTGATACTGAGTTTTGAATTATATACTGTACTAGCAGGACTATAAAAAAAACTACCTGATATCATGCGTAATCTACAGTACTATTTTAAAGGAGTTGATGTTGACTTTAATGTGTTTATTAGTAGACCTGGCGAATTTTAAATGTTCGTTAAGTTATAACCATACAATATACGGTACCTACCAGTGTGTGCTGTAGGCTATTTGCTATACAACGCATATAGAAAGATATTACGTTTAGTGTCTCAATATATAGGTAAGTGGGATGAACCTTTTAGACAGAGCATCATATACTCTAGCCCAACTTCATTTATGAGTAGGCCTAAGTTTTGGGCTACTTACGTAAGTATAGTTTTAAATCAGAATTTTTAGATAAAAATATTGAGGATGACTTCTACATGAGGTCGACGTGTACACGAGGTCGACTTTTAGGTCTAGATTTACGGTAATTAATAGTGCATTCATTTAAGATTTACACAATATGTTAAAAAAATGAAAGAATTTGAAGATAAGGTTATAAATAAAAGCAAGAAGAATCAAACTATAAAATCTAAAAAGACAGAATGCATAATTGTCAGTAACAGAGATAGTTGACTGGTTGTTTTTGTTTAACGGCATATCAACACCTCAATGGGTTATTTAATGCCGGAATCTAAATACATTTTTACGCAATCAAATACTATTTTTGTAGATAGTAATGATTTAATGGTACAAGTTTTACTAATGAACCCATAGCTGAGAAGGAGAAAAGGTGGATTCATGCCTTTCTCAAGGGTATCTAAGGGTAAGTGACTATAACGAACACTACTGCAACTGCATCTCGGCTCTCGCTCTCGGATTAACAATTTTGAGGCCATTATCCATCACACCACCGGCTAATCCAAGCTTACAGAGTGTTATGTAGGAATAAAGTGTCGCTGCCGACACTTGAGTTTGAACACAGATCGCCAGTGAGCAAGCACAGGTGATCCCATTATCGGATTAAGTAAACCACATGACTGTAGAGGAAACATGCGTGTCCTCTATTGTCATAAGTAGGAAATCGCATGCCGTCTAAATGATCGCCATCTCTATTCTATCCTCTATTACTATTCGGATCACCGTTTCTACTCTATTCTCTATTACTATACGAACCACTATTCTCCATACGGATCACTATACGAGTTACTTTCCAAGCGAGTATTATCGAGCATGTGTTATTAGTGCGAGTGCTTTCGAAGGCGGCTGACACTATTATTGTTCAATGGCGTACTATATTTGTATCTGCGATTATAAAGTCTCTACTACCAAGAGCATTACAAAAGTAACAACGAGTGTTCGTTAACACTACAAAAGTGGCAACGGGTGTTCGTTGACACCACAAAACAGCGTCTGATATTCTTAAGTTGTCATACACCTAGGTACTGACCAGACCTGACGTTGCTTAACTTCAGGGATTGTATGCGAATAAGTATTGGGTTTTTTTACTGATTGATTCGTTAGACATTTCAGAAGGAGTTGAACGCCATGCATTCAACAGCAACAACATCTAAAATGGACATCATATGAAAATGAAAACAAAAATATAATCATATAATCAAGATGGTGACGGGCTACACTACTTAAAACGAAAATATAGGAAGGAAACTCCCATCAATACTGGAGTGAGAGATAACAGCCAATGGACTTAAAAGACTTATTTTCCTGAAATGATTTTTAATCGGAAGAGTTGATAGATATCAACCAAAAATGCCACTTTCATTTCGGTCAATGAATGCCAAACGTTTCCTTATAAGGAAATAATATTAGAATTATCAGATGTGAGTGCACATAAAATAAGGCTATTTCTGATTTTTTTTATTGGTTGATTTCTTTTGTACAGCTTACCAAACTTTTTCACGTTACTTAGAACCATAAAATATTTTTAGATTTTAAAAATTGGTAATAAAAGGATAATAATGATTTAGTAATAAAAGCCCTGCTAATTAATCCATAGCTGGGGAGATGAGATGGATTCATATCGTTCCAAAGGGCATTGGCGCGTAAGTGAATATAACGAATCCAACTGGAAATGGAACTCGGGTCTCCGAATAACAATTCCGAGCCATTGCACCACCTGAACATCCAAGCTTAGTGCACTTTCTAATCTATAAGTATTAAGAACATCAAAATCACGTACTGGAGGCGTGAAAATCAGGCATTTATTGAAATTTACATAGCTGATGTATTACAGCCCAAATATTTACAAATGGTTGTCAGCAAAAGCGGTAACTGGCGTGGTTAGTTATATTTTGAGAATATCACAATTAGGCAGGAATAGGCGGCGTATAGAGAAATCAACTTAAGAATAACTAAGTGAAAATGGTTCTCAGGAAAGCGATAGAACAAATTATCAGGTAAGTACTTTGGTGACAATATCATGAATGTAATATATATATATATATCATTATTATTATTATTATTATTATTATTATTAGAGACTAGCAACATGGCCGGGCGTTGACCGGGCTTGATTATAAAATTGTACGACGCATACAGCAATCGCTATCACTTGACTTAAAATATTTTTGCCCTTCCTTGCCTTTAAAGGAGTGTCCTTTGCCGTGCTGATGTTGCTACATGCCTTACTTCTTGCCTATCTCACATTGCGATTTTTTTCTAAGCTCTATACTAAACATTAAATCTGTTACGAAAAAAGAACTAAACAAGATGAACACAAAACGATCAGCTTTAAAAAAAAGGACTCGTAACAGGAAAAACCGAATGAAAAAAGAATGTTAACAACAAATACCTTTTCACACCTAACGCAGTTCTGCGGAATCATAATCAACGTTGAGTTTAAGCAAGCGAATGAGCCAATTGGAGTAAAGTTCCATGCAGATTTAAATTTTTCCCACTTGTGACAAATGCAGCTATCGATGTTTTTGCATGCTAGCATGCTATTTAACATTCGTGTCAGTCAGCTGTTGGCTCTCACGGTGGCCAATAGAATCTTCCTGCCTATTCGTGGCAGCCAGTTATAGGCTCTCACTCTGGCCAGTAGAAAACTTGGCCGAAAACTACATGAAAACTGCTGTAGAAGCATGAAAAAGTCAGTTATTTCCACTATCGATGGGTGTTGGGAAATGCAAAATCGGTCTTGGCCTTTCCGCTAACTTGCATGTAGCATGTGCATGTAAATTTTGGTACAAATCCGTCGAAAATTGCGGCCGTGCATTCGTTACGCGCACACACACACACACACACACACACACACACACACACACACACTCACACACACACACACATCCTGCCTTTTATAGATAGGGATTAGAACAGAAACATGTTAAAATCGCTACACAATAGGTTCCGGGTTTTGGTACTAGGCTGTGCCAATTCAGGTGATGGTAAGTAACTGGTGATTAAATGATTTTTAAGAACATTTCAAAAGCAAAATATTACTTCTTTTTTCGAAGGATAAAGGGGTGGATGAGGTAACAAAAGGTTAGAATTAAAAATAAGCTCGTGAGTTAGCTTTGATCAACCAATCAAGTGTCAGATCTACGCTAAAAAGAAAATTAAGCTCAGGGGGTGAAGGTTGGGGAGTTATTTTTTCAACGTGTTAAACTGGAACTTAGGTCATCATTGACATTTGTGGAAAACATGCAAGCAAGAAATGTTTCCTGAATGTAGACAAATATGACATGTTCAGTTTTTCAAAGGACGCTGAGGGGATGTGTAGGAATATATATATATATATATATATATATATATATATATATATATATATATATATATATATATATAATTATTTATTTAAAAATATGATTCCAACTCGCTACATAAGAGGTCTCATGTTTCAAAACAAGAGCCGAAAACTTCAAAATAATATTTGAATTAACTTGAGTTAAAGTAGGCTCTGTTCCATCTTCAAGCGAAATTTTTTTGGGAATGACTTGGGAATGAATGATTTTCCATCAAAAATGGAAAATCATTAACAGGACTAGAACTTGCAAAACTTGGGATGACCCATGCCCTTTGTGCCTCCATGAGAAACTACACATTATTAAGCTTCTAAACAATAAAAACCTACTAAAAAACAGGCAAGAATTAACGGTTTTCTGCCGACACAACCGAACTTACGCTCTGAATAACTAGCTAAAAACACGCTTACAATAAAATAAATTTTAAAATCCATAGACCATATACATAGTTTTAATACCCTACAAAAAATGATAACCCTTTATGAAGTCGTCAAATAACAAACGTTACGGCCTTTTTATATACATAAATCCCTTTCATAAAGAGATATAATAAAAGAATAAAATAAAAATAAATAAATAAATCTCCGTAGACGCTCAAGCCAGACTATGCGAAAACTTCCTCCGTCGTAAATTTAGCCACCCCCACCTTACCCTGACCCGGCATCTATGAAAGTAACTCTATACTGATACAAATTATTAACACCCTACCCCTGCCGATTCTAAACAATCCGCCCTTGATGTTACCATGGAAATTTTTGATTTCAATTCTGACCATACTATTAAAACTCGTAAATTTCAGAAATAAGTCATTCCCAAAAAAATTTCGCTTGAAGATGGAACAGAGCCTACTTTAACTCAAGTTAATTCAAATATTATTTTGAAGTTTTCGGCTCTTGTTTTGAAACATGAGATCTCTTATGTAGCGAGTTGGAATCATATTTTTAAATAGATAATTATATTTATGCTCTACTTTCGTATCGAGCACTATTTTTTAAAAATAATAACAAAAATACTAAGGAACTTTGGATTATTTACCAAACCAGTTTCTTTCCTATTTTCTACAATATTTTCACACACACACACACACACACACACACACACACACACACACATATATATATATATATATATATATATATATATATATATATTACATGAATCATTCCTACAAAAACAGATATAGAAGTTAATGATGTAAATGATATAAAAAACAGATAATGATTTAATGAGATAATGATCTAATGAGTTAATGATTTAAATGGCGAAAATGTATTCTCGCCATTTAAATCATTAACTTCTATATCTGTTTTTTGTATGAATGATTCATGTCATGTAAATTGAACTGCACCACATACTTGATATATATATATATATATATATATATATATATATATATATATATATATATATATATATATATATATATATATATATATATATATGTGTGTGTGTGTGTGTGCGTGTGTGTGTGCGCGTGTGTGTGTGTGTGTGCTTGCGTGCTTTTTTAATTTGCTTGATAAACAATCTCTCGCCTTTGTAAAGTAATTTCATTAGATATATTTTATTTATATCCATGTGAGTGCTGAAAAATTCTATGTCGGACCCACTACCCAAAAATGTGCCGGTTGTTTAATGGGCAACGAGATGGGAATTAGAAATACGAGAGCCGAGTTCGAATTCCAGTTGTATATGGACAACCCAACAAATTACATTGCATGTAGACGAATGGTTCTGTTGTTAATATTACGGTCTCTCACGTTGTACGACGTCATAGAACCGCTTCTCCAATTTACGAACTGCATCGACCATTCCATGACGGCTATCTTCGCATAAGAATCTTCTGTGTTAACATAAAAGAATATCATATATATATATATATATGCTATAATTTCTTCCTTATATACATATATAGAAATTATTCTTTGAACTCGAATCGACTTGTTCATATTTGATTTTTCTGCTCGGCCTGATTTTCGCCCTAACGAACTTGCAGGTAGACCAGCTGAATCTTCTGGGATCTGCGATTTGTTAATTGCTTTCTAGGATCAAAAAAAAAAAATCACAACGTGGCTGGAAAGTGGAATCGGATCGACGTTGTGAACCGGAAACTTTGATTGAATCTGTAATACTAGACCAGGACAGGATTAATGGCCGGTCTTGTAGAGTACTCGATCCCGTGGGGTCAGGATAGGTGTTACATTGTAACTATTAGGGAAATAGCAGGAAAGACGAATTAGAATAGCGAATGATCCCTCCCAAAATCTAATAAAAGGAAACAGGAAAAAGTTGATCAAAAAGAAAAAATTTTTTTTACTAAACTGCTTTTTAATATCAATCTTCGTATAACGCAGTGAGATGAAGAGAAGACAGGAGGATGCAAAATTGTTTACCTACAGAAGGATCCTGAGAATACCATGAACAGACGAACAGATGAACAGATGAACAATGAGAGAACAGATGAATAGAGAGGGGAGAAAAAGAGAGAGAGAGAGATAAAGTACAAATTTGTAGGACATATAATAAGAGAATTCAACACTTACAAAACATAACGCGTAGCGTTGATATCACGACAAAATGTAAAATAAGAGCAGCGAACACAATGGCGGCTAAGAGTCGACTGATCAACTCCCGGAAGAGTTCCTGTTCGTTCTTGCGCAGTAAGGTCCCCTCTGATTGGTGTCGTTTAGCGCAAAGGTCCATTTACCAGAAAGGACACAATCAAAGCCTAGCCTTGAATGAGTGCGGACTAATACTCAACAACGGACACGAATGACTCGAAGGAGCGGCGCAAAGTTATTTCTGTTCGATTGGTAAAATTTGTTGGAGTCCTGACCATGTTGCAGAATCGCACAAACGACGACTAGTTCACGGGAAACTGTCGTCGGGGTAATTCAATTAAAAGTAAATGAAATTCTGAACACCAATCTATAAATAATGTTCACTTTGAAGAATAGTTCCTTGTTTGTAAACCTCTGTCCAAGATTCAATTTCGTATACCAAATCTTTTCATAGTTTTCACAATTTGTCTGGGTTAGGCTTAACGAATATCAGGTTGGTGCAAAAATAATGACGTAATAATGTCGTTTTTGGACGTATTTTTAACGTCAAAAAACGACATAATTACGTCATTATTTTTGCACCAACCTAATAGTTAAGTGGAATATGTTCCACAAATTTTTCTCAGTGTAACTTTACCAATAACCTCATATATATATATATATATATATATATATATATATATATATATATATATATATATATATATATATACTGATATGTCCCGGAAAAGGATATATTTGAACGAAGTAGCTAAGTGGTTTGGGCTACTATAACTAAGTAGAATACGGTAACAATAATCGACTGGTAGGCGTCGTAGTCGCATGTAAGAAGTGTAGATCAATGGTGTAGCCCAATGGACGTCGTTATAGACTTAGCTCTCAGACTAAGGCTCTTTGACTCTCCTACACGTCCGTCGGTATTTATGACGGACACCAGCCAATCACTCCAGTGAGAGGGAACACAGGTGCACGCATATTCCATTATATTATATACACACCAAGCTTTTTTTTTCAGGGGGGGGTGCAATTGTACAATTTGATTGTGACATATTTCGGTACCAACCCTTCATTCCAACATAGTCTATTAAATGAGAAGAGACAAAGGATGTCGAGTGAACCTTTTGGCGTTTCTCCTGGTTTTGAATTTCCAGTGGAAACATTTAAAGGATTTGGATGAAATAATATGTTGACAATGATTTTTACGGTGTCGCCGTTTTCCAGGAAAGAAGATTGTAAATCTACGAGTGTAAGTTCCAAACTCTCCGCACTTTCGCCATAGCATATCCTTAGGTTTGTCACACTGCCTTCTACTGATGTGTGCTTATATTTGGTACTATTGTGGTCACGTGGTCGAAGTTTGAGCTTGATCGCACCAGTTCTTTTTCTTACTGCTGTTACAATGTAAACATGACCGCTCCGCTAACAGTGTGCAACAAGGAGGAACAAAGAGCAATACCAACTATAAATAAGCAGAAGGCAACAGGATAAACCTATAAATATGTTATAGGGAGACTGCTGATAATTTTTAACTTACCCTCGGATATATATACATATTTTATGTGTGTGTGTATGTGTGTGCGTGTATCTGTGTGAATGTACCTGTGTGTGTGTTGACATTGAGGTCAACACTAAACGGCGATAGTTTGTTTCATGCTTAAACACACTCTCCAGGACATGTATGTTGTTTTGGCTTTCATATTTATGCATGCTGGTCAGTGGTACCCTTGACTAGCTTGTATAAATAGTTTACCCAAAACACAACACTGACGATTCCGTTCATGCATGAAACAGACTGATTCAAGCTGCTTGGTGTTGAGCTTAGTGTCTACGTTTATATTTAGTCTGTATCGCTTCTACCCATAAATATAGCATAGCTTAAAACTATATTTCTTCAAATATATATATATTAGAAATAGAATTTTGTGGATTTAAGCAAATCATTATCGTAATTCATCGAATCTAGAAGAATCTTAAACAGAATGCAGAAAGTCCTATTTTTAGGACTACATCAGCAGTGCTCATCCATTACCGAGATTCGAACCCGAATCGTTTCGATACAATGCAAGCCTAATACCAACTGAACCAACCAGACTCGGTGATGAAAAAGAAAGTGAATAGACTCGATACAGCGCCGCTACTCACAATTTCCGTGGTGATACTCATCCAAGTATTCATAACCGAACGGATTGTACCTGGAAGCGTTCAACAAGCTTACTGCAGGTTTGGCTGTTATCCTCCTTTATGACCCCCTTCGTGGACTCATCATCCAGAACCTGTGGCCGGCCACTGCGGGGTTCATCACAGAGGGATATCCCCACCTGAACTTCTGGGTAACAATGCCTGTCGGTGTTTACACTCACAACATTATTCTTGTCGTATTCGGTGACTTGTTGCGGCTGCGGAGAAGCCCACCTTAAAGTCATAAAGCTGACAACCCTGAATGGGCGGCTTTAACTCCGCTATGTTTCTTCGCCGCTGCTCGAGCTGTGACTGATACGTGTGCGCAACGCACTTGCATTTGTCAGGATCTATGCCTCCATTCCCACCGATTTTCGAACACGTGACGCACTCATTTGTGTATGAGTCTACATATTGATTTCAATAGACCTATCACTTTAATTCACTCAGCATATTTCTGCTATAGCTTATGTATCAGATATACGTTTACAGGTATGAAATTTACATGCACATGCTCCAAGTTAGCGGGAAGGCCAAGACCGACTTTGCATTTCCCAACTGATCGTTTTGTGTTCATTTTGTTTAGTTCTTTTTCGTAATAGATTTAATATTTAGTATAGAGCTTAGAAAAAATTTGCAGTGTGATATAGGCAAGAAGTAAGGCATGTAGCAACATCAGCACGGCAAAGGGGACTTTTTTAAAGGCAAGGAAGGGCAAAAATATTTTAAGTCAAGTGATAGCGATTGCTGTATGAGTCGTACGATTTTTGAATCAAGCACGGGCAACGCCGGGCCATGCTGCTTGTGTCATATAACATTAACATTTTATTTTTTATAAATATTTTTTATCTATTTTGTTAAAATGTGCATACCTTTAGGACGTAAGCGGCCGTAGTTCTCCACAGATACCTTTTTCTTAATCTTTTAATGCCAATGACTTGTTAGAAAAAGATAATGGATTGGGTTGACAGTGATTTCATCGAGACACTACCACTAGCTAGGTGTCTTTTATAATAGAGTTAGCTGTCTTCCTAATAGGGTTAACAGTCCCTTGGGAAGAGAACAGGGTGGAGGCACACGAACTAAAGAAAAACCGGTACGAGTCACTGCGTGCCGACTGTGTGGAAAATGGTTGGACGTGTAACGTGATGCCTATTGAGATTGGGTGTCGTAGGTTTCTGGGACATTCGGTCACTTCCTTCCTTTCCAAAATAGGCATCACTGGCCGTTGGTTGAAAAGGGTTTCGCATCGGATTCGAAAAACTGTTCAACACGCGTCAAATTGGATTTGGTCGAGATCAAAACAAGCAAATAAAATGCCCGCAACATCACGACCTAAGATGCGCAAGTGAAATATTTGGGTGGTCGTCTATAACGATTTTTACGAGCGCGTCAATAACGGCAAACGCGTTCAGGAAACTTTCATGACGGATAGAATTTACTTAAAGGAACGATCAATTAGCTTATCTTCATGCCCTGCCTGGTGGCAAACGCTGCTGGTGGCGCCAGGGGTGGCGGTCCCGCCATAGCCACCGAAACCGTGATATCACCCCTGGTCGGCGGCTGATGAAGACAGGGTATCGCACGTGCTAACACAGGTTGTATGTTAAAAAAAATAAAAGTAGAATTCATTTTCGTTTTGATAGGATGAAGTTTTTCCTAATGCGCTGTTTAGCCAACTTACTCATTCAAACTGAAGGGAAAGAAGAGAGCGATCATATCACTTACACAGAAATTGATGGTGTCATGAACCACTTTGAAGGCTGGGCATCTTTCAAAGAAGCCATTTTGCGTAACAACGAAGACCCAAATTCTACAAATGCTGTGAGAAATTTATTTATCAATTTTAAAGAATTTGTTTTCAGCATGAGATTCAAATATTCTCTTTTTGCTGTAGAATTCCAAGCTTCATCCATAGATAAAAAATGCAGGGCGGAAGATTATAAGGACAAACAAGGAATGTACAATGGGCCTTGGAATATAAGTATGATGGCGAAAAATTGAGATGGGATAAAAGGGATTCGCTTGAAATGTGTACAAACTACTGGCCACCAAATGAACTCTTGGGGGCCAAAATTAAAAAAAGGAACAAATGTAGATTAAAAGAAAGACAATAAAAATTCATCTCTCTCTCTCTCTCTCTCTCTCTCTCTCTCTCTCTCTCTCCATATATATATTTATAAGAAGAAAAATTTATAAAAAGAATGTATAAACATAAAAATGTCTTAAAATAATTGTCGGACTTTGTCCATTTCATAATGTGTGACGTCATTTGTTTACATTTAGATACGCTTTGAGCAGATATGAATGTACGTGAGAGATTCATGGGAGACTGAAGTTTAAAAGCAGTAAACTCGACCTTGCTAATAGAAGGATCCTCTGTGGCTCGATCGGTTAAAGCATGTCAGGCTAAATGACGGTTCCGTATAGGATACAGGTTCGATTCCTGTCGGAGGACGAATATTTTCTATGAAAATTTCTCGGAGATTAAAGGCGATAAATGTTATTAATACTGTTTATTACACACACACACACACACACACACACACACACATATATGCATGAATCAATAAAACCTATCATAATATCTCAAATCTATCTATGGGTCTTCAATTCTATTTCTGTTCTCTATCTCTTATTATCTATGTATCTTTGCCTGTTTGTCCCTAGGCTATCGGCGCACGGAAGAGAAAGGGAATTTTAACGCATGATATACGTGTTATATAAACGCCATACCGGCCACCATAGCGCGTAATTCTTACGAATTCTTTATTTTAGTGATGCATGCAGATTTTATTGTTTCACAAACACACATACACACAAACAGAGACACACACATATACATAACTATATATATGTATATGTGTGTGTGTTTGTATGAATGTGTTGACATTATGGTATTTTTTATTGATTCAAATACACACATGTGTCTGTGTGCGCACTCACGCACGTATGAATCAATAAAACCTACCATAATGTTAAGACGAGCAGAATTCTTATTTTATATGTCTCTTCCGATGAACTGGTATGTCCGCGAAATATGATGCCGGTAGAAAGTCAGTATGATTTTAACCAATTGACTGATCATTTATAGATAGATAGATAGATAGATAGATAGATGAACAAAAAATTTACTCTCTTAAAAAACACGACGTGTCATATATAATATACCTACATTTACAAAATTTCCGGTTTCTAGAGCTATAGAATTTTATTCTTTAGTAAATTTACATCAGCAGTCTTTTGAATACCCCTTCGGCTTATGCATATCACTGGTTGAGACATACGCCTGATTAAAGACGAAAAGGTATGACCCGAAAGGTTTTGTTAAAGCAACAGAGGCGATTGCACTCTCCTGAAATCATTCGTGCAATAAGTTATTAATATTACTGATAAATAGTTGGTTATGTTCAACATTGGTATTTGCAGATTCAGAATTCTATGTGTAAAGGGTAGGGTAGTGGGAAATAAAGTTGCCAAAATCTGGTGATATAATATTCTTTCAATGTTTCTCAGCAAGACAAATTTTGGACCGAAATACAAAAAGCAGAATCGAACATTTTTAATGTTTCATACACAGGGAAACACGTTTATCACAAAGTAATTTGTATGCCTCAAAGAGTCAAGATTTAATCTTTTCAGGATTTGAATTAATTCGTATTTCCCAAGAGGGTTTAGAATTATATTAAGACAAAAATTAGGAGGAGCGAAATAATCGAAGGGCTACCGACAAAAAAAACCCTACAAAGCGTTAACTATTCAAATGCATGCGTTGATCTCTCTAGATGTAGCCGACTTGTGGCAGCACAATGAATATTGGCTATGAACGTAAGCTGCAAACGAGAGAAAATAATATATTTATTCTACCTGCTATGTCCCTTCAGGAAGTGAACGGTCAAGACTCTCTACAACTTCCTGGCCTCTATCTCTCTCTCTCTCTCTAGCACACGCACGCACGCACACACACACCAATCATTTAAACAAGAATGCTAGGTACTTTATGCGTTGTTTTCGTCTGTCCCTCTATATGGCACGTGAGTATCCAATTTTCCAACCCTTCTTTCCTCATTATGCGCCCTAGAAATTTCAGTTGTCTCTTTCTGTGCGCCTTTTTGTCTCTATCTGCCCTTTAAGCTTCGTCAGTTATCACATGTTCAGTCTATGGTATTCTCAGCATCCTTCTGCAGAACCACTTTTCTGTTGTCATAAGTCTCCCATTCACCTCTGAGTAGATTGTCCAGCATTCACTGCCATATAGGAGGACCGATATTACATAAAAGTTCCGTATTATTTTGTTTGTTTTTAACGAAATTTTCTCGTTTCTTAATAGGTTGCTTAGCTTTAGAAAGCAGCTTTCTGTTATAATTCGGTTTCGGATTTCAGTGTCACATTTTACGTCCCTCTGTTAGAACCCACATAGATATTTCTTTTTCTTTTTTTTTTTTTTAGTTGAAGGATTTTCGCATCTCCAATTCGTAGTTCACATCCTGAGTTTTTTCCTTTTGTGACAACTATATATTCTGTCTTCTTTTAATTGACAATTATTCCTTTCTTCTTGCTCTCCTTTACTGCCAACTGTTGGAGTTTTTTGTAGTTTCCTTTCTCATCTACACATTTTATGTTGTTTAGATTATGACCGCCAATATGAAATCTGGCAGAACTTCTAATTCTCTCAGAAAAGCCTCACTTACGCCTCTTTCTATCTTTGTCTATTTACTGAATTCATTTTATGTCGTATGCAGACAGTTTGCTTCCCGTATAAGTTTTGGATTATTCCAATATTCTTCCCAAATAAATCAAGCTTACTTCACAGTTTTAACAGTATTTTGTGTCATAATTTATGAAACTCTTTTGTATCTTATATATAAAGTACAGTATATGTGTGTATGTTTGTGCGTGTGGGTGTCCAAGCTCCTTCTTGTCCGATTTCAATGATTCATAGTTCATTCAAATGAGTTTGTTCTTATGAACATAAAAGAAGTACAGATTATGAGAATATGAAGGAAAGATAACGGTTTATTCTTGACGTGAAGAGGTTAAGATTGGAGTGATTGGGGAAGCATCCCCACGGGAGTTTCTCCCAAAACGTAGCGATTCTTGGGAAAAAGTTGTCCGATTGGAACCTCCGTCTGTCTAATGGAATATAAAGGGAATTAAGATTATTCGACCCTATATACGTGGAATGGTGGTTCTTTGTGATAGAATTATGAATTTGTGGATCTAAGGAATTTATATGGAATTAACGATAGAAGACTTGTGACTTCCTATCCTTTGTAGGTCCTTGTAAGGTGTGTCTGCTTTACCATCTCTCTCAGTCCCTATTCTGACATTCACTTACACAAAATTGTTTGTCCGGTTGCTCGCTGTTTCCCTCTTCCAGTCTGTCATGTAAGTGTCAAATTCTGTAAGCCTCTTTCCTCATTATGCGACCTTCAAATATCATCTATCTCTTTACTTAGAAGCAGAAAGATACTCCGCTGCTTATATTGCAGACAATAGGTTTGTGCTTTTTGAGCTACTGATTTTTGTTCTTCGTTTTGCCTTTATTTCCAGACTATTTTCGTCAATACAACTGTCTCTGGAATTGCCCCTTATAAGCCAACACTTCAATGCACTTTTTAACGCGTGCGTTTTGTGCTGACATAATCGTTTCTCGGAATGAGACACTGAATCCGCGCCGGAAATACGGCTAACATAAAGAATTATTATATAGAGACGCTATTGTGGGCCAAGAGTGATTTACGTAAACGCTGTATGAAAAGAAGATTACATTAAAGATTTCGTTTGTGCAATCAGTAATACCCAAGCTGTTTTCGTTTTTGCAAATGGCTCTTGCATATTGCTAAAACCACAGATAGATCGCAACACCTACCTAAATAAATAAACGGAAAATTCTGTCTGTCCATCCGTGTGTCAGAAACATTTCTAGCTTCGCCCACACTAACTCGATAGAGACATATTGTATACCTTTTTGGAATCAGAATGATCCCCGGATTGAACATCTGCCCTTCATCTGCGGATTGAACGATCAGTATTTGGGATTTTATATCCGGATGAAGAGAGACAGTTAAATATTCAAATTTTAAAAGAACTGAAAAAGTTGTTAATTTATATTGAGTTTAAAGTATTGCAAAAACTTAGTGAATTTTAAAGTTTTTATTTTAAATTCAGTTTAAAATATCTCCAAAACATTGTTAATTGATAAAATCTATTGTATTTCTCCAATGCCAAGGAATTCGTGTTAAAGTGAAAGGTTTCGTGACGTGATGTTTTCAAGTTCTGCAGAGGTTATCATTTGAAGGCCTTAACTCAATTGAAGTTCGACGAAGTTTGTGATTTGAAGAACTCAATTTTCGGCCCGAAGTGGACATTTAGCCCAAATCGGTCTTTTGACCGGAATTGGACTTTAGCCCGAATCAGAATTAAAGTCAGGTTTTGAAATTCCATGGAGTGCATTGAGGAATTCAAAATTATTTCTACAAAATTATGATTGCTGTCTTTTATGTTGGACCAGTGGTCAATTTATCTTGCCCTTCGTAGGAGAGGAGCTTAAGCTAGTTTGATAATAAAACTAAGAGCAAAGTTTCCTCTTATCTAAAAACATACAAATTCTTATACACTTGCACTCCACAAATATATATTTCTCATATGTTATAAAAACAGTGCTCAATATTATGTAATAGGCCTATTAAGTATATATTAGTGAATATACATAATATCCTACGTCGATAGCACGACTCGAAGTTTCATGCAGATACGCAATATTCAGGTACTCACCATCACCGTGCTATCAACGTGAGATATTATGTATGTTCAGTAATATATATAAATATTTTGAAATGGGCAAAGTCCGACAATTATTTTAAGACATTTTTATGTTTATACATTCTTTTTATAGATACAAATATTTAAGTAAATGCTCAGTTTATAATAATACATTAAATTCGACCTTGCTAACCGAACGCTCCTCTGTGGCCAAATCGGTAAAGGCACGTCAAGCTAAATGACGGTTCCATATAGGATACAGGTTCGAATCCTGTCGAAGGACAAATATTTTCTGTGAAAATTTCTCGGACATTCAGGCCAGTAAATGTTTATTATAAACAGAGCATTTACTTAAATATTTGTATGTATAAAAAGAATGTATAAACATAAATAAATAAAAAAAATATATATATATATATATATATATATATTTTTTTGAAAGAGAGAGGCAGTGAGAGCAACTTTGCTTAAAAAGAATCGGCAAAGTCTGCCTTGCTTAAGTCTTATACTATTTCAATTTTCGGATAATATGTTAAGTATTATGTTCGAAGTTGTGGATAGATTGTCCAAAGTTAATTTTATTTTTGTTTAAATACAGTCGTATTCCCAGTCATTAACAGGAAAGTGTAAAGTGACTGAGTAGTTGTTTTACCTCCTTTGTCTGAATTCATTGGTGTTCATTATGACACTGGACATTTGAAATAGTCTGACGAGACTTCACGTGTCACTAAACTAGAAGGGATGAAAAAAATTAATAAAATAATGAAAAAATATTCTAGGTCTTTACAGTTCATGATAATTGTTGTAACCAAGAAAATGGTTAAAGAAATAACAAAACAAGTGTTGCATATATATCATATATTAAACAGTAAGTACAACAGTAGAGTATTACACGACTAGTGAGTGTGTGTCGGTTGACCCAGCCTTCAATCTATTCGACTATTCACCAAGGCCTTCTTTCCTACTAATCTTATAGTAGGCGAAAGAGTCCAACATAGACTCTTTAGACGGAGTACATCACAACACTTTCTCTATCTCTTTTTCTTTCCTTCACTATCTCTCTTTCGTTCTTCCTCTCTTTCTTTCTTCCTCTTTTTCTTTCTCCCTCTCTTTCTCTCTCATCCTCTATCTCTTTATTTTATCTCTCTCTTTCTTTCTGTTGTGATCAATTAAATGGTTAAAAAATAACAAAACAAGTGTTACAGTTATATCATATATTAAACAGTAAGTACAACAGAAGAGTATTACACGACTAGTGAGTGTATGTCGGTTGACTCAGCGTTCAATCTATTCGACTGTTCCCAAGGCCTTCTTACCTACTAATCTTATGGTAGGCAGAAGAGTTCAACATAGACTCTATAAAGAGAGGACACCACAACACCCCCCTTTTCAGCCTGACTGTCTCATTTCTTAATTTTACGTACCACCGCAGTAAAATGAACAAATTTAATTTTGTGAAAATGGGTTTATTTGGCCGAATAAAAAGTATTGTGTCTTAATTATATATATATATATATATAAAGACTCCATATGGATTTATGGCGATAATCTACATCCGACAGCAAGGCATCTGCTCAAGAGATTTGATGCTTTGAGGAGCGTGGAAGAATCTCTTAATTGCTGTTGTTCTCAGGTCCACCCTGGCACCAGTTAGGGTCCCAGCTATGTGCACATAGTGACCCCCCCCCCGCCAAAAAATTAAAACACGTGGAAAGTATAAAAATACATATTTTATAGCAAAAATAACAGCACTGCATGTTTATAAAAAATACCAACAATATATTTTTGTATCGAAATTACCAGCAGTACCTTTTTTTTATTAAAAGAATGCTAAAAGGATGTATTTCATGGTCAAGCAATACATTTTATAGCAGATTTACCAACAGTATAATTTGTCGTCTTGTGTAAGACGATAAAATACATCCAACAGCAAGGCCTCTGATAAGAAAGCTTTGAGGATCATGGAACCACCTCTTAAATGCTTGTGTTCCCAGGTCCACTTTAACTTGGGGTGGTAGAACCTGCTAGGGTTCCAGCTATAGGCAAATATTTAATCCCCAAACTGGGGTCAGAACACTGTGAAAGTGTAAAAGTAGCTTTTAATACCAGTAACACGGTTTTTGTAAAATAATTACCAGCAATAAATTTTTGAGGAAAAAATTATTACCAGCAATATATTATTAGCAGTAATACATTTTTTGAAAACATATTACCAGCAATGCATTTTGGAGAAAAAAAACCATTACCAGCAATACATTTTTGAAGGAAAAATATTACTAGCAATAAAAATATTGTTGACATTAAATAACCCATTGAGGTTGATATGCCATAAAACAAAACAAAACATAAAAACAATGTATTTTATAGCAACATTAAAGACTTGATATATATTGTCAACAACCAAAAAAAGAGAAAGATGCTTTCACTTTTCGTTTAATTTTGTAAGATTATTTGGTGAAACAAAAGAAATTCATTTTAGTAATTATAATTCAATCATGGAATCTTGAATTAAATCTAAAATTTGAATTTTCATGTTTAGATTTCGTCATTAAACGACCCAGAGAGGTGTTGATAAGCGACTAAACAAAATTAAACAACGAATAAAAGCTATTAGTATACAAAAGAAACAAAACATTAGCTGAAATATCCTTTACAACAAAAGACAATATTTAAAAGTGTGAATAAAATATTTTATAGGCGTGCTAAAAATACCCTTCCCCATTACGCGTAAAGAAGTAGAATTCAAATGAAACAACCGAAGAAAAAAATGCTGATGGAACTGGACAATTAACAGATCCACTATCTTCTTTTATGTACCCTGCCCCTTCAGGTCGTGGCTCTCCACCTCTTCCTGTCTCTTGTAGCTCATAATATTTTTTGTCTATTTGTTATTTATACCAGACCCTGTTCTACCATCCATTTTTTCACGCTCATCAAGTATGTTACGCATTTCTTTCCCCTGTCTATCTTTCTCTAAATCTGTTCTGTTTTCTAAGCCCTCCTTCCTTATTATATGGCCGAGAAATTTCAACTGCCTATTCCTGGTATTAAGTATAGGTTTTCTTTTTGTTTCCATTTTATTAAAAACCTTGTTGCTCACGTGTTCGGTCCATGGTATCCTCAGCATCTTTCTGTAGAACCTCATTTCTGTTGCTTCAAGTCTCTTCTTCACCTTTGAGGAGATTGTCCAGAATTCGCTGCCATACAGGAGGACAGATATCACGTAACAGTTCAGTACTCTTTTCTTTGTTTCTAACGAATTTTTTTTCTGTCTCTTAATACTCTGCTTAGCTTTTGGAAAGCATCTTTGGCCATCCCACTACATCTTCGAATCTCAGGGTTGCACTTTCAGTCCTCTGTTAGAACGCTTCCCAGATTTTTCAATTTCTGTTCTACTTTGATTTTAGTATACCCGATTTTTAATTTGCCTTTTGGGCTTATAGTTGTATTTTTGTTACCATTATATGACTAGTACATGTGATGAAAATGGGAAGTCATTGTTTATCACTGGTTTGTTTAAACTTAGCGAAGGTTGAATAAATGACACTAAACGTTTCAGCTTAGTGTCATTTTGTTTTAATATTTATTCAACCTTGTGTGTTCTATGTTCTATGTCTATCAGTGTTGGAATGGCTTCCATGTGCTTTTGTAATTTAATGCATACGCAGGCATGCACACATGCAGACACAATTTTATTGAATTTGAAATAAGATATTGGAATAATAAATTTCCCTCTCACTCAATCTGGGCTTGGAGATAAATTTATAATGTTAAAAAACGAAAAAAAAAAATTATTCCTAACAAAAATGACATTGATAATTATGAGATTTTATTGATTTTCTTTATTGATTATGAGATTTTATTGATTATCTTTATTGATTATGAGATTTTATTGATTTTCTTTATTGATTATGAGATTTTATTGAATTTTTATTGATTATGGGATTTTATTGATTTTTTATTGATTATGACATTTTATTGATTTTTTGTTATTGATTATGAGATTTTATTGATTTTTTTTATTGATTATGACATTTTATTGATTTTTTTCCACCCGAAATTATTCAGTAATGAATATAATTCTTTTCCAAAGTTTATTTCAAACATTTCTAAAAAACAGGCTTACGGCCATATCATGTTAAAATACCGGTTCCGGCACGATCACCGAAGTTAAACGAAGTTGAGTCTTAGTACTTAGATGAGTAACACCTTGAGAATATCAGATGCTTATAAGTTTGGATGTGCGGGTGGTGTAATGGATCACGGTTCGGAGTTGGAAATCGGAGAGCCGAGTTCCAATTCAAGTTGGGTTCGTTTATATTCCTTTACACGCAAATACTCTTGATAAAAGGTATAAATTCCAGAACCACTTTACGTCTGTCATTGGGTTAAAATATACCTGCACACACAAACGTACAACATTTTTATGCCTCCTGTATTTAGGATGGATATATTTGCTATTTCAGTCCAGAATATATGATGAAATAACTGTGGTTGGATTTGTAAGGCAGAATCAGACAGAGAGCGATGGAGACTAGTGGTGACCCCACTGGAACAAAATGCACAAACAGAATAGTAGATGATGATGATGATGAAGATGATATTCTAATAGGTGTAGTATTTTAAATGGATAAACAGTTTAGATTTAACATTTGATTGTCTCGCCGTCAGCTAAGCGACAGATACGGAAAAGGTTATTATAAAATCTGTTTGTTTGCTGACATTTTTTTCATCTTTCTGTGGCTTCTTTTCCTTTATCCTCATCATCTTAGTGTGATCATATTTATGATGATGATCAAGATTATTATAGCAATCATCATCATTAACAACAGAAGCTGCAGCTTCTTCTTCTTCTTCTTCGAATTATTATTGACTTTGCACGTCCGAATTAAATAGTTGAATAACAGTGGAGTTAAAGTGACACCGAGTCTTCTCAATATTTCACCGCTCTCCTCTGCATCATCTCATTATCATCTTATTATTCATAATTACGATCAAGATAATTATTGTAATTATAACGATGGCCAGAATGATAATACAACTTACATCTTCGTCTTCAGGATCAGCAGCAGCAGCAAAAACAGCAACGACAGCAACAGCAGCAGCAGCAGCAACACCAGCAACACCAGCAGCAGCAGAAGGTTGTTTTTCTACTTCCAATTATTTTTGAGTTTTCACGCCCAAGCTAAAGAGCGGCCTAACAGTGTAGATCAATTAATATCAATTCTTCAAATACTCCATAACTCACCTCACTATCCATGGTATTTTTTTTAATAATACCGTTCTTTGCAGGCCATCAATCCTATCCTCAGGTTAAAAATGCTTTTCGTCAGCTACTGAACTAGTTATATATAATTGTCCCTTTTCCACGGTTTCTGTTTTGTCTTTTTTTTTCTTTTTGCAGTCAACCTCAAAAGAATATTGAACAAGATTAAAATAATGATGGCCTACAAAGTGCAAGCGAACTGATGCTGACAACTCAGAACCGCTGAATAAAATTTGTTAAGTGTTTCCTTTAAGTGAAAAAGTGGGTGTTCTAGAATTGATAAAAAAAATAAAAAAAATACAAGTATTGTTCAGATATTGCTATGACCGACGGTAAGAACGATTTGTCCATCCGCTGTCATTTTATTTTATAATACAAAACCCAATGTGGATTGTTTATCTGTAACTGAGTATGACCTCCTGTTTACTAATCAGATATTCCGTTCTATTTTCCATAATTTTATCCCGAGTTAGGCGATAAAGTCATTAAGACGTAAGGGCGTACTGACAGTGAAAATATATGAGATAAAAACTATTAAGAAGAGAGGCCATAACAAAAAACAGCATTCAAGTAGACAGAAGATGGCGCTTGAGATTGCATTTGAATTTTTGAAGATCAAACTTGACCGAAAGCAAGAATACGGAAGTGTTCCCCGAACGGTAAGGGCGAGAGAAGAAACAGTTAACTCACGGTCACATCTAGCAATTTCAGCTGTAAAAATGATGAAACCTAAATGCCAAATTAGTACTGTGCTTGTATCCACTACAAATCCGTAGTATATATAGGCACGGTGGAGTAGTGGATAGCAGCTTGGATTGCGGAATCGGAGAGTCGAGTTCGAATTCTAGTCGAATCCATTATATTCACTTACGTGCTAATAACCTTCTAATAATCTTCTTCTTCTCCATATAGTTATGGGTAATTAGCAGGAAAGACTGGGTTCATTAGCCGTGGATGGTAACTGCACAAACCTGTCATTTCTATAACCAAATCATATGTGCTGGTGTTTGTCTACCGGTTTCTAGGAACTGAGCTACTTGATTCTCATACGTCGAATGCGACGGGAGAGTCCACCATATATATATATATATATATATATATATATATATATATATATATATATGTGTGTGTGTGTGTGCACCTATCACTGAAAACAGCCGACAAGGAAGATTTAATTAATCTTTTATTGAGTTTTTCCACCAATCTAACAGTTTTCGTTTATTATCGAAGAATATAGAAATTGTCCATATTTGTAATGGTTTCGGGGGCTTTCGGCTAATTCTATAGCCGTTATCAAGGATGTGTTTTGAATGATGAAATTATGTCTGGAGCTGCTACATAGTAAGTTTACAGTGTGGAGTAGCAGCCACACCGTTAATCGTTTACGTAAAAATCTTAGATGGTTCATGGAAAAATTGCGACCTATGCATAAGATGAGAGAATTGGTGGAATTGAACACTTTACCTGGAAATAGCGATAGAGTAGCGAGGATTTTCGTATGTGGGAAAGGAGATGTAGCGTGGAAATTAATTCATTAATCACAAGGATGTGGATATGTTTTTGGACTCTATCTTACACCCGATATATATATATATATATATATATATATATATATATATATATATATATATATATATATATACCCAAGTATAGTATTGGTGTATACGGAATAAATACCAATGATCAAAAAATACTATTCTTAAAAGAGTGCTCAATAAATGTATTCGAAGATTATGACATAAATATATTATAAAATCACTACAAATCACTTCTGGTGTCTTATCAAGTGATGGTGTTGAATGTATATATATATATATATATATATATATATATATATATATATATATATATATAGATGGTGTTGAATATATATATATATATAGAGAGAGAGAGAGAGATGGTGTTGAATATATATATATATATATATATATATATATAGATGGTGTGGAATATATATATATATATATATATATAGATGGTGTTGAATATATATATATATATATATATATATATATATATATATAGATGGTGTTGAATATATATATATATATATATATATATATATATATATATATATATATATATATATATATATATATATACATTCAACACCATCAATATATATATATATATATATATTTCATTAAATAATATAGACATGTTTTGTCTATTTATTTTAAGTAAGTTCCTTTCATATATATATACATTGATAATGTTGAATGTATATATATGTATATATATATATATATATATATATATATATATATATATATATATATAATGAATGTATATATATATATATATATATATATATATATATATATATATATATAGATGGTGTTGAATATATATATATATATATATATATATAGATGGTGTTGAATATATATATATATATATATATATATATAGATGGTGTTGAATATATATATATATATATATATATATATATATATATATATATATATACATTCAACACCATCAATATATATATATATATATTTCATTAAATAATATAGACATGTTTTGTCTATTTATTTTAAGTAAGTTCCTTTCATATATATATACATTGATAATGTTGAATGTATATATATGTATGTATATATATATATATATATATATATAATGAATGTATATATATATATATATATATATATATATATATATATTTCATTAAATAATATAAACAGGTTCTGTCTATTTATTTTAAGTAAATTCCTTTCATATTGTCTCATAAGCTTAATAACATTGTCATTGAAAGACGAAAGGAAATCACCATATTGATACATGTTTAAATCCAATCTAAGCTTTCGGTTTACATAAGCCATTATCAATGATGACAATTACTTTTCAATATATCAACCAATACACGGAACAATAATGATCGTCTGTTTTTGTTGCATGAAAAATAGCCAAAGAATAATTGAACACCCTTAACAGCAACAAACAGGACATCAAATGATAAACTAAAGGATATAACTACCCCCGGACCAACTGGAGGAAATTACGCATAGACTCACGGGAATTGCTAATGATTCTGAAGCGTAACACCGGTTTAAAATTATAAAAAAACTGAATGCATTATACAAAGGTACTATCATTCTTCCTAAGAAGATTGATAAATACACTAGTTAGTCATTGCTTTGAAATTCTTCTATTCTTCCTTATTGGAGGGTCTATCAGAAAGGCTAGGTTTTCTGTATTATTTAATATCAGCTGAATATTTCTCGGAAATGTATAAAGATCCAATATATTGATTATCAGCTAAAATCTTCTTGGAATAATATAAAGGTCCAATAAATTTAGTATCAGTTGAACACTTCTCGGAATGATATAAATATGCAAAATATTTGGTATAAGCTGAACAGATCTTGGAATGATATAAAGATACAATAAATTTACTATCAGCTAAAAGATTCTTGGAATGATCTAAAGATCCAATAAATTTAGCATCAGGAAAAGAAATTCTTGGAATGATCTAAAGATCCAATAAATTTAGCATCAGCTAAACACTTCAAGGTGTGATATAAAGATTCAATAAGCTAAACACTTCACGTGATGATAGAAAGATCCAATAAATTAATATCAGCTAAATATTTCTTGGAATTATATAAAGATCCAACATATTAGGTTGGTGCAAAAATAATGACGTAATAATGTCGTTTTTTGACGTTAAAAATACGTCAAAAGACGACATTATTACGTCATTATTTTTGCACCAACCTAATATTTAGTATTACCTAAACAATTCTTGGAATATATCCAGAACCGAATCATCTTTTGTTACATCTCAAAGAACGGCTTCAGAAGTGAATTTCGGTGGTCTTCCTTTCTATTGTTAGCGGCTTAATTTTTTTAAATCTTCAGGATTTGCTCAGGAGAGCGAGAAGAAAGAACTAAATATCAATTTTGAAGAAGGCAAGGTACATGCTTTTTATGCAAATTAAAAATTGGAGATAGGAAAATCAAAAAGGCACACATATCTAAATATATATGTGAAGTGTTTTAACAAACATCAAACCTAAGCAACGTATTACGAAAGAGAAAGGAAATCGCTAGAAAAGAGGACTCAACTATTACGTGCGTGATAACTGTGTTTCTGTATGGCATTAAGTGCTTGACAATCTCCAGAAAGATGAAAAAAGACTTGAAGAAACAGAAATGTAATTCTACAGAATGATTCTGAACATGTGCGCAACGAGAAAATTTTAGAAAAAATTGAAACAAAAAGGACACTTATAATTAATATTAGAAGAAGACAGTTGAAATTTCTAGACTGAGGAAAGAGGGCTTGGAAAATTTGACACTCATAGGACAGGAAAAGGCGCATAACCAATCGAGCTTGTGTAAATTGCCGGTTTAGGAGAAGGATTCTGAACATGTGAGCAACGAGAAAATTTTAGAAAAAATGGAAACAAAAAGGACACTTATAATTAATATTAGAAGAAGACAGTTGAAATTTCTAGACTGAGGAAAGAGGGCTTGGAAAATTTGACACTCATAGGACAGGAAAAGGCGCATAACCAATCGAGCTTGTGTAAATGGCCGGTTTAGGAGAAGGATTCTGAACATGTGAGCAACGAGAAAATTTTAGAAAAAATGGAAACAAAAAGGACACTTATAATTAATATTAGAAGAAGACAGTTGAAATTTCTAGACTGAGGAAAGAGGGCTTGGAAAATTTGACACTCATAGGACAGGAAAAGGCGCATAACCAATCGAGCTTGTGTAAATTGCCGGTTTAGGAGAAGGATTCTGAACATGTGAGCAACGAGAAAATTTTAGAAAAAAATGGAAACAAAAAGGACACTTATAATTAATATCAGAAGACAGTTGAAATTTCTAGGTCACAGACTGAGGAAAGAGGGCTTGGAAAATTTGACACTCACAGGACAGGAAAGGCCGCATAACCAATCAAGGTTGGGTAAATTGACGGTTTAGGAGAGAAGTGGAGAAAGGCAAAATTTACAAAGAGTTACAAAGCACAGGAAATTGTGGCACCGGATATTTTTTTTTTTTTTTATTTGTTTCAGAAATTTTGATTTGACAACAGGATTTCACTTTTTGCAGTTTTTGATCGTGGATCATTTTGGATTGTTTGATAAATTTGTCAGTGGATGTATATTTTAAATTTTCTTTTTACTTCAGCAGGGATTTCAGCCTACCGTTGATCCTCTACGCAGCAGTGTTTATCGTTTCTATTGACGCAATAAGCGGCATAAGGCTAATGAGAAGAAATGTATAAAAGTATAAAATAAGCTTACGCTTTTCTCTCATACCCATAACCTACGGGTTGCATGTCATCTATGTCGTAGAAAAGCCGATTATGAGTATCAGATGGCCGTAGAAAGTATTAACACCTGCATTTCTGTTAAACCTAATGAGACCATATTAGTGCAGCATTGCACGTCGTATTACGCGCACTCACATAGAAAGGGAAGAGGTTGTTTTATCTCGGTCACAAGTGTTTCAGTTTCATAGACTAGCACATGGTTCCTTTTGAAGTTCGGTTTTCTAAGCGCATCCAGTTTGAACAAAGGGGAACGGGAAAGTAAAAGAGTAAAGGAGGGTTTTTTTTCTGGAGATCATGTGGCAACAAAACCGGAAATAGACTATGCCCAGGAGCTGGCCTATATTAAAATTAATGCTTGGGTTCGAGGTGAGTTCTTGGCCGCCCTTGACGGGAGGCGGACGTGTAAATCGCCCTGTTCCGAAAAACTTCCATTCGTATTGCTAGTGATCACGATTGGATGAGTAGATGGACGAGGAGTTGGTAGGAGGGAGAACTGGCATAGCAGAAGTTCTCCCTAGCATCGCCTACCTACTCACCCTGATGACAGGCGAAGTTCTGAATAAAACCTCTACATATATTATATAAGAAATAGGGTTTGTGTTCTTATTACTCGATGTGCCGTTGGTCTTACGTTATAAGAATGAATCGGGCCCTTTTCCAGATTTTGGTGCACTGATCCTGTCGAAGAAATTGAGTGAAATTATAGATAAAACTAGAAATGGTTTATACTATAATGACGGGCTTGTCGTGATTTTGCGCATAAAAAAAAGATGTGATAAGGAAAGGACTGTTTAATCGACTCGGTTTTAATATTGCGTTTTGTGTTGTCTGGGTCTATATAAAACTATTATTAACGAAAAGTATCATTTCTTTTTTTTATTCATTTTATTAGGAGAGTGTGGCGGCAGCTTTGGTTAAAAGAGGCAGTGGGAGAAATGACGACATAAGAACGCATGTCGCACTTGGCTCAGCATCCCTTTGCAGGTGGTCTTAGTCGGTCTTCCATACTGTGTGTGGGAGCGGTATCGACGCTTCAGAATCCTTGCGAAGCCTCTTTTGATTTCCTGCTGTTTTGGTCTTATATTTAAAACCCAGACAAAGGTTATACATCACTGTCAGAATACTACGCCTAGCCTTTTGTAACAATATAGAGGTTGAAACTATTCTAAAAGTAACAGAGTAATTAGATTTAATGTTCTGTCTCAACAACAATACAGTGATATCATTCAGAAAATCGAAAAACACTATGGCATTTCTTTATAAAAAAAATCGAGCAAAATTTCAATGTTCCATCATATTTCTTTCTTTTGGTTTCTAACTATACCATTTTAAATAATACTAAGTAGTTGATTATTGTATACTTCTCAATCCTTGATCTCATGCAGTGTTCATCTCTCTCCAGACACTACATAAATTTGCGAAAACCGGCACCGTTTTGCTGCTCTTTAAATTATTTCTATTCAAGGGACCGTTTGTTGTTTTTTTTTAACAGTAAGGTCCATCTTTACATAGTCCGGGGGCCACTCAAAGTAGGTGGTTAAATTAGGAGTTAATTTGTGCGGATAAGAATGGAAGAAAACTGTTAGCCCTCGCCTTGAACAGTTTAAGATTGTATTGCTCGTGGAATCATCCTCTTGTGAGATATTTTGTCGTTTTTTTTTAACAGTAAGGTCCATCTTTACATAGCCCGGGGGCCACTCAAAGTAGATGGTTAAATTAGGAGGTAATTTGTGCGTAGAGGAATGGAAGATAAATGTTAATCCTCGCCTTAAACAGTTTAAGGTTGTATTGCTCGAGGAATCATCCTCTTGTGAGTCGGTTCCACAGAGCAGTGGTTCGCGGAAAGCAGCTGTTCGAGTGATACTAACTACTCACGGATGCGATACAGAGGGAACATGAGTGTCTCACTATTTAAGAGGCATAGAGAGTTCTTGCTGTGAAGGTTATCCCTGGCGAAACCAAGAAATGTCGTTCGTTTGAGCACTTTCCGTGAAAGTACCCATAGAGCAACGAGAGGCTTGCCAAACTCTGCCTATGAGGAGAGGTTAGAGGATGGAGAATAATTCGTCATCGACAAGGGCTCAGAGACGCTTTTGGGCTATTTCAAGCCTGCAGAGTGAGATCTGGGCAACTCCTGCGCAAATATGATAACGGTATACAATTACTGGACTGATCTGGCTATTGTAAGGGTAGATGATATCAGGAGGATTCAGATACCTACTGGATCGGTACAGGGAACCGATTATTTTACCTGCATATTTAACAATTGATAGTATGTAGGAGTTCTACGAGGTCAGGTGCCAGTTTAAGGCTCAATCATCTTTCAAGGCACAGGGCCTACGCGAGGGAACATCCGTTCATCCTGACTGGCGGTAGTTTGAAGTTTGATCAGCTGATCAAGGCGTTGAATATAACAAGCCAGTTTTTACCCCAGTGGCTAATTTGTGCAAGATGGGAAGGGAGATAGGTTGCCAATCTTTGATCATCTTTGCTGTTAATCGAGCCAATATATTTAAATTGTCTCACTAAGTTATTGACCACATATTTTTTTTATTTTTCTTAAGTTTTTTAGTTTTTTTTTTTCGGCATTAATATCAAATATGTGGCGTGCATCGGCCTTGTCACTCTTTCTTGTCACTTGTGAAGCTTGGCTATTAACAGCAGAATTACAGCGAATAATTGTAACATTCGAATTGATATGCGACAGAACCATCCTCGGCAGCTGCTAGGCTTACGGTCATATCACCTTGAAACAGCGGTTCTCGTAGCATCACTGAAGTTAAGCAACGTTGAGCCTGGTGAGTTCCGCTTGGGAATACCAAGTACTGTAAGCTTGAGTGCTCAGGTGATACAAGGGATAATGACCCGGTATTGTTAATCAACCGAGTTCTAATTCCCCTTGGCTTCAACACAAGCGCAAACAACCTTATGAAAGATATGGATTCACCTCTTATACCCCAGCTAAGGGTTAATTAGTAAGAATTGTATTACTGAATAATTATAACCTCCAAAGAAATTCTCACAATCAAAAAGTTTTCTGTAAATGGTTGATAAATCGTAAAAAATTAATCAAACAATCGGCATCTCCTACGATATTTTTGTTGTTTTTTTCTTGCAATGATGTTTAGTCTGTCTGTCTGTACACTTATCAAGAGTGTTAAAGGGTAAGTGACATAGCTGATGGGGGGATGTAGGAAAGAAACGGTAAATTCAAGACTTGGACAGTTTAAGATTGTAGTGATCGGGGAAGCATCCTCTTGGGAGTCAGTACCACAAAGCAGCGATTCGTGGGAAGAAGCTTCTCGAGTGGAATTTACATATCACCAATAGAATACGAAGGGAAGCTTTGACTGCGTCAATGGACGCGTCAATGGATTGTGAGACACCATCAGACAAAACACGGACTCTTTGAAAGGCTTCATAGCAACAGTCACGCCCAAAGGACAACAATCTTTCCACTGGCATCTTATAGGGTTTCGACCTTTGGAAAACAGGCAGACAGTGTAATTAATGAACTGAAAATCTCAGTGAGGGGTCTGAATTGTCAATCACGGAGGCACAGGCAGCGGGACGCAACCGATACATACAAAGGATACTTGTTACTTGCGCAGTGGCTGAGCTGCGAAGTAAATTTGCGATCACGCCCGTTCGTGGGTTTGATGATGATGATGATGATGATGATGAATACAGCTATTAATCTATACCAGTGATTCCCAAAGTTTTTTTTTTCCCCTCTGGGCCGCATTTTCGGAATTAAAATTTGCTCGTACCTTACCTAAAGCTATGTGATAAAAAGTAGAATAACAAATAAAAAAGAGAGATGGTTAAAGGGAGATAACAGTGAATTCGAAGATGGAACATTATCATTGATAACTCTCTCCTCCAATTTGAGGACCCTTGTAATCTGCTTCTTCATTGGATAATAAATAACTGCAGTGAAGCTATTCAAGATTCATTCCATGTTTATTCTATCCACTTTAACATTGTCATATACAAGGCTTCCATAGTGAGATATTTATCAATGTTAGTAATACGTGATATAATGCAAAAATATTACAATGATAAAATCAGTCAATAACTATTGATACTAGGACTTAGGCAAGCAATTATAAGTAATCTATAATAATATTTTAAATTTTGAAGTTATATTTATTTCTGGCATATGAATTTTTTAAAAACTCTTTCTAAATCTTTGATTGTCTTTCAGTCATTCCGCCTCACCTGCTATCCTCTTCCGCCTCGCCCGCTATCCTCTTCCGTTGCACTGCTTGGGAACCACTGCTCTCGACATTGAGACACCGATCCATTTACAAACTAGCAGATATCTAACTTTCGTGCAAAAGTTTATTCTCGGCGGAGATTTTCAAAATCTAATTTCCAATCGCATTAAAAGGACATTTCTTTATAGCGCCCAACTTAATTAGCTACCGGACTCTTTGAACAGTCCTCACGTCTTGTCTTTAAATTGCAATTTGACAACTACTTTCTTCTTAAAGCTTGCAGTACGCTCCTTCAGGATATCACCAGATGTTTTCCCTCAGCCGCCAAGTCAGAGGCCAACAACATGGCAAATATCATTGTGCATGAACATTGTTGCTAAAGTACAGTAGAATCCCTGACAACTGGACAAAGAAAGCTTTCCGGATATGAGGAATTGGTTAAAAAGTCCGGATATGAGAGGTTATATTTAGATTAAAATAAAAGACCTAAAATCAGGTTTAACATTTTCTATGTTTTATAGTAAACAAAATAAGCTAATTGTGAGTGAATTACAACGAAATTATTTTAAAGAAAAAGAAATAAATTATGTAATGTTAATGAATATTCATTAAATTAAATATGCCTCGTATGCAAAACAAATTTTGTAACGAGAATTTTTTAATCGCTGTTGCATGATGATTCTTTCTCTTCTAATGTCTTTCTCAACTTTTTCCGAATTTCGTTTTGTTTTTGTTCTTTATTTTTTTTAAAACGAAATGCACTTTTAACTTTCAAGTGTGCGTCATTGCAATCGTCGTTGCTGAATGCTGGCTTTCTTTCCATAAAACTGACAACCTTTTCATTAGCTTTTTCAATTTCAGTCCAGGTTTCATCACAATTATGCATCTCGTCGCTATCTTTTTGCAGATGTGTCTTGTTGTCACCTTTTCCTCTTGTTCTCATCATCTTTTGCCCCGATACAAGCCATTAGAGTGAAATAATCATGAGCAATTATCCAAGTAAATATCCTGATAAACAGAAATTTCAATTCAATTATATATCATCCAAATAGTTCAAATATACACATCAAAATCATGTTCGGATATGAGTGATTCCCGATATGAGGTAATCCAGATATGTCTTACGGCTCTCAAACATCTTGACTTTATCGTATGCGGTTCTTTCATTAAGCAAATTTGGTCACCCCAGATTTAGGCCTTGTTCTGCTAAGCTGAGTACCGGGATTAATTACTTTTAGCTTCTGGCATTAAAATAATGATCAATTAAAAAATTATAACAATGACAATTGGATCGAATAAATATATAAATGAAAATGAAGTATAATTTTTGCCATACATATCTTCTTTCAATTCAAAGTGACTAAATGTTAATTGACCAACTTCTTGCTGGACCAATAATCGCTTTTTACCTTTTTTGAAAGACGTATATATTCCTGGGTTCCTTTCGATTAGAATTTCAAAGTGTAAGGTTGACGACTATGTCTAGCCTCGTTTCCAGCCGATTTCTTTCCGCAATGTATGTCGACCTATGATTCTGCTTCTAAACGATGACGGGATAAAAAAACGTCGATATTTTTTGTAAATTGTCAGGAATGCCTGATCTTAGCGCAATACTCTAGAAATGCCATGATTGGTCAATGTTAGCCAATCAAAGTTTCGGTTCCATGTCAGTCGACGTAGTCCGTAGTCGTTCACTGCACAACTCTGTGATGACATCTAAGGTCGGCTGTGTCTTCATATGCACCCGACTCGCTATGTTCACAGCTTTGTCTCCTTTGGTCGTGATCGTATTCAACAAAAAATAACGACAAACGCTTTTCATGACACTCTTTGGGAAATAGCAACAATACGATTTCTCACTTAACCGTAATATTCTTCCTTCAACTGATCGAGGTCGTGAACTGCTAACTTACTACCTTCCGGCTACTGAAATACATTCACTGACCGTCTAAGCGATACCTGATTCCTCACTGCTCGCTGGTCCCTTCCTCACTGGCCGCTGGGCACTTACTCACCGGCCGCTAGTTACCTACTCACTGCTGATTTCATGCCTCTCTCTGCTTATATGGATATTGGATGAGATCCCACACCCTTATACGTCCACTTGTGTTCCAGAAAATTAAACCAGCCAAAAGGCTGCATGGGTAGTCAGTTTCTTCAAAGGACACTACTTTTATGATTATCTAAAATCAATAACAAAATTTTATGTGTGCCAAATCAAAGTCGGGCTGGAGACAGGAATCTTGAAAACTTTGACACAAAGATGGTCTGAAGAGGAAATTCCTAAGAAACTCAGATAATTAAGTAGACTTAAAAGGAAAGGGAATTTATCTACTTATATATTAAGGATGTGTGAGAAATCATATTGTTACACTCAGCCAACGATGGTGAATGCATCCACGTAACTCTCCTTTTAGCCTTTATTTTATTATAGTTTTTATGACATTTTTTTTTACTTTGTGTTATACCAAGATGTAAGTATATTTTAGTGATGTTTCTTGTAATGTGCTTCGTCTTTGGATAATACATAATTGAAGTGAAGCTATTGAAGATTCATAACACATTCATTTTACCCAATTTAACATTGTCATATACAAGGCTTCAATAGT
>OZ010585.1:94538394-94560894 GCA_963932145.1 Acanthosepion lycidas | reverse complement strand
AAAACAATAATAAAGTAAAAAATCTTTAAAATACCATTAAAATCTATAAAATAAAGTAAAATTTCGTAATAATACCATTTATATCCAAAAAAATAATGTAAAATTTCGTAAAAAATACTATTAATATCTAAAAATAAAATAATGTAAAATTTCGTAAAAATACCATTAACAATCTAAAAAAAATAAAGTAAAATTTCATAAAAATACCATTATTATCCAAAAAAAGCAAAATTTCGTAATAATAACATTTAGATCCAAAAAAATAATGTATAATTTTGTAAAAATACTATTAATATCTAAAAAATAAAATAATGTAAAATTTTGTAAAAATACCATTAATATCTAAAAAAAAGTAAAATTTCGTAAAAAATACCATCAATATCTAAAAAACAAATAATGTAAAATTTCGTAAAAATACCATTAATATCTAAAAAGTGTAAAGTAAAATTTCGTAAAAATACCATTAATATCCAAAAAAAAAAAAAAAATTTCCTAAGAATGCCATTAATATCCGCAAAAATATAATGTAAAATTTCGTAAAAATACCATTAATATCCAAAAAGAAAATAAAGTAAAATTTCGTAAGAATACCATTAATATCTAAAAAAATAAAGTAAAATTTCGTAAAAATACCATTAATATCCAAAAAAATAAAGTAAAATTTCATAAAAATACCATTAATATCTAAAAAACAAAATAAATTAAAATTTCGTAAAAATACCATTAATATCTAAAAAGAATTAAAATTTTGTAAAAATATAAAATTTCGGCTTTAAATCACCCATGGAGTTGTTGATATGCCGCTAAAGCGAAACAACCAAAACTACCGATTCATCCTCAACAAAGAGATGAAAAATACAACACTAGAAATATAATTCTTCAGTACATATTAATTAATAATTACCTAAAATTTATCATTCATTACAAAATGTATATGAGGCGTGTTTTAATAGAGGATAGAAAAGTATGGCACCGAAATCCGAACGCGAAATGGATTAGCAAAAGTTGCATTCCACAAGCTAAAAAAAAAGGCATGGAAAGATTTGTTTAAAAAAATAGGTGCTAGATTGCTATATGGTATGCATTCCACTTCTAATGACTGCGAATGATGAGCAAGTTCTCGCACTTCACGCCAATGGAACTCCATTCCGATTTCTTGCTTCCTTACCAACTACAATCTTCAATGTTTAAATGCAGCGTTAATCACATCATGTTCCTTTATTGTCATAGTCCTTATTTCTACTCACTAATATTTTATAATTCCTTTTCACTTCTTGTAACACTCTGCGTCCCTTCCTTGGGGTGAAATGATTACAAAAAAAAACAAAAAAAAAACATGAAAGAATAGAAAATTGGACGGAACAGAAATCTTTTTCTGCAGAAGGAAACTGAGAAATCCATGGACGGACGTGTAAGCAACGAGAAAGTCTTCAAGAAAATGGCAACGAAATGAACAATTAGAACTCTGCAAAAATCTCTTGGACGCATAATGAGGAAGGAGAACTGATAAAAAGCCCTCCCAGGTTATATCAAGGTCAAGAGTGTTAGAGCCAAATAGCTGGGTAATTTCTTTGACTCGATGGCAGAACGGGGTGAAGAATTTTGGCAAAGAGAGAAACACAAAAGATCACAATGGATGGATAGATGTGGAGATCGCCTATGTCCTGAGGAAACAGGACACTTAGAATAAATAAATAAAAAAAAACAAAAAAACGAACCCTTACTAATCTCCCTGACCAACTCCTATACAGTTTGCGTTTTCTCGTCGGGGATGACTTATTTTCCACTTTGCAAGCTCTTTCCCCATTCTCTATTTTTTGGTTTCCCCAGTTCAGTCCGTTGAAGCTAAGGACAAGCCATGCCACTTCCACGGAGTTGATTCATCCACATTTCCTACGTGTTTCAAATGTAAAAAGAATCTTCCACCCTGACAGCTTCTTCCCAAGAACGGCTATATTCTGGAACAGACTCCTGCCTGAGTGCTTTCTTGAACATTTCAATCTTGACCAATTCAAGTCAAATGCCAATCATCGACTTTCCGCATTATTTTCATTTTCTCCCGTATTTTCTTCTATTCTCATCACACAACTCGTTCAGCATTTTGTTTCTAACTTGTGAGGCTCTCGAACCAACTGACTTTAAAATGTCTAGATGTGTCTATATCGAGTATGTGTGTTTGTGTGTGCGCGCGTGAGTGTGTGTGTGTGGTTTGTTTTACGGCAAATCAACCTCAATGGGTGGTTTAATGCCGACAATTTTAATCGCTGGTAATAATTTTTTTTTCTCAAAAATGTATCGCTGGTAATATTTATTCCAAAAATGTATAGCTGGTAATAATGTATTGCTGGTAATAATTTTTTACAGAGTATTTTTGATATTAAAACCTATTTTTACACTTTCATTATTGCTGTAATGTTTTTCCCTTCAAAAATCTATTTCTGGTAATATTTTTCTTCAAAAACCTATTGCAGGTAATATGTTTCCAAAAATCTATTGCTGGTAATATTTTGTTTGTAATAATTATCCTTTAAAAATGTATTGCTGGTAATAATTCCTCCTTCGCAAAAGCATTGCTAATAATAATTTTTCATAAAAAATGTATTGCTGGTAATAATTTTTCCTTCAACAATGTATTGCTGTTAATAATTTTTCTCTCAAAAAATAATTGCTGGTATTAATACCTATTTGTACACTTCTACAGCGTTTTGTGGTTTCAACTATTTGCTCATAGCTGGGACCCTAGGTGCTACCAACCCGGATCAGGGTGGACCTGGGAACACCAGCAATTAAGAGTTCAGCTTTCCCACAGACCAAATATCGCTAGTTTCTCGCTGAGCTATCGCCATTTCCATGTCATGGAATCTGATGAACTACATTCCCTGGTTCCACCAACCCTGATCTTTGAAACTTGAACCCTCAATTCCACGTACACAAGAGTAATTTAAACAGTTTAATTTAGGCAATTTAAACAGTTAAATGTAACCAACTCTTCTACTTCTACAGATTCTTCTCTTGCACTTTCCGACAGTGAAACTCCGTAACCACTTACTTGCTTCCCTGAGAGGTATAATCTTCAAATACTGAAATGTAATGTCAATCGACATCTTCTGATATCTTGAACCTCATCCCCGTCCCATTCTATATCTTTATCTGTCCTTCTCTATATCCTTTCCCCAAACACTCCTATTTACTTTTACGCTCTATAATCGCTTGCGTACTAGTGGCACCCCGCCTTGCTTGGAGGGAAATACTTTAAAAAAAAAAGATTTGGAAAACATCCTACCGAGAGCTCCGCGAAGCAGGTGTTTTTAGAAGAAAGCTGTCCAAATGGAACTTACTTCGTACTTTTGGAATTCGAAGAGAATAGGGGGTATTTACTCTTGCGTACGTGGTATGGCGGGTTCAAGTTGCAAAGGTCAGGGTTGGTGGAACCAGGGAAGGTAGCTCATCAGATCCCATGACATGGAAATAGCGATAGGTCAGCTAGAAACTAGCGATGTTTGGTCTGTGGGAAAGTTGAACTCTACCAAGGCAGGCAAACAAGGACTGGTCAGCCCCAGGCCCAGATATCGCAACAATATTCTGTTCTTGGTCTGATCCGGCTCTTGTAAATATGCCTTATAGTAGGGAGGTTGAATATTATTATTATTATTCTTTATAGCGATACCTTACTTTCACGTTAAATACGAAGGCATTTTTTGAGTTGAATTTATGCTGAGACCTTTTAAGATGAACGACTAATGCATTCAGTGTTAGCATGTGTTCTTTTTTAATCACTCTTCAAGGCTAGAATTAACCGTTATCTTTCCTACATAACTACATGAAAGGTAATTTTTCTGACGCTAATTGAACACCATAACACACCTCACCTTGAGTGGCTTTTGGGCATTATGTAAAGTGAAAATTATTAAAACGCTTCTTAACGTGGAAAAATGTGTTAATAAGTTAAATTTAAAGGTAAACCTCCCCATATTTAGTGCTTGAAATTTTGGGTTTAAGAAAGGCAACAGGCGCTTTTTACAATATTACATCGAAAACATTATGAATACAGGGTTTGGTTTAGTTTGGTTTAGTTTTTTTTACTCTATATCGGCCTCAATGGGTTATTTAATGCCGACAAAATGTCTAATTGGATTTGTATGATAAGAATACGTATTCTTTCTTAAAAATCAGCTTTTAGATCAGATTTCATTGAAGAAAAAAAGGTTTTTATTGAGTTAAATATATTGCTGGTAATAATTTTTTCAAAAATATATTTATGCTAATATTATTGCTATACAAATATATTTCTGGTAGTATTTTAGCTTTACAAAATGCATTGCTGACAATATGATTTTCAAAAATATAATATTGTTAATATTATTGCTTTACAAATATATTGTTGGTAATATTTTTGCCTTCAAAAATGAATTGCTGGAATTTGTTTTTTTCTAAAATATATTGATGGCAATATTATTGCTTTAGAAATATATTGCTGGTAATATTTTTGCCTTCAAAAATGTATTGCTGGTAAGAGTTTTTAAAAAGTTCTATTACTGGTAATATTATTGCTTTGAGAGTTAAATGTATTGCTGGTAATATTTTTGTTTTAAAATATGTATTGCTGGTAATATTTTTTTTAAAGAATTATTACTTGTAATAATTCTTTGATTTACAAATATATTGCTGGTAATATGTTTTCAAAAAGATATTGATGGTAATATTGCTTCAGAAATATATTGCTGGTAATATTTTTGCTTTCAAAAATATATTGCTGTTATTATTTTTTAAATACATTGCTGGTAATATAATTGCTTCAGAAAGATATTCCTGGTAATAATTTTGGTTTCAAGTATGTATTGCTTTTAATATTTTTTTCAAAAATATGTTACTGGCAATATTATTGCTTTAAAAATATATTGCTGGTAATATTTTTTCTTTCAAAACTGTATTGCTAGTAACATTTTTTTCAAAACATATCGATGGTAATATTATTGCTATAGTAATATTTTTTCTGTTAAGATTTTTCTTTCAAAATATATTGATGTTAATACTTTTTTTCAAAAATATATTACTGTTAATATTACTGCTTTAGAAATATATTGCTGGTAATATTATTGCTTTCAAAAATGTATTGCTTGTATTTTTACTATAAAAATCTATTTTTATAATTTCATAGGGTTTTGACCCCAGTTTGCTGGTTAACTGTTTATCCATAGCAAGAACCCTAAGAGGTGCTACCACCCCGGGTCAAGGTGGACCTGGGAACAACAGCAATTAAAATATGGTTCCACTCTCATGAAACCTCCTGATCAGAGGCCTTGCTGCCGGATGTATTAGGTTGGTGCAAAAATAATGACGTAATAATGTCGTTTTTTTACGTTAAAAAATACGTCAAAAAACGACATTATTACGTCATTATTTTTGCACCAACCTAATAGTTCATCGTTATACCCTGAGCAGATGGATAGAGGTAGGCTTAACTTTAAATTTATCTTATTAATACATTTCCTCATTAATAATTCTTTTTCTAATGTTCACTTAATACAGTTCTCTAGGGCCACGCAATTTAGAATGTATGTCGTTGCATGAGCGTCATAAGATTTTCCGTCCATAGAGTTATGTAGGAAAGATGATGGTTAACCCTAGACTTGAAGAGGCAAAGATTGTAATGATTAGAAAAATGATCCTGCATAGAGTTCCACAAAGCAGTAGTTCTTGGATGGAAGCTGTCCGAATGCAACTTGCTTCTTACTCTTGGAGTACAAAAGGAATTTGGTTGATTCACACTTGTAAATGCTTGTAAAATAATATTCTGTGTTAGCAGTACAGGCTAGTTTGTTCTGCTCGTATAAGGCGCAGGAACACTGACAACCTTTAGCCCTACGACCATTTAAATATGAATATTATTAAGTTGGTGCAAAAATAATGACGTAATAATGTCGTTTTTTGACGTATTTTTTAACGTCAAAAAACAACATTATTACGTCATTATTTTTGCACCAACCTAATATAAATACCTCTAGTGTTACGCTGTTCTTGGAATCAATACATGTAACATAGTACCCTACTTATGTTTTTTTTATCACACTAAACAAAACTCGTTATTGTACAGGAATACAACAATATAGTATCTGTCTATATTTCTGAGATGAGGTATTATGTACACTATTTCCATTATTCGGACTATTTTGTCACCATATTTATTACAACGTTTCGGCCGTTGTACGCTCCGGCCTTCTTCAGATAGTTAGAATGTCGAACTGAACCTTTTATTTTGCTCACTGGGGTAGACTGTTCTAGTTCCACGTACCATGTTTAATGGATGTCAGTTATCAGTTATCTCCTGCCAGTTCCTCTCTACCAGTTCTCCACTGTCTTAATCGGGTATTGGACACATGGCAGAGTGAATAAAGACGTTGGTTAGATCCAGTGACAGGACCCAAAGAGTGTGGGTTCAATACACGGTTAAGGCAGTGGAGAATTTGTAGTTGGAAATTAACAGGAGATAACTGATAACTGACATCCATTAATTCCCGGAAGCCCATACCTTAAAGAATTACAAAAAAAATTGTTCTCACGAATACAGCACATACCTTATGAAGGTCTCTATCTATGTAATATATATATATATATATATATATATATATATATATATATATATATATATATATATATATATCTGTGTGTGTGTGTGTGTTAAATGCTCAATGGAAAATATCATATATGAGCTTAGGTTTCTGGGTGAAACCCGGAAAGAAATGAGTACATACCAGAAATCAAAGATGACGACAATAATAATAATAATAATAATAATAATAATAATAATAATAATAATAATAAGCGACCACAAACAAAAAAAGTTCCTCCTTATTGATATGGCAGTCCCTGCTGACGGCAATGTATCTTTGAAGATATTCAAAAAGCTGTCAAAATACAAGGACCTTGAAATAGAAACCTCGAAAATATGGCATATGGCAACATCAACAATTGCTGTTGTAGTTGGAGCCATAGGACTGGTTGGAAAAGATTGCAGTAGACTAATTGAAGGGATTCCTGGAAGTCCATGCCTCAAGGAGATACAAAAAATTGTTCTGACAAGTACAGCCGTTACTTTATCTATGTAATATTTTTTTTTGTCAATGGAAAGTGAAATCAAAGGAAATAAAAAAAATAATAATCTGGAAACTGCAGAAGATTGAATGATGATGTGTCAAAGAACATATAAGAAACTTTATTCAGTAATTAAAGAAGCCAACAAATTCAAAATTGATTTTCAAATGAGTAAAGAAGAAATGATAGTAAAACATAATACACCTTCTGTAGCTGCAAAAACCTGAAAAAAAGAAGGCAAAAACAAATGCAACCGAACAGTTACAGAAACAATGGCAAGATAAACCGCTTCCTGGCCAATACTCTACCCGTACCAAAAAAAAGCTGATGTAGACAAACCTCGTACCCATCAGTGGCTACGTCGTACTTTGTTAAAAGTTTAAGTTTTTTATTCTTCCTGCACAGAACTAGAAATTACCAAACACACATACTGAAAAATTGTTAGTCCAAAATGCAGATTCTATGATAAATATCCAGAAACAATTGACCATCTTATATCATGTTGCATGCTATTTACACCTACTGAATATAACATCCGGCATGAGAGAGTAGGCCAATATCTGAATTGGAAAATCTGCAAAATTTACGGGAAGGAAACTGCAAGAAATTAGTGTGAACATCACCCATATTTGAATACACACAGACAGAATAATCAAAGCTAATCCCCCAGACATTGTGATCAGAAATCGCAAAGACAAAATGTGCTTTCCTTTGGACATGGCAGTTCCTGTTGACTGCAATGTATATTTGAAGATCTCCAAAAAGACTATCAAAATACAAGATCCTTGAAATCGAAATCTTGAAAATGTGACACCAACAATTCCATTTGTAGTTTGTATCCCACGGACTGATTTGAGAAGCTTCCGATAAACCCATTGCGGGGATTCCTGGCAGTCTATGCCTTAAAGAAATACAAAAAGTTGTATTTACTAGTACAGCCAACAGCTTACAAAAGGTTTTATCTATGTAAAATCTGTGTATTTTAATTACTCAGTTGAAAATGTTATGATGCTATTTCCGGCTTTAGGTTTCTGGTTGGGACCCGGAAAGAAATGAGTACACACCAGATATTAAAAGAAAGAAAATAAAAAAGAAAGAAAGAAATAAAAAAGAAAGAACAAAAGAAAAAAAGAAGCATAAATAACAAGGCATCGCGTTCAATTTATCACTCAGGTAGGAGAGAATTTGCAAAAACGATGAGAAATAAAGTTATCGCGACGAATTTTACGTCATTTCAGGTTCGACAACTCTTACAACGCGAGCAAAAGTATTTTGCTTCCAATGTTATGCAATTAGATAATTATTTGCTAATTACTGGACATCTTATTAATTAATGGATAAAATTCAGTTCCAAATGAAATATTAAAATGCTTTCTATTTAATTAAATGACAAGACAACCATGCCAAAAGTCGAGGGAGGATGTAATGACTAAAAATGTCAAAAGTTGTCAATGTCGTTAGAATGTTCAAATGGACTGACAATAAATAAACGATAATGACAAATGCTTAATGTTTGAAGATGCAAATGTGTAACAGTGTTTGAAATGCATTTAAAAAAAAATAGTTCTAAAATCTTGTTTCAAAAATATTCTTTAAGATTTGATTTTAAATTTTAATAAATTTTCTTTCAAAATTATTATTTTAAAAGATTTTATTTAGAAGAATATTGTTTTAAAAAAGGCTTATTTTGAAATTACATTAAGAAACTTGTTTAAAAAATGTTGTGATGTCAACGAACACTAGTTGTCACTTCGTAAATGCACGTTGTATTAGGTTGGTGCAAAAATAATGTCGTTTTCTCACATAGTAACATATGTGAGAAAACGACATTATTTTTGCACCAACATAATAGTAGAGACTTTGTAATCGCAGATACAACTATAGTATGCCGTTGTACAATACTGGTGTCAGACGCCTTCGAATAACACTCGCACTAATAGTACTTGCTCGATAATTCTCGCTCGAATAGTAATCCGTATAGTGCTCAGTATAGAGGATTAGTATAGAGAATAGCGAACCGTATAGTAATAGACAATAGCGATCCGAATGGAATATATTTATTTTGTATAAAAAATAAAAAAATTGTGGCACAAGGCAAAAGTGGAAGTGGGGGAAGGCTGGTCTTTCACTAGCTATTCAATTCCTAGTTAACCACAATAATGACCTATTCATTCAATACAATATACTTAATCACCACAAGAATTAGTCCATCATCTCCCAACCCTACATGTACCACAATACAACATATTCACAAGGGACCTACAAAACACCACATGACATAAAAAATTCAAAATATGCAAAAATATATAAAAATTTCATGATACATGAAATGATAGGGAGGGGGAGATGAATCCAGAAAAGAAACTTAAAATATAAACCAAAGATAAAACTAAAACAAAACAACGTTAATAGGAACCGTCCACCCCACAAAATAATACGAGTGGTCGCTGTATTCTGGCAATAGTCAGAATGAAAAAGCACACTCACTAATGGAATGGGGAGCAAAGATAAATAATGGAATGGGAAAATCAAAGGCTGACCCTGTCGAGATGAAAAATAGGGGACAAAAAGAAACTAGGGAGGTTGGGAATCTTGACATGTAGCGATCTGAATGGGAAGGCAGATAATATGTACAAATATGGCACAAGACCGAAAAAGGGGAAAAGGATGGTCTTCTTCTGACTTAACATTTAAACTTAGCTAGCCGCAAACACTGACCCAAACATACAAACAATATTCCTTTCGCCAAAATAACTCATTCTTACCATTCTTACCTCATACACCATAGAAACTCTATGAAGTCCTAACTAGTCACCATATATAGAGTTTATTATTTGTGGGGTGGGGGGAGAATAAAATAATAATTAAAAAACCCCAATGAGTATAACGAATAGAAAACAGGTCAATTAGACGCCACGCGACTTCCTATATGTGTTTCCTCTATGGTCACGTGGTCGACTCATTTCAATAATGGAATCGCCTGTTTGCTCACTGGCGATCTATGTTCAAACTCAAATGTCTGCAGCAAAACTTTATTCCTATACAACAAAAATATTTTTTTTTAAATCCGTCTTAAAAAATATTTTTAATCGTTCTTAAAAACATTTCTTTCAAAATATTTTCTTTAATCTTATTTTAAAAAAATATCTTGTTTAAAATGTTTTGTTTAAAAATCTTTGAAATTTTTTAAACGCATCGGTTGAAAAAGAATTAAAAAAAAAACAGAGTTAAAAAGATTTTGTTTAAAATCTTATTTTAAAATATTGATCAGAAAGCCTTGTTTAAAATATTATCTTTTCAGAAAAAAAATCTCTTGTTTAAAAATCTTGCTATAAAAGGTTTTTAACAATTTATTTAAAAAATATTAGTTTAAAATATCCTTTATAAAATTGGTTTAAGATAAAATTGGTTTATTTTTTAAAATTGTTAGAAACATTTTTTTAAAATAACCTCTTAAAATTGTTTAAATTATGTAAATTGCTTTGCCTTTAATTTGCCTTCAATTTTTTAAAACTCTCTTGTTTAAAACATACTTTTTAAAATTTTCTTGCTTTAAAAAAGATGTTTTAAACAAGATTTTAAAAAAACGGCTTCTTTCAAGAAATATCTTTGTTTTTAAAATCTTGTTTAAACTCTTACTTGAAGAATATCATGTTGAAGTAATTCTGCTTCAAAATCTCGGTTGGAAAAATATAATTTAAAAAACCTTGTTTTAAAACAATTTGTTTTAAACATATTTGTTCAAAGAATGTTTGAAAATCTTTACAAAAAGTTTCGAGAATAGAGTCTGACCAAAATTATATACATAACAGTCAATGGGCGTAAATGTTTAAAATTCTGGTTACTGTTTACTGGCTTCGAGGATAATTTCAACGAATCAATATCTGAACAGTTATCAACGAATGCAGGAGGAAGAGAAAAGAAACATATTAAAGATCTTACTATACCCGGTGATGTATAACGTATAAAAAAAAATCGACATCAGTCGAATAATTCTCTCTGAAATTCTCTCAAATTTCAACAGAATGTGTAAAAACTAAGTTGACTGTGTGGAATTATCTCAATAATATTTTAACTGGAAGATAGATCGTGTATGCTAGTGATAATGACAATGTGCGGTTGAAATGGCCACCGCGTTCACCTGACTTGATAATTTGTGATTTTTTTCTATGGGGCTATGTGAAAGGAAGAGTCTATATCCACACTGTTCCTACAAGCCTAAAAGAAATTAAGCAGAGAATCCCTGCGGCGATGGAGAAATGTTACGCCAGACATGCTACAGCGTGTTTGGTAGGAGCTGGACTACCGACTTGACGTGTGCCCTGTCACACCTGGCGCGCAATTGAATATTTTTGAAGCTTTGTGAAATCGGTTATAAAAAATTTACTTGACTTTGAATATCTTTTTTGAATTTTCATAAATAAATCTTTTAATGTTCAACATAGAATATGATCATTTTCATTTGCCTAGTTAGTCAGAATTCACATTTTAAATAACGTCAATTTTGTGGATGCAACCTATATATATATATATATATATATATATATATATATATATATATAATATATATATATAATATATATATATAATCGTGTATTTATGAATATAAATGACAATATGAAAACTGAAATAGTTGCCGACGCGTTTCGTCCAATGTGGACTTTCTCGAGGCAAAAAACGAAATTAATTTATTTAAACAAAGTAACTAATAAAAACAAAAACAAAATGCCCTTAGCAACTGGAAGAATTTAGAGAACGCTATTTTTATACTGTTAACTGAAAATTACGTCAATTACTGTCACGTGTGGAGATATTGTTATTATTGCTAAGGACATTCTGTTTTTGTTTTTATTAGTTACTTTGTTTAAATAAATTCATTTCGTTTTTGCCTTGAAAAAGTCCACATCGGACGAAACGCGTCGACAACTGTTACAGTTTTCCTATTGTCTTTTACATTTATAAATATTTTCTTTTTCTACAGGTTAACTCTGAGAAATGTTTCGTATAATCGTGTATATTCAGACAGATACTTTCGTCTGCTAGCAAAACTATATACACGTATTTATACAAGAAATTAATTTGAATGAAGCTCATTAAGTAACGAGGTAAAGAATGAATATTTATCGTTAGTAATTCTTCATAATAGAATTTCCAAGCAGTGTAACGGTTATCAGCGTTGAAAGAGAAATCGTGGATCCGAGTTCAAATTCCAGCCGAGTCGACTGCGTTCACTTTCATACTAATGCGCTCGGGAAGGCATGAGACCATCTCTTCCCTTCCCAGCTTGAGAAGACTGGGGTCTCTAGCCTTTGTTTGAAACCAATCAGGAGACGGAAAACTAAATTTCCAACCAGAAAAAAAACAACTAGAAAACCACACTCCTATCTTTCCTAAAACGTTGGGCCAATTTAGAGATATTAATGAAGAGGAATCTGTGGAGAGCCACGATCACCTACGCTTTGAAGGAACGTTACATTAAAAATAAACCGTAAACAAATAAAAAAACCTATTGCTAATACTTGATACGTATTTACCAGTGTGTTACGTTCCTCTACATTTGATTAGCAAAACATCTAGTAAAAGGTAAATTCAAAATTCCAAAATGTGCAAAATACTGCGGGAATCCACTTGAGTGTTTCGTTTGTGATATCAAGCATATCAAAGAAAGAAAAAAGGAAACTCTGGTGACACTTTATCGTCAACGTTCTGAAAGTACATAGCATTAAAAAATACAAATAGTGATTGTCTTCTTTTCCTTTTGAACCTGTTTAATCATGACCTATGTTCATAAAGAAACTTAACCAAAAATGCTTTGTAATCTGTGCCGAAAGATCAGAGACTCTCCAAGAGACACAAAGCCCTGTAAGAGAGACAAGTTGCAAGGCGCTGATCCGCTTAATCTTGGGAAGTGCTTCCATAAACTATGGTATCATCTACATAGATAAAAAAAAAGATCTATAATGGTGATAGGTAGCAAGATTATAACAAGGAGAGTTTGGTTGATTTTGTTTATCGGCTCATCAACACCTCTATGAGTTATTTAATGCCGAAATGTAAATACTTTAAACACAATTTTATGGCTTCAACTAGATATATTTTGAACGCAATTGTATGCCATCAACTACAGATAAAATGATTTGCTGGTTATATATTTATATTTATTTTTTTTTTATATAAAGATTTAGTACTATTAAAATATATTTTTATACTTTCACATTGTTTTTGTAGAGGGGGTACACAGTTTTTCCATAGCTGGGACCCTAAAAAGATGTTACTGCCTCGGGTGAGGGTGAGCCAGAGAACAAAATAAATTAATTGGTGGTTCCAGGCTCCTCAAAGCCTCCAATCTTCCGATCAGCGGCCTTGAGGCCGGTTGTAGTTTAACATTATACCCAGGATTTTAGCTAAGATAGAAATGAAATAGACATGAAGAAGGCGTGCATTATACCCACAAGCTTCAGAAGAACTGTTTTTCATTTAAAATATATCAATATCCATCTACAATATAGCACACGTCTTGTCCATACACCAGATCTCAAAAGTGTTCCTCATCTACCAAATAAATGGATCTTTTCATTTCGAAAACTGACATTATAAACCTTTATTGCCATTGTTTGAATTTCTGGGATGGGAAGCTATCATTATTTATCATACTTATTATAAAACCCAGGCTCTGTGTGTGTGTGTGTGTGTGTGTGTGTGTGTGTGTGTGTGTGTGTCTGTAGTTTATATATTGGATCGGATTTCCTACATTTTTCAACCGATTTCAACAAAACTTCACAGGACTACGTAAAATTACCTTGCGGTGGTTCTGACAGCGCCAAAAATTGGAAAAACACAATTGTTTTTGCACGAAATCAATTTGAAAACACGATTAAGAGGCATCACGTGAATGAAAGCGGGACAACTGATATCGAGTTATACTTATTATAAAACCCAGGTTGCTTGTGTGTGTGTATGTGTTCGTTTATATATGGGATTGGATTTCCTACATTTTTCAACCGATTTCAACAAAACTTCACTTTTTTTACTGCTAGTACTACATAAATAGTTACTTAAACTATATTCAATCTATTGTCCTCATCTTTATTGTTGTTGTAACTATATTTCTGCCGTTGTGTAAACTCAGATCTATATCGAACTGGTTAACCTACAGAAAATTCGGAGCTGAACATTTTATTTAATCAGTGTTGGGTAGACTGTTCTCTTTCCACTGCTCATACCTAGGGATAGATTGTTTTGTTATTTTTATTTAGTAATCTATGGTGGGGAGACTGTTCTCTTTCCACTTATAATGCCTAGGGATAGTTTGTCTTTGTCATTTTTATGTAGACTGTTCTCTCTGACCAAGGCATTTGACAGGGTTGACCATCAATAAATTCCTGCTGTCGTGCAGGACGCCGGATTTGAACCCGACGTCTGCAAGTGAATCAGCCACTTGTAATGCTCGACGAGTGCTGTGGTACAGGTAAACGAGAAGCGGTCAAGCTCTTTTGCGCTGTCTCGCTGGGTCCGTCAGGGCTGTCCGCTGTCGCCCTTACTTCATGCTATGGCGCTGGAGCCTCTTCTTCGTCGGCTGAAGGACACAGCGTTCAGTCCGGCCCTAAGTAGAAGCGCTGTTTTCCCTGGTATAGCTCGAGCTAGGGTTTCTGCGTACACCGATGACGTATCCATTTTCGTGTTGTGCCGTCGTGATATTAAGGCGGTGCAGAAGGCGCTCGAAATGTACTAGAAGGTAACATGGGCCAAGACTAACCGTAACAAGTCTTCCGGCTTGCGGTTAGGTGGCTGGAAGGAGGTTGCGCTTCCAGGACCTTTTGGTTGGACTGATGGACTTGTCCGCATACTTGGAGTGTGATTCGGGCTCGGATTCCGGCTGAAGAAGAACTGGTCAGAAGTACGGGCAAAGGTCGTAGTGTTAGTCTGGACTTGGCTCTGAAGGATGTTGTCCTTAAAAGATAGGACTGAGGTGTGTGCTACGTACGTCTTGCCCCTCATCCTTTACCACTTGAATATACTTCCTCTTTGCTGGACCAGTATGGAAGCGATCGGGAATTTTTTTTCACCCTCTTATTGGGTGGCCGCAAACATTGGGTCCGTAAAGAAGCCTATTAACAACGTCCGTGTCATGGAGGCTGGAATTTCCACACCTGGTGAGTCATCGCCATGCATCAAGGTTGGCTTTTCTACTCCGCGTTTTGACGGAGGACTCGATTTTGACGTCGAGTATTAGGGACGCCTTCCCTAGCCTTACCATCTCTCCTACCATTTCTTGGGTAAATGCCGTCGCGGTCGTGGAGGTTTGTTGATTTTCCTCAGCAATGTCGGTCGGCCTTGAAGATCATTTCTCGGCCTAGTGACCTTTCCCGGCCTCGGAGACTATTGTATTAGTGCCAGGGGGTCGCGAAAAATCCTCTGTATGACCGGCTCAGTTTGTCGGCATCATAGTTGCGCTCTTTTTGGTCTTGGGCGCCAGCGGCGGATTATCTCAGCAACCCTGTGTTTTCGCTTAGCTGGCGATTGATTCGGAACGTGCTACCTCTCAATGATGTAACCATCAGATGGGACGAGACAGATTTGCCAGATTGTCATTGGTGTGACCTTAGCTTAGAGGAAACGGCTTCGCCCGCTTTCTACCATTGTTTTCAGATACGCCCCTTCTGAGATTATGTCGACGATTTGACGGCTCGTATCGCTCCCCATTGGCTCGTGTCCAATGATCTCGCCTACGCGTGTGACAATGTGTCGCCCCCGATCTCTGGAGTAAAACGGATGGTGTTTTTTACGTTGCTAACCGTGGCAGGAATGGCGGTGTGGACGGCTCGAAATGAGACAATCTTAAGGGACGAACGCTATTCGCATCAGGATCTGTTTGTTTTTTTTTAAGCATCAGCTTAGGATAAGGATCAGTTCTCATAGAAAGCGTTTGATTTCGACAGGTTTCAGCGAAAGGTGGGTGACTGAAGCGAACCTGGTTCGTGTGGATGGGGTTAATCTTGTTTTTTCTCTTTTCAGTCCGCTTAATTCAACTTGGCGGTTTCCTGTGAACCCTCTACCTGATTAAGTTAGACACTATTTTGTTTTCCGAGTTAATCTAGATGTTTGCTTCATGGCCTGTTCTCGGCATTCTCTTTTATTATGATCCATGTCGAAATTCCCAATCTTCCCTCTTTGTTTTTGTCCCCTATTTTCATCTCGGCTGAGTCAGCCTTTGATTTTTCCCATTCCGTCAGTTATTTTCCCCTCCCATTCCAGTAGTGAGTGTGCTTCTATATTCTGTCTATCAGCAGAATGCAGCGGCCTCCCTTATTATGTTGAGGGGTGGGTGGGTCCTATTAACATTATTTTACTTTTAGTTTTATCTTTGTGTTACATTTTTAGTTTGTTTTCTGGGTTCATCCCCACATCATTTCATGTATCATGATTTTTTATATATTTTTGCACATCATAAACTTTAAAATTTTTATGCCATGGGGTGTTTAGTAGGTCCCCTGTGAATATGCGGCATTGTGGTATGTGCAGGATTGAGCAGCGATAGATTACTTCTTGTGGTGAATGAGTAAATTGTAATGAATGAATGGCCGACGAATCTGATTAACTAGGACTAGGATAATGAAGACCAGCCCCACTTTTACCCCCTCTTCGGCCATTTATCACAATTTTGTAAATATTACAAAATAAATACCTTCTATTATATCCTTTGTTACTATTCTGATCTCCATTTCTAGTCCATCTTCTATTACTATTTGGATCACCATTCTATTCTATTCACTTTTAATATTCGGATCTCCATTTCTAGTCCATCCTCTATTACTATTTGGATCATCATTCTATTCTATTCTCTTTTACTATTCGGATCTGCATTTCTAGTCCCTCGTCTATTAGTATTTCGATCACCATTCTATTCTATTCACTTTTAATATTCGGATCTCCATTTCTAGTCCATCCTCTATTACTATTTGGATCACCATTCTATTCTTTCTTTTTTACTATTCGGATCTCCATTTCTATTCCATCCACTATTACTACTTAGATCACCACTCTATTCTATTCTCTTTTGCTATTCGTATATTCATTTCTAGTCCATCCTCTATTACTATTTCGATCACCATTTTATTCTATTCACTTTTGCTATTCGGATCTCCATTTCTAGTCCATCCTCTATTACTGTTAGGATAACTATTCTATTCTTTCTTCTTTTACTATTCGGATCTACATTTCTAGTCCATCCTCTATTACTATTTGGATCACCATTCTATTATATTCACTTTTACTATTCGGATCTCCATTTCTAGTCTATCCTCTATTCCTATTTAGATCATCATTCTATTCTATTCTCTTTTACTATTTGGATCACCATTCTTTTCTATCCTTTTTTACTATTCGGAACTCCATTTCTAGTCCATCGTCTATTACTATTTAGATCACCATTTTATTCTATCCTCTATTATTTTACGGAACGCTATTTTCTACGCTATACACTATTCTCAATATGCATTACTGTTCGTGCGAGTAAGTACTATTAGTACGAGTGATATTCGAAGGTTTCTGACACTAGTATTGTTCGACGGCGTACTATAGTTGTATCTGTGATTACAAAGTCTCTACTACAACGAGCATTCACGAAAGTGACAATGAATATTCGTTGGCATTACTACGACTGTTCTTTGACATCACAAAATATTCTTCAGTTTTCTTTCCTGAGAAATTATTATTTCGTATCTCATTTATTTTAGTTTTTTCCTCATCCCTTGTCATATTTTTTATTTCCACTCTCACATCTTTATTGTTTGATTGATGGAGCAAGAGAAAAAAAATAGGTAATCAGTCAATGCGATCTTTACTCATGTACACACACACACACACACATATATATATAGTTGTATATTTAGGCAGCAATCCTTCCTTTGTGCATATTTCATTAAAAACGACAGACAAGGTACTACGATTGAGCTTTTTATTTAATTTTTCTTGTGTTCTGACAATAGCTTCCTTTTCTGGACAAAGGGTTTGTAAAAACTGTCCAAATGTTTTATATTTCCGAGCGCTTTCGGCTATACCTTTAGCCATTACCAAGGATGATTCGATTTTGCAGCTTAATTGAGTGTGTGCGTTCTGTGTATGTCTTAGTGTGTGGTAGGGATGTTTTTAATTTCTGAATACGGTTAGCACATTGTGGCTTTGTTCGTAGTTAATATTGTTAAGAGTTGGCTTTTTCTTTTTTTATTATTAAACCTTCGATTATTTTTAGTCTGTTTTTGCAGGTGGACGCAGTTAATATATTTGTGTTTTCTACTAGTATGTTTCTAATGCAATCGGGTAAATCTGTGTGTGTGTTTAAATGGGTTCTAATGGAGCTGTGATCAGATAGGTGTAACGAAAGACGTCTGGATAAGCATGTGGTTCATAAGTTCGGACTCATAAATAATTACATCGGTTACACAAGCACATGCTTATCCAGACGTCTTATATATATATATATATATATATATATATATATATATATATATATATATATATATATATGCATGTGTAAGGATTATATTGGCTGATGGCCTATTTTTTCCTTCTTCCTTCGTTCCCAGATGACTGCAGGTGGAATCATAGTATGCTAATCCGCCCATGTTTTTTTTTACGAACTTTTTGGAAGTGTATGTGAAGCTAATAAGTATTTGATTGATTGATTTCTTTTTCTACAAATTATCTACCCTTTTTCAGATGATTTAAGTCCAGATAATATTCTTATATTATAAACATTCTTTTGGAAATAACAATGATTTAGAGGTGCAAGGATTTCTAATTAACCCGGATGTGTGGACACAAGAGGTGGATTCATGCCTCTCCTAAGGACATAAGTGAATATGACGAACCCAACGGATATTTAAACTTGGATTTCCGATAAACCATTCCGAACTATTATCCATTACATCTGCTTATCAACGTTAGAGCATCTGGTATTGCCAAGCGGTCACCCAGCTTGATACTGACCAGGCTTGACGTGGCTTGATTTCGGTGATCTTACGGGGAGCGGTGTTTTAACGTGATGAAGTTTTAAACTAGAAAATGGAGAGAAGAGGTGGATACGTAGATATACCAATAATACAAGACATAGCCAAGGTTGTCATGGAAGGATTTGAGTAAGTTTATTGTATAATTTTAGGAAGTTGTAAAAGTATGGAAGTTAAAATTCAGTGAAGTAATATTTTGTAGTTTTTTTTTTTTTTCCAAATTTATCTTTGGCTCAAAAGTAATAAGGTCTGGATATCGTTTCAGGAACAGGGTGGCTAAAACCGTTGAGGCAAATTCAGCAAAGAAAAAAAAAAGAATGCACTTTTACTTTCTAACGTACAAATCCTTTCTTGTTAATTCGATATTTGTGGTAAATCATTGCACAAAGAATTTTCTCCTGTTATGCTATCTTCACTAAGCTGTATAATGCCGTTGTATAAGATGTTTATGTTTTCATCCTCAATAATAATTCTAGAAAAATACTGATGTTATATTAATCCAATTCAAAATGTGCGCCGTGGGCGGATTATAAAATACGGCGAATCCATCCCCGGCAAATATCCCAAAACAAAATGTAGTTATTGGCGGACTGCTTTGAATATACGCTCTTTTAGCGCTAGAGGGCGTCGTCAGTGATGTTCTAGAAAAGGATCATTGGGCAGTTTCGGGTCTTTCAAACATCATACTGACCTCACCAAAACGACCCCCTTCAGAGCTGATCAGGCTCTGAAGCGCCCTCTAAAAAATGCTTGTTAACACTGACTTTTATAAATACCCCGTAGTCACACATTTGATTGGAGATTGACCAACAGCCAATCACAGCGAAGCAAATTCTTTATAAGCTGTTCACGGGTAATTTCATTTTTTTTTCCCCTTCTCTTTACTTCCCTCCTTGGTGGACACCCCCTCATCGGATACTTAGAAGGTCATTTTTTTTTTTCTCTTCCTCCTTCCTCTTCCTCACCCACTTCCCCTCACGTTTCATTTCACCAGCAATAATTACTATATCCAGAAATAAGAAAAATAGCCATTAAAATTAATAAATAGATTACGGCGAGTCAAGCCAAGAGTGCTTATAGGTAAAAAAAAAAAAAAAACGTTTTAAACTTTACGACTAATAAGAATATATATATAAGATAAATAAATTGCAGCGAATTAAAACCGAGAGAACTTAAAATATCTAACCGATGTTCGACGAAAAAAAAAAAAAAAACGATGGCATAGGAATAAATAATTAATAAATTAGAGCGAGTTAACCCAAGAAGGCTTAAAAATATAATAAAACGTTTAAAACACGTTAACGGATGAAAAAAAAAAAACTAACTATAATCTCGTTTATGCGATTAAAAGGAATAAATACAACGAATTAAGCCGAGGATGCTAATAAAAATCTTAATGAAACGTTTGAACCATGTTGACGAGTAAAAACCCTAAACTATTTATTATAAAACGTTAGAAACGAAACGCGAAGAGGGGTAAAAAAAAATAATAATAATAATAAAAAACATCGGTGAGAAATTCGTGATCAAGCAGGCTTTGCATACAGTCAATTAGTATGTCAATAGAAAGTCAAAACACAGGGGATTCCTCATCAGTAATAAAGGACGAAAATGGTGGAACAAACTATCGAAGCTGGATTTCTTGGGAACGTAACGAAATTAAGCATTTATTCTAGATACTGGGGTAATGGGGAATAATGAATATTCAAAAAAAGAGAAAAAAACTAAGGTATAAGATGGACCAATATTACCTATAGGCTCATGTATAAACCTCAACTAACGTTTGCCCTTAGACTAGTAAGCACCCGATTCATGTTTACCTATAGACTCAAGTATAAGCCTTAACAATATTTAACTTCATGCTCATGTATAAACCCCAACTAACGTTTGTCCTTACACAAGTATAAACCCGTTCCATGCTTACCTATAGACACAAGTATGAACCAGAACAATAATCCTATATATCCGAGTATAAAACTGACTAATGTTTTCGTAAAAACTCATGTATAAATATGACAAATTTGGAACTATATGTATAATTACAGCATTATCAATATTTACCTATAGACTCGATGAAATACCTAACTTAGTTTTACTTATAGATTCAAGTATAAGTACAGACAAACCTCTCATCAACGTCCCCCATCAACGGGCTTCGGATGCAACAGACAAAATCTGAAGGCAAAATAAAAAAAAAATCTGCAGGGAAAAAACTTTCAATTCCTATTTAAAAATTTGCGAGCTTAGCGGAACGAGTCGTTTTTGTTCTCAAAGTTACCGCTTGGCGGCGGTGATGGGCTTTTCAACTGTAAACAGAGATGGGTGTACAGTATATAAAGTACGATACATTGTCGCGTCCGTGAGAAAGTAACTGTGAGAAATCTATTATTTTTATTATTTTGACTAATATATCTATATTAAGTATATATTTCTTTATGTCATATATATATATATATATATATATATATATATATATGTTTATAGTATTTACATTATGATCATAACTAGTGCTAGTTACTATACCGTTTTTATAACTCAAAAATATTCCCCGCCCATCTACGAACAATCGGCTTTAACGGAGTACCTCATTCCCCTATTAGTACGTTGATGATATATATATATATATCGGGACTATTGCTATGGTGTCAGGACAAAGTAGGAAGTCCAATATATATATATATATATATATATATATATATATATATATATATATATATAAAAACAAACCTCTCATCTACAGACCCTCAGCAACAGACTTCGGATGCAACGGAAAAAAAAATGTAGACAAAATAAAAATATCTGCACGAAAAATCTTCCAAGTCGTCACCGATGTATTTCAAAATTTGTAGGCTTTGTGGAACGAGTCGTATTAGTTCTCAAAGTAATCGCTTGTCGGCGGTGGCGAGCCTCTTATTTGTAAACAAAGACTGGTGTACAGTATATAAAGTACGATGTTTAGCGTGTTTATGAGGAAATAGCTTTGCGAAATCTATTATTTTTATTTTGATTAATATATCTGTATTAAATATTTCTTATTTATGCCATATATACATGTTTATAGTATTTACATTATGATCATAACTAGTGGTAGTTATTATAGTGTTTTTATAACTCAAAAGTAATCCCTTCCCATCTACGAACAACCGGCTTTAAGGGACCACCCCATCCCCCTATTAATCGGTTGGTGAGAGGTTTGTCTGTACAATCAATGTCTACCTATTGAGTCAAGTATAAACCAAATTGTCCTCTAGTCTCAAGTATGAATCCGACCAATGAATACTCATAGACTTAAGTATAATGACGAACAATATTTACCTATAGTCTTAAGCATGAAGCAAACAATATATAGACTCAAGTAAACATCCGACGAATATTTACCTACATACACAAGTATAAACAC
>OZ010585.1:94453394-94533394 GCA_963932145.1 Acanthosepion lycidas | reverse complement strand
TTATTTGTAATTGTCTTAAAAACACTACACGTTATGTTCAATATTCGCTGAAATAGTTATGAATATCTAACGACATCAGTGTTTTTCTCTCTCCTTTTATTAAAATAATAGCTATTATTTCAAGACGCTGTTTGTGAATATTTCCGAGGAATACTCAAAAGTAGTGGGAAATTGTAAAAGTCTACGCGGTTAACATGCTAATCATTATCCCACGTTCAGGTATTTTAGAAATTATGGTCTCTCCCCAGCGGATTTCGACATAGGAGGGTAGAAGATTCGAGTAATACGTAAGACAGAATGAATCTATAGACGACTGACGGAGATAATTTATTGAAAGGGCTGACAGTTTACGTCGAGGAAGCTACGCTTCTTTGAATTAATTTTTTTTTTCTTTCTTGTCATAGTCAAAAATGGTGTGCACTGTGTTTTAACTTAACGTCATAGCACTTTACAGGCTTGTATATTTGACAAAGGAAGCATTAGAACCAACAACAATAATTCTTACAGTAATTTGACCTTTATGGGTCATCTGAGATACACTGAAGTCGATGGCCCTATCATCAATCCGACCATCTCCAGTTTTAAGACCAGTTTTTTTTTTTAGTGTATGAATGTGATGCGAAAATGTAGGTGGCGACGGCTGTGATTCGTTTTGTGGAGGAGTAGGTAAATTGGCAGCTTATAATGCGATTGGTAGTCTAGGGGAATTGTGGCCAATCGTAAGGCAGCTATTTTTATTTTCAGGTCTTATTTTTTTGCCAATTTTGAGAGAATGTAATTCTGCTAAGTGGCTGTGGTTAAAGAAAATAGTCTGCCTGGATAAGTATCCTTACTACCAAAAAACTGCCTACACGGATTTATATATTCACACACACACAGACACAGACAGAGACACACATACACAGTCACACATACACACACACACACACACACACACACATATATATATATATATATATATATATATATATATATATATATATAAAGACAACAAGAAAAAAATCTCAGACGATGCATTTTGTCAAAGAATAGTTTTTCCTTTGGTCTTTTTGTTCATATTGTTCCTTAATAGATACACTCTATCTGAAAATCAGTTACACACACATACGCCCACACACACACACGCGCGCACACACACACAAACACATAGATATATATGTATAATTTTTTTTTTATATGAGATTAAAATAAAAATATCTTAAATATCGCTACACAAAAGCTTTCACGTTTCAAGCGGATATTAAATATCTTTTGAGACATGACTAACTTACTATCGCCTGGAGATACACAATTTGAGTACTGAAATCGTCGGGATTGCGTCTAGCATGAAATAGCCTGTCGCCTCTGAGTGTTGACTTCAATGTTCACTTTTATATTTACACACGCTCTATCTCTGATATTGAGCACTTTTTCCCATAAATATAGCACATTTTAAGAGTATATTTCTTCATATATATATATATATATATATATATATATATATATATATATATATATATATATATATTCTAAGAGTTGCACAGATATGACAAGACCGAATAGTATGGAGTTCTCAGTGGTCTCACTGCTCAGTGGTAGGTTTTCTAGTGAGACAAGTTTGCTAACAATTATACCACATCGAGGTGCCTATACATATATATATATATATATATATATATATATATATATATATATATATATATATATATATATGTATGTATATATATATATATATATATATATATATATATATATATATATATATATACCAGTATACGATATAACATCCCGATGATCATACATGTATAATTCGCCACAAGGGGTGTATATCAGCCCAGCGGACTCAAATGACATTTACGCAGGCAGCATCCAGAAAGGCAAAAGCCAGGCCACAGCAGGAAGAAGTCTGACATGTTGGCAATGTGGGAAGAACTGACTTGACACCTTGTGATTCTTTGCTATGGGGCTATGTGAAAGGACACATTTAAATCCCCACTCTTCCTACAAGGCTAGAGGAACTTAAGAAGAGAATCACTGAGTCGCTGGAGAATGTTACGCCAGACATGCTACAGGGTGTTTGGCAGGAGCTGGACTACCGCCTTGTGACACAGATGGTGAGTATATTTGATATTTGTGAAACTTTGCGGAATCGGGTACAAAATCTTTGAATATCTTATTTGAATTTTGATATATAAATCTTGCATTGTTCAACATATAACCTATTTAATTTCGTTTGCCTGGAACATGTAGTTAGATATTCGCCTTTTAGATTATGTCGATTTTTGGCGGACACTTTATATATATATATATATATATATATATATATATAATTAGATGCGCGGTACTTAGTTGCATGGATAGTAATTTGTAACCCAGGGTTTCACGCTTTTGCGATCATCACATAAACAAGGTTATTTCTTCAAAAGTGGATCTATTTATGCTTATTTGTGTTTGATTATTTGTATATAGTGGAGGGGGAATTTTCTTCTGTGTTAGTTTGGGATTACACTCTCACATAGATGGAAACGCAGACATACAGGTGTATGTATTTCGTACAAACACACCCATATAAATAATCTGAGGTTAGGAACAGATACATATCCATGTCTATCTGCATACATACATGCATGCATATATATATATATATATATATATATATATATATATATATATATATATATATATATATATATATATATATATATACACTTACTCTTCAAATTAATTGAATTGACTTTTCCGAGGCGCTGTTGTATTTCGTATAGAGAAAAAACGTTAAAATTCCTTTCATTTCTGTCGTGCGACGATTGTCTAGAGGTAAGATATCTGACTGATGCCAAATCAGTCGTGTCTCGATCCCGGCTTGAAGCAATAGGACGTCTAGCCACACTGACGAGCGAAACAATATATATATAGAGAGAGAGAGAGATGCACTCTGTTACACACACATACGCCCAGACACACACACGCGCGCACACAAACACATAGATATAATATATGTATATTTTTTTGTATTTCGTATACAGAAAAAATGTTAAAATTCCTTTCATTTCTGTCGTGCGAAATATATATATATTTTATATATATTTTATGTTTCTACGTTCTTTTTATAGATAAAAATATTTAAGTAGATGCTATTTATAATAAACAGTATTAACGACATTTACCGGCCTGAATGTCAGAAACTTTCATAGAAAATATGCATCCTCCGATAGGAATCGAACCTGTTTCCTATACGAAGCGTCATATAGTCTGACATGTTTTTATCGATTGTGCCACAGATTAGCGTTTCGGTTAGCAGAGTCGATTTTACTGTTTTTAAACTACAATTCTCCATGATTTTCTCTCGTACATTCGTATCTACTCGATGCGTATTCAAATGTAAACAAATGACGTCACACATTATGAAAGTCCGACAATTATTTTAAGACATTTTTCATGTTTATACGTTCTTTTTATAGATAAACATAAAAAAATGTCTTAAAATAATTGTCGGGTGCAGGTTCGATTCCTGTCGGAGGACGCATATTTTCTATGAAAATTTCTCGGACATTCAAGCCAGTAAATGTCGTTAACACTGTTTATTATAAACAGAGCATTTACTTAAATATTTATTAGAGTTTGCAAAAATAATGTCGTTTTCTCACATAGTAACATATGTGATAAAACGACATTATTTTTGCACCAACCTAATATAAAAAGAACGTATAAACATAAAAAAATGTCTTAAAATAATGGTCGGACTTTGTCCATTTCACACACACACACACACACACACACATACACACACACACACACATATATATATATATATATATATATATATATATATATATATATATGGTGAATTTGTTCAATAGGCACTGTAACCTGAAAGAATCGTTCTCTAAAAGGTTTTTTTTTCACATGCCTATCAATTAAGCGCACAATGTTCGAAATATCTAAAGAAAAATTTCATTAAATTTTATAAAAGTTATGGTTACGCTGAGACCTTTCTAGTCGGATCGATCCTTTTCTTTTCAGTGTATCAGGTTGCCATTGAGATAACTGTAGTAGTTACAGATATTACAGACAAAAATCTTACAAATACACTTGTCATATTATATGCAGAGATTATGTCTTGATGTTGATGTCATTGTGCTTTTTCAGGAAACGGGAAACAATTCCTGGTTACACTAATTCCTAAATGCCAATATTTTAATGACCGCAACATCATTGTATTGATTTTTGGAAGTAGTCCTCGCCGTGATTTTTTTTACTACTCACTTGTAAATTGGTTAGAAAGATTTACTGAAAGAAGGAGGACAGAGAAATTCATTCACGCACGTATTTTAAAGCAGTTCGAGCGTAAGATCTCTGGAAATATCTGCGAAAAAATTAAATAGAATTCCTGCACTGCATAAAAATCAGGATTTTCTTGTAGATTTGTTTTCTCTGTCTTTCTCTCGAAATATGGGCTAGCAATATATAATTGTGTATATTATTTTTATATATTATTTTTATATATTATTTTTATATATTATTTTTATATATTATTTTTATATATCAAAAACAGTTTTGAAAGAAAAGATGTATAACAAATTGAACGTTTTTGTGACGCGTTTCATCCGACTCGATTTGTTTAAGTTGTTATGACTACACATGCGCACGAACGAGGCGGGAATTTACCTTATCATCCGCATGGAATGCCAGAAAGGATACATTAGAGAATCCTTAAGAAGTTTGAATAAATGATTGTATGTGAACACAAAAGACACATTAAAAAAACCAAAAAAAAAAAAACACAAAACGCTTTGGTTGTTCACCGTAACGAAACAGACCACAATTTTGACATAAAAACTGCTATCCTAATTAAAAGAGAAAATAATTTAATAGGACGAAAATGTCTAGCAAGTGATTTTAATGCTGTATGAGTTAATTGAAATGAATGAAGAGGTTGTGAACCAGATTAACATTTTAAAAAAAAGTAAAAAAAAAAAACACCACACAAAACGCATTGGTTGTTCACCGTAACGAAACTGACCAGAGTTTTGACATAAAAAATGTGATTCGAATTGAAAGAGAAAATAATTAATAAAAGCGAAAATATGTAGAAAGTGCTTTAATCACGAGTTCAGCCACAATAAATTTACGTATCACTATTTTTGGTAGATTTTTTTCTGGGAAAGTTAAAAAAAAACAAAACACTAGATGATTACAAAAGAGACATTTTAAAAATAACACAAAAAAAAAAAACGCGTGGTTGTTCACCGTAACGAAACAGACCACAATTTTGACATAAAAACTGCTATCCTAATTAAAAGAGAAAATAATTCTATAAGACGAAAATGTCTAGCAAGTGATTTTAATGCTGTATGAGTTAATTGAAATGAATGAAGAGGTTGTGAACCAGATTAACTAGGTGTCGAATTGTCAGTGACGACCGACCTTTTCCTCACTCCCCTTGTGTCACATGAAATGTAACATTTCCAAATAAAATGAATCGTTTTGAAAGAAAGGTTAGGTAAAAAGTACTATGAGTCATTATCTAAGCCTACACACAAACACAGATACACACAAATGTGTGGGTCAAATGAAGCCTTGAATGTAGAAATGCATAATCTAATCTATTTTCAGTCAAATATATTGGTTTCTGTCGGGATATCTATATCGTAATTCAAAAATATATATTCATCACGATTCTTCTGTTAGGCTTGGAGAGTAATTATACATTCTTGTTGCACAAAGTAGAGACCAATAGTGTTATAACAACCTCGGAGAATTCCAATATAATATATCAAAGCTTAAGGACAATTTTACTGTTACACTGGTAAATCTATACGATAACTACTTCACCATGTCTCGGACCAATCTTAATTGTTTCATAACCGGCCACACAGAACTTTTCACTGACAGTTCAAGAAAGACATTTCGGTCACTAGCACACAAAAAATAGATTGTCTCATATCGAGATTATTTAACATGGAAGAACATAAACAAAACAAATAATTATTTGCCTGATGATGGTCGCGAGACCGGAAACTCGTGTCGCAAAATTATGGAAAATAAAGCATAATATTTTTTTTTTAATTCTACATTACAACCAAAAACGTTTGCGGTTTCTCTCTTCTTTTTAATGTACACACGGTTCTCTCGTTGGAACTACTATAACCTCTTCCTTATATATATATATATATATATATATATATATATATATATATATATATAAATTCATGAACAATTCATACAAAAAACAAATACAGAGGTTAATGATTTAATTGGCGAGAATCCATCGTCGCAAACAATTCAAATAAGATACATAAACCCCGAACATGTACACGAATGATATGATCCTCGTTTATAAATTTCAGTTGCATAAGGTCTTTTTTACTTTTACTAGCTTTCGTCTGTTCCTACAGACATCCCCAGGTATGGAAATAGATTTTGTTCTTGTTTTTACTCTCAGTAATTAGAGGACCGGCTAGCAGGAAATTTTAACTCACGTGTATTCTAAAGAAGTTCCTATTGCATCATCACTACTGTCCGCTACAGGTTTCCATGAGTATTTTTATGAGACCGAAATGAGCTATGGTCATAAAGGTGTAGTGTGACTCTTCGTGTCAAACACTTTGCACTGAAATTGACGAGAACATCTAAGAAAAAGAATTTATTTTTTCACTAAGTTCATAAGTAAAATATAGGACGAGATTTTGTTAAGAGACCCGGGTTCGAATCTCACCATGGTCGATTTGTCAGAAAATCAGGAAATGTTAACGGACTGGAGGGGTGCTTGAAAGCCATACCACTGATTGGCCAAATCCTTGTTAGTCAAATTAGGTGGACGCTGATATCTGTGCTAGCACAAAGTCATCGTGGCCGAGGGCTTGAGTGTGCGGGCCTCGTTCAAATCACGTTGGATAAAACACTCTTTCCCAGAAACTGTAACTAAGGTCTGCTCAGCATAGCTGCAGTATAAACCACAAGTGGTCCCTGTGGGTGTTGAATAAAAACAAATCCGCCTGAGCAAGTGTCTGCAATAGGGATTGAATAGCCGCTCTAGAAGACCAGTGACCAACTGTACATAGATATACATGAAAGAAGCCAAGAATGAAAAGTTGTAATTGGTAAACAATATTTTTAGAACAAAAGTCATGAGCGACATTGCGTATATTTTGATTTCCCCATCTATCTCAGAATATTATTAAATACATTCCATTGGCTGTTAACAGTATTGATTTCCTTTAATGGACCCGTAAATAAAGATGCCAATTGTGAGTATGGCCTGTGGATATTGGTGCAATAACTTAATGATATAACAGTGAGTGCTTACGAATAAATGTGTAAACATTAATTTTATCATTAGAATTTCTATTCGCATTTTATGGTTAATTGTTCGCATCCAAGCATAGCTGCCTTCTGGTGGGAGGTGGGGGCTAAAAAATCCCGGTTGCAGACGCCTACACGGGCAATTCTGTGCCTTTTTTTCAACAATCATAAAGCCTACCATAGTCGCAATCTCTGACAGATAATCGGTCGCGAAGAACTAATACTTCAGGTCAGTGCAATCATCCACGGTCTCCGAATAGTTCCGTCAATCCAATTTCACGATCAAGGCTTGGGTCAGTTCGTGGTGTCTGGATATTGTGGTCCAAATACTAACGTTCTCCTCACTCGGCCACGCACCTATATGATTTTTTGTTTCTCTTGACTTCTGTTTATTACAACATATCACTGAGTTATTACCAGAGACCTGGGGAAAGGCAAAGTAAAAAAAATAACCTGATGAAAGGTGCATTTGAGATCTGGGTAATTTCCAGGTTCCGTTCAAAATTCACTGAAGGTTTCTCGAAGAAAGCCGAAAACATTGTGATCATAACTATGATGATGGGAAGATGAGTACGAATGTAAGTGAGAAATGCGTTTCATTACAAGCTGCTCCTCATTATACGATTATAAATTACAAGAGGCAAAGGTCTGGTTGCCTAGTTACCCTCCTCACTCGAAAAGCCTGGTGGGGGACCGGTTTATTCGCTAATGGCCCAACTCTGTGTCAGTTTGTAATGGATTACATTCTATCAGTAACTCTCGTACAATGGCCTAGTATAAATTCTTGGGTTCAAGCCTCAGAAAAAGTTGTAGAAACAAGAGAGTTCTTCACTATCTTTTAGTATATCCCCACCCCGACTTGACATCAATGCACATGTTAAGTATTGCAACCCCATCACGAAAGACCGTCACGTAGGTGGCCTGGTCCTACAAAACCTCCCTCATGGCACATATGATCTCATGATTGTTTGGAAAATGACGAAGATAGGATTTCAGTTTAGGAAGCAGGGAGAAGTCAGGTGGAGCTGAGTCTGTTGAGTACGGGTGATGAGGTAGTAGTTTAAAGCAGCAGTTGACTGATTCAGATACTGCATGCTGAGCGATCAAAATGAGGGTGTTATCCTGGAGCAAGAGCACACTAGTCGTTAGTTTCTGTCTGTGGTTCGACTTAACTGCCCCCTTCAGTTGTCTTAATTCTAATATATAGTATTGCCCATTAATAGTTTCCCCCTTCCAGGTAGTCTATGATGATTACGCTTTCAGAAAAAAACAAAAAACAAAAAAAAACAGAAACCATCACCTTACAAACACACGCTGTCTGCTTGAACTTCTTTGGTGTTTCATAATAAGGGTGTTTCCAAGTGGTGAACTGGTATGCGGTGATTTCATAGTGGAGGCGTGTATTTGGACTAAGTCGGTCCTAAACTAGGTTCGACGTACAAAACGTTAGGAACTTGATATAATAGGTATAACGCAGAGTAATTTAGTTGCGGTGGCTGATGCTTTAGTATTCGACTAACTGTCGTCCGACATCGACCAACTCACTGAGCGACTCCTCTTTACTCTTACTACTCCTACTTATTATAGGTGGGAGAGTCTTGTGACACTATTTAGGCTGCTAGAAAGAAAGAAAAAAAAGAAAAGGCGAGAATTAAATTTAGGTTATAAGAAGCGAACACGGACAGGACACTAATCGTGTTATTTTTCTGACAAGAAAAAGTGGTAAGATTCTATTTCCATTGTCGAGAAAATAAAACACAGAATTTAATTTGATTTATGACGATCACCAAATAAACGAGAGCAGTCTGCCATGATAACGATAATGATAAATTCCAGATTGTTAAAGTGGCCTACGAAACAGAAACTGGGAGATAAAAATTAATTAGGTCATGCGCTGACCGAAAAACAAAAATGTCCGTTGGACCACCCAAGTTACAAAGAAAGAAAAGATTGACCCATTAGCTATCTACGGAGATGTTTGGAAAAGGCATCTGTTTTGTGCCAGGAGCTGGCTATGATAAGAAAATTATTTTATCGAAACGAATAATTGGCTGTAGCGTAATACGTCCAGTTAAACCACCCACTTGATGCTGGCGAAAAGTCTCGATTGATAAAGTCCAGGTGACATTGGGATAAGAATTGAGATTAAGGGATCACACTACGGGTCGTATTGGTTTGTTGTCGGTCAGAGGAAAAGAGAGAAAGAAAAGAAAGAAAAAGAAAAAGAAGAGATAATTTTTTTTTCTTTGAGCAAGATTTTTTAAACCGAGGCTAGTCTGGCCACACCTACACTGCTGGGCGCCCATTGACTGAATGCTGGCGATAGCGTTATGCGAAGGTAATCATGTGAAGTAGGAGGGGAGGCCTGTTGACACCCCCTGAAGGGATCTGTATGTGATGCCACTGTGAGAGAGAGGGGAAATCCGTTGACACCCTCTGAGGGTATGGGTGAGATACCCATATGAGAAAAGAAGAAGGTGATAGGACGATTCCCTACCCTAGAAAGTAAAGCCCCCCAAAAATGGAAATTAATAAATTTTCCTGACCAAAAACAAAGAAAATTCTTAATGCGGATTTAGAATTATCAAGGAACCTCAAACCCCGACAAGCCCACCACGGCTTTGGTCGGCGTCCATGTAAGCAGAGTCGCAACGAGTGGATAGCAGTTGGAGTTGGCAATTGGCAGAGACAGTTACAGAGTTAATAGCCTCGCAGAAAGCTGACAAAGATTCCACGCAGTTCTCGACCTCAACTTCTAACCAAGAACAATTTATTTTTGAAGAACGACTCACACCACCAAAACAAGTTTTACGAATATCGCCTGAAGATACACCAAAACCAGTTTCTTTAAAGGACAAATTAAGATGTTAAGACTAGCCTAACAAACACAAAGTGTCACGAATCCATATAAGCGGGTAGGTAGAAAAGACGCTGTCCTGTATTTAGCAACCAGATATAAAATATTGTTATTCCTTTTTAACACATTTGAACTTATCGAGTTATTACTTTATTTTCTTTTACATATACTTGTTCAATCCTCACACAGAGTGGTTGTAGTTTCTTCGATGACGTTCCTTTCCTTCAGTGGCTCAGCATATTCAGTGGATTCCCCATCAAGATTATCTGTGATTTTTACATTTGTTGCACACCTTCCACTTTTGTATCGGCCTCACCTGCACAGAAATTAAAGCAGAAATCTGAAATAGTCTTTCTCGTTTTATAAGAAGTAGTAGTGTGTTGCCTTAAAAAATGGCTCTGCTTTTTGGGTGAGCCTTAGAACATTTTGAGCGATCCTCGTAATATAAGCGGCAATAATAAATTTTCGGAGCAGGATAGTTTTGAAATCATATTTATTTAGAAAATACATGTTCATTACTTGGTAATTAGACTCATTTAGTTTTATTTTCCGCTTCACATATTTATTTTATTTGGGGTAATGGATATCGGCGCGGATTGAGAAATCGGAGAGACGAATTCAAATTTCAGTTGAGTTCGTTACATGCAATTACGTGAAAGATATGAATCTGTTTCTTCTCAGTTATGGATAAATAGCAAGACAGATTGGTTTTCTATACCCTTGGGTAGAGAATGACAACTCTGCATTCAAAAGCCCCATGTATCGGTTATTAGTAGGTCAAACTGGGCCCTCTGCCTTGGGTGGTAACCAGTTTAGGAGAAGAACAAACCCGAATTCAAAAACCGTATGTGGCCCTGGCGAAGCGCATACTATGCAGCTGAGTAGATTGTGAAGTTTAACTGACTATGATTCCCTGTGGCGGGTGTAATGTGTTGGATGTGTGTTATGATAATTTACCACGCACGCATGGACTCTCCCAGCTACAAATAGGAGCAGGTACTGCCTTTTGAAAAGGGAAGTTTCCAGCAGTCAGATCTGACAGTCGAACCGAACATTCTTGCCGTAACAATCTCGTTTGTATATGTTTGTATGATTTTTTTCTGTTAATATATTTGTTTGACTCATTTTCTCTCTTGTGTCTTTTTTTCTGGCCCTAACCTAGCCACAACAGTGTGTGTGTGTGTCATATCTTGCGCGTGTCTGTGTGCAAGCAGTCGACTCGAGAAGAGAGGTGTTATTTTCTTCCTATTCCGAAGAAAAATAAAGACCCATAAATTTAACAAAAGTACAAATATAAAACTCAAAATAGCCTAAAGTATTCTCCCGATGCAGGTGTAAGTCAGAAAATTTATGCAGAGGTCACAATAACAGAAGGAGAATTTCTTGCCAAGCGGTTTCATAATGTAAATATGTCGGTGAAAAAATTTTGGAACCAAAAGAGACATTGTATATTCGCATATACATCGTCGGCACCACCCGCTCGCATCCGATCATGGGGATCTTCATCCTCTCTCCTTGTTTCGATTCTCTCCTATGGTGGCGGTAGCGGAGATGGTTGTGACAGCCGAGCCTACTACTGAAGAGTGGTAAGCAGGAGTCACACACTAGTGTGGGTGGTGGACGCGGTTGAACGAGACGGGTCCTCCTGACAGCACACCCCAGATCCTCTTACTGTTGACTGTTAGACTCGAAAGTCTTGGTCTCCCTCTCTCGGATGGTCCTACGCCAGTAAGACCGACATGCAACAACGGTTTCCCAGTTAAAAAAAAAAAACAAAACAAGAAGTATGCACAGAGAATGGACAACCTCACAAGTAAATTTTTGCGTCATCGTGGGTTTATTGGCTTGACTGCGGTAAAATTATTTTAAAAAATATTATTGGATATTATTTTACTATAGGAATACATTGGAAACAATTTATTGTAGTAAAAGCTAATTTCCAGAAAAAATTTTTTTAATAAAATATTAATTTATAAATATATAAATATATCCCTGACTGCTCGGTTATCGAATACTGAATATTTCTTTTTGCAAATAGAATTAGTTTACAATGACCGTCACATTTCTGAAAACAAAACGATTAACTGCAACAAGTACTGCTTCTAGTTAGACGAGTGCATCTCAACCACCGTGAAGCAGCGGTACATTAATATGCCTCACAATCCTCATAAGGTTGCCACGAAATATTGTCACTGCATATATATATATATATATATATATATATATATATATATAAATATATAGATATATATATATGTGTGTGTGCGTGTGTGTGTGTGCGTGTGTGTGTGTGTCAGAGAGAGAGAGAGAGAGAGAGAGTGTGTGTGTGTGTGTGTGTGTGTGTGTCAAAGTAATAACGGTACCGCGTTATTTTTTGAATAAATGAATAAGTATTAAACATTTTTTCAAATAATTCTTTTCACTTTTCATCGATTATGTAAGCTTAAATATTTTGTTTTAATATTCATTTCATTAAAAGTATTTTTATGTTTTTTAATTTAACTTTTAAAAATTTTCCTTTATTTGAATAAATGAATGTTAACCTTTTTGTTATATAATTGTATTCAACATTCTTTGTTTAATTCAAATTTTTTACAAAGTTTTATTAAATTATGAATTAATATTGTGAAAGTATCCGATATGCAGCACGGAGCATTTGATTTAATAATTTTTAAATTAAACTTTTAAAATTAATTTTTAAATAAAGTAATTTTATATTTGTATGTGTATTGTATTTATGTATGGTTTTATTTAATAACATTTAAAGATCTACCCTTTAAAAATTTTGTGCCGTGATATTTTAATTTTCTGGTAGGTGAGCCGTTGCTTAAAAAGGTTGAGAAACACAACACTATACTATTAATCTGCTTGATTGTATGGACGTTCATTATATTTTACTTCTTAAGATTAGAGTGTAGTATCTGCTCAATCGCAAACTCTTCTGAATAGAACCACTTTTCAGAATAAGAAGTCTACATAATAATCGTAAGCAGGAATGAATTGGGAAAAGCAAAGGAGAGGCTATGATGAGAGAAGGATACCAAGGAGGTAAAAAAGCTATAGAAAATGCAAAGGAAACCAGGTGAAAGGAAAAAGTAAATAGACATATATGCACAGAAAAAAAAATGCTAGTCGAATGCAAACAAGGAGGTTTTTATTTAACATCAGAAAGAGGCAGCTGAAGTTTCTGGGACATATATGAGGGTGGAGGGCCTAGAGAATCTGACGATCTTGAGCAGGTAGATGACAGAACGTGGTCTGGGGAATGAAGAAGCTTTCTGAGAGCTGCAAGGGATAGAGGGAGGTAGAGAGCCATGATTGCCCACGTACTTAAAGGACATGGCACATAAATAGAAAGAAAGAAAGAAGGATAGAAAGAGATAATGAAAAAAAAAAAGATTGAAAGACAGTGTACAGGTTGCAATACATTAATAAAGAAGAGAATGAAAAGGGAGATAATGATAGGTAGAGAATGAGAAATGTGCCGTGACATTTCTCATTTGTCCCTGGGTTTGTGGTTGCTTAAAAAAGCTGGGAAACACTGAGTTATAGCAAAAAAAATAAGCGGCCAATCGACAAAAGGCGTCCGTCCAGAATAAGTTAAGAGAAAGTCCGATTCAGATTAACGCTATGCCGCATGTCTCCTTGGTGACAAACGTAAAAGCTCATCCGACATATTCATTGGATAATAAATCTTCAGATTACCCTTTAGTCGAATCGTTACAGAATTATGTTAATGAAAAAAAAATAGAAAAGAAGAAACAGTCAATTCCATGGAAGAACTCAAAGTGTAAAGCGAAGAAATAGAAAAAAAAAAAAACATCTGGAAAGATAAAATTATGAAGTTATTTCGCAGATAGCTTTAGATTATTGAACCAAACAGTAAAGATATTATCGAAAATACAAATTGATCCTAAATTAAAACCTTACAAAAATGTTACATCATCCAATAATTGCCATTATATAGCTTCATTGTTTGGCGTTAATCGTTTAAAAATATTTTTTCTTTAGTTATTTTAAGCATTTCACCCCAAGCAAAGCGGTAATGCCGCTGGTTCCCATGGGGTTGCATAGAGTGAAGATGAAAGAAAAAAACTGTGTATAGGGGGGGGGGATGCGGGAAGGATAAAGGATAAGACATCAGAAGATGGCGATTGATGTTGCATTTAAATTTTTGAAGATTCTAGTTATCAGGGTAGCAATTAAACGGAAGGGATTTCCACAGGCGAGAAGCGCGAGAAAAGAAGCTGTTGAAGCAAAAGTGGCGGTTACATTTAACTATTTCAGCGGTAAAGGGGTGGGACCTAGACACTAGTCTAGTAGTAAGTTTAAATTTATGTAATCAGAGCATTAAGTAAAAAACCTCGACAGAACAGTTGCCATGAAAATATTTGTAGAAAAGACAGAGGGAAGCCATATCGCGTCTGAGAGAAATTGACTGGATTCGAGATGCTAAATCAGGATCTTGAATCTATCCAATACAAGGCCCAAGAGCCACTCCGGATAGAGGTCGGTGAGATGAGTACAAGAGGGAAAGTTTAGGAAATGATGATTTTTGTGGATATGGTTGATAGGTAATCGATGACCCTATACTTGAAGCATCTTCCCGGCTTCATAAATTAACGGGGACCCTAACAGATGCTACCACCTCGGCTTAGGGTGGATCTGAGAACAACAACAATTAAATGGTGGTTCCTAAAATCAGGGGCCTTTCTGCTGGATGTATTTTATCGTCTTACCCAGGACGGACATTATGAGATAGGACGGCATAGAAAACTTAACACACAGAGGAGGTACTTACTGAAGGAGTGGTAGTACAATTTGTTTTTTTTGAGTTTGTGAATGGTTGGCAGAAAGGGGCAAGGATGGATAATATATACTCAAACATTGCCTACGTTGCTAGAAGGGATGGGAAATTGTGGAGACCTATGATCTACAATGTCTTAATAGAGCACGACACTTAAATGATGATGGTGATGCATTGGTTAAACTCCTCGAAGTTAAGGAATCGTATGACCAAGTGTTGCAGTGTAATGGCCTCGTTCAACTACTGATTGGGCTAAATTTTGCCCTCCCATTTACTAACTGTAACACATATTTGCAGTTTAAAATGCAGTATGTCTCTCTGTGGGTATTGAAGACACGTTTTCTAGTGTGGCTAAGCCGGGTTAGCCAACCTAGAAAAGGAGAGCGCTCGAAATCATTATTATTATGTGATAAAACATGGCTGCCATGCATGTTCTTCACGGCCGAAAATATTCAAGACAAGTAGACAAGAAAGGTCATGGCGATGTTTATTTTATTTCATTTATTTATATCTATTTAATTATTTATTTAGTTTGGGTTTTGGAATAAACTATAAGTTATTTTGATGACTGGCTCATGTTCAGAATAACCGAGGAATTAATTCAGAAGTTGTTGCGTCGATCAAAGGAAACTTTCAAATAAAATCAACGAAGGAAGTTGCACAAAGGTGTTCTATTTTTGCTGGACTATGCACCTGCTCACATGATTGGTAAGACGATAGTTGTTTTGAAGAATTAGTTGTTTTGAGTTCATAGAGCATCCGTCCTATTCACCAGATGTTTCTCTTTCTATTTATTTTCTGTTTGCAAATATTGAAACGGACTTGAAAAGAAGGAAATCTTCAAATAATTTGGTGTTTATGGCGACAACAGTAGCAGTAGTCGCAGCTGATGCAGACCTGTATTTTCCGTTACCAAACAAGAATTTTGCTGAAAAGGATTAAAAATATCGGCAACAATATAGAAGTGCGTGCTATAGTGCAGGAAAGACAAAAAAGCAGTGACTGTCATTTTTTCTTCAGAACATTTTAGTATGTCTCCATGTAAATATAATCTATTTGATAGTTCATATATACAATCAACGACGAAATTTTGAATATTTTTATCCATTTCTCAGAATCTAATGCTTGTATGATGCCAGGCTTTTTATATGTTAATAAGCATAAAAAAGGAATATAAAACTCAATTTTCAAAGCAATAGGTTAAATACAACAAATTTAAGAGGCCAATAAGGCAAAACAGAAAGAGACTTTATATATGTATATATTGTCATCCACAGACAGACTGTTTTGCTGAATCACAACTCATCAGTGTGGTAGACATCCGGTTGCCTGTAGATAGAGAGAAGGAAACACGGCTGAATTGGCGTCTGTCAGAGAATCTACCCCTAAGCCGCTGGCAGGGATGAAGCTGAATTTAAGCATATTTATTTTTAGGTAAACACGCCAGTGACTGAGATTCGTTTTATCGAAGAGTATTGCATTAGCAGCAGTCACTGCTTACAAACTCACACTTCTTCTCCAGTGATCTCACTCGAAATAATTTTTCAAGAGCATATATATTGTCATCCACAGACAGACTGTTTCGCTGTATCTCAGCTCATCAGTGTGGCTAGACGTCCAAATCGTATAACAGCATGGGATAATTGCCAATTACAGAAAATTCTTAATATCCAAAAAGCCACTAAACTAAGAGGGTTTCTTTTTACCAAATTTTTAGATAAAACGTTTAGTCATCATGGTACCATTTGTCATAAGAATCTCTGAAACCCCTTTCAGTTATTCAGCCAGAAAGAGAAGAGGTTAAAATCGTTTTGTGTGTCCCCACTATACCTTACCAACTGAGCAATGTTGAGAGGAAAAATATCATTCAAGCCTTCAATAATGGTACCATCATGCATACTCCGGTTTCCATATTCAAAGTCCATTCAAGAGCGATCAAGAGAACGGGGAATAATTTTAAAAAGAGTTCGCAGTGGAGAGTTTAACTGAATCAGGAGGTCACAACAGCAAGAGGGAGCATCCTTTCACTTAGAGTTAAATATCTTCTTGTTGTTCAAAGTAAATTACAATAGTGTTATAAAATCCTCGGAGAATTCCAGTAAGATATCTTTAAACATTTCCAAGATACAATGGTTCAAATCTTAATGTAACAATTCGACAACTTTGCTGTTACACGATTTGGTCGTTTTTCTGTTACATCCCACATATATATATATATATATATATATATATATATATATATATATATATGTATGTATATGTGTGTGTGTGTGTGTGTGTGTGTACCGGATCTCAAACAACGAAGTTCTACTCTACGCAAAGTTGGTGAGCCTAGAAACCATCATGATTCGCCCCCGACTTCGATGGGCCGGACATATTGCCCGAATGCCAGACATCTGCCTACCCGAACGAATCCTCTTCTGAGAGCTCGCATCTGGCAAGTGAACATGTGGAACCCAACGTTGTCGATTCAAGGATCACCTAAAAACTACTTGAGGACAGAAATCGATCCGGTCAGTTGGGAGACGTAATCCGCAGAAAGAATCAATTGCAGATGAGTAGTCCGCGATAAAACAACATCCTTCGAAAACACCCGAAGACATAGAAGAAAGGAAAAGAACTCCCCAAAAAGCCAAGTTATCTCCATCCTCTGAACCGTCCTACCCTAACATTCGGTGAGTTGGAACATCTCTTCAGATCAATGATATTTAGGACAGAAGGAAATGACGATGGACACCCCAATACTCAGCAACGAGTTCCACCGCCGACAAATATATTTATTTGTGTATATATATACATATATATATATATATATATATATATATATATATATATATATATATATATATATATATATATTATAAAATATAATAAAAAGGCTTAAACACTAATATTCCATGGTCATAATTTATTGCATTGGAATCGTAAATACGATGAAATTTATCAGACCTACAAATTCAAACTTTATATATATATGTATGTGTATGTATGTATGTATGTATATATATATTTATATATTTTAGATATATGATTGCATATCTATGTGTATATTAACCACTAATATTAGGTTTGTGCAAAAATAATGACTTAATGTCGTTTTTTGACGTTAAATATACGTCAAAAAACGACATTATTACGTCATTATTTTTGCACAAACCTAATATTATCTATCTATCTATCTATCTATCTATCTATATCTATATATATATATATATATATATATATATATGTATGTAAAAAAAATCTGATAAATTTATTTAACCAGGTAAGTTCTTAATACCTGCCTCATCAATTAACTGTTAATAATGAACACATTAATTACAAACTTTGCTTACATTACCAGCATTATCTCCCTGGAATATTATGGCCGAACCACAGTCTTTTTAATTTAGAACGGTATGTGTATATAGAGAGGAAGTGCGTGTATGCATGCTCATGCTGGTATATATATACACATATTGGCAAACCAACAGGAACTCACGCGAACACTACACAGTATAGGCGGTGTGTGTGTGTGTGTGTGTGTGTGTGTGTGTTTATATGTATGCGGATATGTATGTATGTGTACAAATATGTTTACTAATTCTAATAAGACAGTGTGCATGTATGGAGAGGGAATATACATATATACACGCATGTTGACCCAAACAATAAAATGGAAATAGATCTAAGAACGTACAGGGGTCATTAAAAAATATGAATACCGATAACTTATTCAACATTTCTCGGACGCATCTTATTTTATAACCCTTCACGCAGAACATTTCACTGCGAGTTCAAGAAAGACATTTGGGTCAAAAACACACAAAAAAGAGAATGTCTCATATCGAGAATATTTGACATCGAAAAACAAAAAATTAATTATTTTTAATAATATGTGGAAATCTCCACGTTTTGCCTGATGAAGATCGAGAGACCGGAAACCCGTGTAGCAAAATTATGGAAAATAAAGCATCATATATATTTTTTTTAAATTTCACATTACAACCAAAAACGTTTGCGGTTTCTCTCTTCTTTTTAATATACACACTTTTCTCTCGTTGGAACTACTACAACTTCCATTAATATATATATATATATATATATATATATATATATATATATATATATATATATGTGTGTGTGTGTGTGTGTGTGTGTGTGTGTGTGTGTGTGTCCGTGTGTGTGTGTTGGTGTGCTCTCCTGCTGGTTTCGATTGCTGAGGGCCTGTTGATGCAATTTATATGAAACTCAGAGTAGAGTTAAATAAATGAATTGGTTACTGCACACATACCACACACAGATATAGATAAATAATATATTTTCTTTTTTTCTGCCATTATCTCTAGAAGTTTTCATTGCTCATATGTTTAGTCTATGGTATCCTCCACATACTTCCGTGTAATAACATTTCTATTGCTTCAAGTCACATCTTCAATACTGGGGGTGGCGTTGTCCAGCGTTCATTCTATACAGGAGGCCTGATATTATATAACAGTTTATCAGCCTTTTTTTTTTGTTTCTGTTGCTCGTAGTTTCTTTTTCATCAGTGAAGAGATTGTCCAGCATTCGCTTGCATATAGGACGGCTGATATTACATAACAGTTGAGTACACTTTGCTTCTGTTTTTTTGTTTTGTCCCTTCTTCATCCGTGAGGAGATTGTCAAGCATTCACTGCCATATAGGAGAATCGATATCACGTAACAGTTTAGTACTCTTTTCGTTGTTTTTGTTGCTTTAAGTCTCTTCATCCGTAAGGTGAAGCATTTTCTGCCATATAAGAAGACTGATATTACATAATAATTCAGGACTTTTTCTTTGATCTGTTGCTTCAAGTCTCTTCTTCGTCCGTGAGAAGATTGACAAGCATTCACAGCCATAAAGGATTGATGTTACATAATACTTCAGTTCTCCTTTCTTTGTTTCTGTTGCTTCAAGTCTCTTCTTCGTCTGTGAGGAGATTGACATGAATTCTCCATTTAGGACTGATAGAACATAACAGTTCAGTACTATTTTCTCTATTTCTGTTGCTTTAAGTCTCATCTTCATTTGTGTGAAGGTTTCCCACCATTCACCGCTTTATAAGAGGACTGATATTACATGACAATTCAGTACTCTTTTTTTGTTTCTGTTGCTTTAAGTCTCATCTTTATCTATGTGGAGGTTGCCCACCATTCACCGTCATATGACTCATATTACATAACAGTTCAGTAGTCTATTATTTGTTTCTGTTGCTTTAATTTTCATTTTCATGTGTGTGGAGGTTGCCCATCATTCACCGCCATATAAGATTATTGATATAACATAACAGTTCAGTACTCTTTTCTTTGTTTCTGTTTTTTAATAACAGTGCGTTTTCGGATTTCCATGTCTCATTTTATGCCCTCTCTTAATACGCGTCCTACATATCTAACTCGCACGTATTTGATTTCGGTGTCTCCAATCTGTAATTTGCCTTTCGCGATGCCCCTTTTGCTAACAACCATTGATTGTTAACATTTAAAAAAAAGGTTCAGCCTAGCAATAAGAGCCTTACTTCTGTGATATTTCGCACTACATGTTATTAACAGTCTGTTTTTTTTTAACTTTTTTTTATTTTTCAAAGAATACTGAAATGATCTTTCTAGTCTAATTGGACAGTTTTAGTTGTAGATTATTTTTATAACTCATTAAAAAGTGATAAAAATCTACCTAAATCATTATCGTAGCTGAGTCAGACAGTCATTTAAGTGGCATACGTGCTACATTCTTGAGCGATCATGTCTCTTTTGATACGTGATCGACAAGGCATAAGATTGTTCCCGCTGTCGTTTGCCATTTCTTTCTGCGATAGACTAGTTGCTATAGGAGAAAAGCTGTCCTGTTATTTAACCCATAGAGAAAAGATAAATTCATACCTTTCCCAAAGGTATTTGCACGTAAGTGAATGTAATGAAGACTCGATTGGAATTCGAACTCGGCACTCCAATTTCTCAATCCATTCCACCATAAGGCACTTGATATAACGCGGCACTTAAATGGTTATGAGTAGGTTAAACGCCTTAAAGTCAATAAATTGGATGAAAGTGGGAGATATGAATAAAAAAAAAGAAGATTTTGATTGGCAAGTAAAAATTAATGTTAAAGATTAAAGAAATAGAAAGCATATGACGTCATGAAACAGAGAAGAAGTCAATCGAAGATTTCCTCGAAACAGCAGAATGAAGAGGAAACTTGAAGAACTGAGTTACTACAGGGAAATAACTGAAGCTGAGATATCCAAAAAAAGCATGGCATGTGGAACTAGAACAATCTACTCCGGTGGACAAAATAAGATTTTCGGTTCGAAATTCCAACGTATATCATCTGAAGAAGGACTGAACGTACAACGGCCGAAATAGTCTGAACAATGTAAATAATATAAAATAGTTAGATGTAACGGTTAACTTTTACTTGTGGCCCTCTCCGTTGGCTTCTTGTTTTCCTGCCAACTACGTTCAAAAATTGAGATGCAACATCAGTCGCCATCTTCTGTATTTTTGAAACCTGTTCTTTTACTGTCCTTTCTCCTCGCTAACGTTACCACAACTCCACGTTATGGCTCTGTCATCCATTAAAAATAAACTCATGAAGTCGCTTTCTGTTTCTTTCGACCTCCCCTCCTTTCAGTAGGCCATGTGAGTATTAAGTTTTCTAAGCTGTTCTTCCTCAAGATGTGTCCGATAAAAGTTGAACTCTCTCTTTCTGATTTTAAGCATGAGATCTCGTTTTCTTTAAAGCTTTGTCGTTACGTGTTTTATCCAGGGTATTATCTGCGTCCCTTTTCAAAACCACGTCTATTTCACCGTGTATCTTCTTTTTCGGGAATGAACTTGTGCAGCATTCACTGCCATATGGGAAAATAGATATGATATTCAGCAGATTTTTCTTTGTCAACGGTCCTTTTTGAATCAACTCCACGAGAGCACCTCTTTTCGACTGCTCGGTCTCACATTGTCCGCTGACCTGAGATAGAATGAATACATTGAGTCAATAGCTTCGTCCATCGCAAGGAAAGTAAGCTCACTGTGCCGCGCCAGGAAATTTTTTTCGCCGGAGTCAATCCTTCAAATCTACAAATCAACTATTCACCCTTGCATGGAGTATTGCTGCCATATATGATCTGAAGCCCCTTCTGTTTGTCTCAAGGTCCTTGATAAAATCCAAAGACGGATATGCAATTAAGTGGCCCTGATCTGGCATCTTGTCTGCAGCCTCTCTCACAGACGTGCCGTTATCTCCCTCTGTCTTTTTTACAAATACTTTCACAGTAACTGCTCCGATGAGCTACTTTCGCTGGTTCCCAGACTTCATGATTGTAAGCGTTCAACTAGGCTGGCATCTCGCTCTCACCCTTTCATTATGGAAACTGTTAAATATAGACGTCTCTTCTACTCCAATAGCTTCATGTCTCGCATTTCTCGCCTGTGGAACTCCCTCCCCTTTTCCTGTTTCCTTGATAGCTATAATCTCCAACTATTCAAATGTAATGTCAATGGATGTCTCCAGATGCCTTGATCTATCCCCTATCCTTCTCTTCATCCTTTCCTCTATCACTCCTCTTTGCTCTCGCTCCAACTCTCTGTAATCCCTTGCATGCTAATGGCTTCCCGTCTTGTTTGGGGTTGAATGCTTAAAAAAAAGTACGTCTACTTATTTTTAACATTTCACCCAAAGCAAGGCGATCAATCCCCTAAGACGCATGTGTTGCTAAGAGTGAAAGAAAATGAGAAAAATTTAATGAGGATTGACATCTTTAAAGACGCAGAAAATAAATGGAGATAAATAGACAGTAGTATTACCTAGCCTAGAATGATAATTATCATTGCAGTTTGAAAAAAATCATATTGCTAGTGCTGTCAGATTAAATAGTTCTACTGAGATTAAGGCTTTTTGAAACATAACGTTGAAACACCGGTTCCCGTACGATCACAGAAGTTGAGCAACGTCGAGCCTAGTCAGCACCTAGATGGGTAACCGCTTGAGAATACCAGGTGCTGCAAACTTGGATCTACTGATGGTGTAATGGCTATTGACTCGGAATTGTTAATTGGAAAACCGAGTTTTGGGGGTATACAGGAAGTTCCTATGTCGATAGGAAGTCGACGGAGGTAGACTTAAATAGGGATTTCAAGAGAGCCACTTTTGAAGTAGTATATATATATATATATATATATATATATATATATATATATATATATGTGTGTGTATGTTTGTGTGCGTGATTAATCAAGCAAATTACGCAAAAATGAAAATAACACTGACATCTCATTTTATAAGATATATTTACCAAAATTACACCAAAATATTTTGAAATACTAAAGTGTAAATTTATTCAATAAAATCGCCATTAGCTTCAATCACGGGACCTAGCTGACCTTTGGATGACCTATCACTCTTCTGAATGATCTCCTTGTTTAAGTTGATGAATGCTTGCTTAATCCTTGCTTTAAGTATGTCTTTGATATACAAGGAATGTTGTTGGTCTCTCGCTCAACTACGACCACGCATAATAATCAAAAGGATTGCAGTCTGGAGAGTTAGGTGGCCAAATGTAAGGGTTAATGTGGTCGCAGAAGTTGTCTGAGATTCTCCTGATTGTTCAGCATGGTGCAGAATCCTGTTGCCAAAGATAGGTTCCTCCAGCAGCAATCCCCTTGTGCCAGGGAATCACTACCGCCTCAAGGCACTTGATGTAGGCCACCGTGTTGACTCTGAGGCCTTGTAGGAAGCTAAATTGAGGCATAACATCGCCATCACTATTGATCACTTCAAAGACCTTCGTAATCACCATTAGACTTATCCAAGTCTTTCCGAATCCTCTGTTCCCAGATTGACACCCAAACACTCTGAAATGTTCGTATTGTAACTTCAGACGCGAATGCCCAGCTGTTCAGCTTGTTAATTCCAAATTTCTGGTGGAGTGTATTGTGTCAGAGTCCTCTTTTTCTCGCAGACGGTGACCAACTGAATCTTCTATACTGTGCAGTCGACAAAATCAAAAACAAACAACGCGCATGCACGAAATTAATAATATAAAATGGTGGCAATTTACTCATCGCACCCTGTATACATGTATTTACACTCTCAGGCTTATGGACACATTATGTTGAAACGCCAGTTCCCGTACGATCATCTAAGTTGAGCAACGTAAAGCTTGGTCTGTACCCGTACGAGTGACCGCTTGGTAATGCCAGAGGGAATAGATTTGGATGTGCGGTGGTGTAATGGGTAATGGCTTAGAATTGTTAATCGGGGAGTCGAGTTCAAATACCAGCAGGATTCATACCTTTTCCCCGATTGTATTTGCGCGTAACTGAACATAACTCACCCAACTGGAAATGGCTCTCCGATGAACAACTCCGAGCCATTATCCATTTGCCCATCCGTACTTCCTAAGAGTTCACCAATCTTTGTAATCCGATGTTTAACGTGATGTAGCCTAAGCCTGAAATCCCACTGTAGCATTCTCAGGCAGCATCTTTAGCATAATTCAAAGCATGTTTGTAACAGACGTCATAACAGTGTTTATTTATGTCTTTTATTTGCTTTCAATATTCAGCTTCCCATTCCTAAGATGTCCGTTATCCCAGCTGGCATGACAACTGCTAATGTCATCAATGCCGACGGCCATCGAAAGTTAAATTACGTAGCGAAAAGAAATAAATAAAACGCATTACAGTTATGCAAAATGAAACCGTTTAGATGGCTGTCATTCATTTCCTTCTAAATGTCACTGAAGAATTAATCTCTCTTTGTATAGACATACATACACACGCACGCATAGATACATAAATGCACGCGCAGACAAACAGATAAACATAAACACACATACATATACATGCACACATAATGAGCTGATGCCCAAAATATCAGGCGTCCTGGGTATGACGATAAACTACGTCCAACAACAAGGCTTCAGATAATGTTTTCGGAAAAATAATGTTGCCAGCTATACGTTTTTTGGAAAAAATGATGTTGCCAGCTATGCGTTTTTTGGAAAAAATAATGTTGCCAGCTATACGTTTTTTGGAAAAAATGATGTTGCCAGCTATACGTATTTTGGAAAAAATAATGTTGCCAGCGATACGTTTTTTGGAAAAAATAATCTTGCCAGCTATACGTTTTTGAAAAAATAATGTTGCCAGGTATGCGTTTTTGAAACAAGAATGTTGCCAGCTATACATTTTTGAAACAATAATGTTGCCAGCTATGTGTTTTTGAAACAATAATGTTGCTAGGTATATATATATATATATATATATATATGTGTGTGTGTGTGTGTGTGTGTGTGTGTGTATATATACACCTTAATTTGGCATTAAATGACCTACAGTGGTTGATATGTCATAAAACCCAACCAACCAAACAAACAAAATATCAGGTTTTGTTTGGTTTAAGTTTTTGTTTTTAGCATGTCAACATCTCAGTGGGTCATTTAGTGTCGACATTTTTTTTTAGGATAGGTTCATCAGATGAAATATTTTTATAAAGAGGGTTTTTTGTCGAGAATCAAATGTATTGCTGGTAATATTTATTTTTCAAAAATGTATTGCTAATATCTTTACGATAAATATCTATTTTTATACTTCCATAGTGATTTGAGCACAGTTTGGGGTTTAATATATATGCCCATAGCTGGAATACTAACATGTCCTACCACTCCGGGTTAGGCTGGATCTGGAGCAACAAGAATTAAGAAGTGGTTCCACGCTCCTCAACACCTCCCGATCATTGCTGCTGGATGTAGTTTATCATCATACCCAGGACACTTTAAGGATTGGTCAGTCTCTTTAAATAATTAGATCTTTGCACTAGCAGGATACACACACACACACACATAAACAATCGAGGGGAGGGTGGAAAATTTATCGGTTTAAGGGTTCGAAGGCGGTTACTCAGATCTGAGAGTCGAGGAATTATTTACAACCCTAAGCCACTCTATTGCTATTTCCATGGCAAATGTTTAGGCGACCTATATTCCCTTGTTCCACCAGCTCAGACCTTTACAGATAAGATCCGCCGTGCCATCATTCTAATTCCTTACAGATTGCATTAGTAAAGAGGAATTTCCAGTCAGACAGCTTCTTTGTAAGAACCATTACAGTTAGGATGCTTCCCTGATCACTAATCTCAAACTTTTCAAGTGTTGGATCTGTTGTTAACGATCCTATATATCATTGTTATCTCCACTCATCTTGCATCCATATAACAACTTATTTCAGTAAACCTCTAACTTGAGCCACTCTTACGTTTTATATTAGATGACTATGTATGGCCATTGAAATACGGAAAATCACCTTCGAAATCTTGGTAGAAAACATAGTTGCAGGAACATCACTGTTTGGCATATTTTATATCTTAACTTACCCTACATTTTCGGCTTATGAATTGTATTGAGCATTTTTTTAATTCATCCGATCTTGTGGCGGATATCATATTTTGCCAAAAGTTGAATATATATATATATATATATATATATATATATATATATATATATAATTATTTATTTAAAAATATGATTCCAACTCGCGAGTTGGAATCATATTTTTAAATAAATAATTATATTTATGCTCTACTTTCGTATCGAGCACTATTTTTAAAAAATAATAACAAAAATACTAAGGAACTTTGGATTATTTACCAAACCAGTTTCTTTCCTATTTTCTACAATATTTTCACACACACACACACACACACACACACACATATATATATATATATATATATATATATATATATATACAAAAAACTGGGTAAATATAGGTAGATGCACGATCGAGCGATCGTATACAAATACATATAAATATTCTATAGTATAAAAAAGCGGCCAATGTTAAATAACAAAGCTATTTAATGTATATTAAAATATACATATTACGATAAATTTATTACACAACTCGGAGTTTCATGTCGAAGCAATTCCCATGACGGAGTTTCATGCCACAGCAATACTCAAGCGCTTGTATATACCAGTGCTTGAGAATTGCTTCAGCATGAAACACCGTTTTGCTATCAAAGTAATGTACTATATATATATATATATATATATATATATTTACTGGGATCAAAACACTATGAACGTATAATACATTTTTATAGTCAAAATAGCATGAAGATTTCAAGCTATAAAACCGGTATTATCAACAAGATGCCTATAAAATGATTAGTGTTGTTTGTTGTTTAAAGATTTGTTGTTCGAGGAATACAGACGCTGTTTCCAACATCAGGATTCCGATATAAACTTTTTTTCAGGTTTATATTTCCGTCGGGGAAGATACTGGCTTCATATACCACATTTTGGTAAAAAAATTACCAGAAATAAAAGTTTTGAAAAAATACATTTCCGATTATCTTGCCACAAAACGAAATATTTTTGGGGGACACTCATCTTGGCCGGGCCGAAAACTTCACAGTCCTCCTGCGTAAATATTGATACGCCGTGGTAGGAATTAGTGTAAATGTTATTGGCATGTAAATATGAATAGGTAACCAAACAATGTTTTAAATTTCTTGATTAGAAATTAGTGGTCGACCTATACACGAGGTCGGCTTGTAGGCTGTGGTATAGGAACGCAAAACATGAACGTGTCAATAAGTTAGTGCGCAAAATTGAAATTCTGTTGCATATGGAAAAACAATAGCCTCTCTGGACAATTTTCTTTTCAATTATAAAAGAGTTTTTATATGATTTGCGAACGAGCCTCGAAAGTATGTCGTCAGGTTTATTCGAAATTGTTAATTATTCATGATTGCGAGAGAGGATTGTCGTAGGGTTATCTGCCCTTGGCTGTTATCGTGTAACATCTGCCCTTTTCAGATGCAACATTCATTAAGATCAAAGGAAATAGATTGAAATATTACCCTCAGCTTTGCTATATCAACTTAGATCTCCATCAGTTAATTTTTCTTTCTTTTTTACTTTCTTTCATTCTATCTTCTGGCTACTTACATTACGAATTCTTTCTTTATTCTTTCTTCTTTTCTTCTGTCTACTAACACTCCCATTTCTTTCTTTCTTTCATTCATTGATTCTTTCTTTCTTTCTTTCTTTCTTTCTTTCTTTCTTTCTTTCTTTCTTCTGGCTACTAACAATTCCACATCTTTTCTTTCTTTCTTTTTTCTTTCTTCTGGTTACTAACACTCACATTTCTTTCTTTCTTTCTTTCTTTCTTTATTTCTTTCTTTCTTTCTTCTGGATACTAAAACTCCCACTTCTTCCTTTTTTTTTCTTTCTTTCTTTCACGCTTACTTTCTTCTGGTTCCTGATACTTCCTTTTCTTTCTTTCTTTTCATCATCTACCTTTGTAGTTATTTCCAACATCTTATTTTGGGTTTCTATCACCATTTATTTATTTTCTTTCTTTCTTTCTTTCTTTCTTTCTATCTAGACAGACTGACAGACAGACAGACAGATTACCTATTTGATCAAAAGAAAGAAATCAGAGATATACGTTAATTCTGTCGCCAAATTCTGGTAGAAACATTTGTTTAACATTATATATTTTTTTTAACATTTTGCATCTCGAATAGAATAGAACGGCGAAAAGTTATTCAGAAATCCAAATGACATTCGCACTTACTATGTTACCAAATTCACAAGCCAATTTCTATATACTAGTTTATTTCCCCGTGGGGCAATTCTGAATGGAGAAGTGGTAGTGAAACATAACCTGTCTGCTAATAGTTGCATCTGAAGCATCCTTATTTTTCAGTAAATTTTCATGGTCTGTCATTATTAGTTTAATGGTTTATCGGAAAAGATTCAGAAGATCTGCTGTAAACATCAGGGTAATATACAGAAGCAATTACATTTCTGTAGAATGGAATAGGAAGCGAATCAAGACAGGGGAAAGCGTGACCGCGAATTATATATACGACATTTTTTTTCAGTTTTGGCAAAGAATAAGAAGAAACAAGCTGCCCTCTAAAAGTAATGCTGGAAGAACTTAGAAAAGCCGTAACAATGAGTGAGATAATGATCTCAGGAATAGTTAACCTATTTTTATAATTTCAAATAGTTACCCTCCACTTTTGTGGGAATAACTATTTGTCCATAGCTGGAACCCTGACAAGTGCTACCAACCCGGGTTTGGGTGGACCTGGGTACACCAGCAATTAAATGGTGGTTTCATGCCTCCTCAAAACCTCCTGATCATAGCCCTTGCTGTCGGGTGTAATTTATCGTCATACCCAGGATGCGGATGTGGTTTATCGCCATACCGAGGACGGTCTTTGTACGATCTTACTCTTGTAAAGGTAGCGCATGGCAGGAGCAGTCAGAGGTTTTCTGAAGAGTTACAAGGAACCAACTATTTGTCGTGCATCTTTCACTTGAGGTCTGGAATAAGCTTAAGCCCCAACTGACGTCCAAGAGGAAATCTGTTCATCTAGTCTAGAAAATTCAGTGTCTGATTTGTGATGCTGAGGCGTTAATGGCTTGATTTTGGAATGTTTGGTTGTTACAGGCCTGATCTTTCCCGATTGAGTTGTCTTAGCTTGGTCAGTGGAGAGATGAGCTCACATGCTCCGATCATTCTTTGAGGTGCAAACATGGTATCGCATCCAAACTTTAATCTAAGTAGAATGACGGTATGACCGAGGAGATAAAACTGGGGGACACCTGCATTGATCTCATGGGCTTCCCTAACAACGGCCTTCATGGACCTACCTGACAGGAAGGACTTCATAATTGAGAAAACTCTCTCAGAAATGCAATATTTGGAGAATAGCAACACCTATACAATGAACTGTCGAATTTCCTTTAAGTTATGTACGTCGGATCGGTCCCGTAATAAGGTCACCATGACGCGATTATTTTGAGAGCCCATGAAGGAGGCACTCATAAAGCAGTGGTTCTCGTGTGATGATGGAGTGAAAGATGCAGTTTGCACACGACCAAGACAGCAGCCAACAATCCTAGAGAATGTCCTCGTTCTAGAGTAGAATACGACGAGTTAAAAACTATTTGGAAGACTCTATTTAAAACCTGTAACATTGTTGTTTCTTTCCGTATGCTTTCAGCCATTTCATTATTACATTGGTTGTAACTAAAGAAGAGCAGATATTAATTTTGGCGGACAATCTAACAAAGGTAAAGAGACTATTTTGACGACTAGATTAAGAATCCTGAGACTTCTGCGGTAATTTGCATGCTTTAAGTGTTTCCAATATAAACATCTGCTGAAATTAAAGAACAGATATTACTTTTTGACCGAACCGCTTACAATTGCGATCTAAGGAGACTATATTGAGGAATATATTAGGAATCCTGAGAATTTTGCGTTTGTTTGACATGCATTGTGTGGTTTCATTATAAAATTAGTATAAATTAAAAAACAAGAATTAATTTCAGACAAACACTTGTATAGTCTGATGACAGTCTGGCAATTTCGCGGAAAAAATCTAAAATCTTACGAACTATAAACTCTTTTTTACAGTTAGCACTGTCGCCATTTACTAAACTTAGTTTTACTGAAAAGCCTCGTCCCAAATATTTCAACATTACGTGCTCTAGAAATTTCAACTTATATAAAATGAAATTTCAGTTGATATAAAGTATAATTGTCCTATTTTCCTTGAAACCTCCTCGTGTTCATGCCATTCTAATGTTCCTTCAATAGAACCACATCTCTGTTCCCACGAGTTTCTTCTTCATCTATGAGTCAATTGTCCAACTGGCTGTCATCGAAGAGGATTGATATTATACAGCATTTCGTAGTTTTTGTCTTTGTTTCTAAAGAAATTTCACTCTTTCTTAATACGCTGTTTTGTATTTGGAAAATATTCGCCTTCTGATGACTGTATCAGATTTTCCTTTTATGTTATAACAGGGGTTCCCAACGTTTTTGAATCATCACCTACTTTCACATAGAAACATTTTCTACCGCCCACCTGTATAGTAAATATTGAAAAGCATAACAAAATTGTTAGAGTTTGTTACTGGCTCATAAACTGATTTTTGATATAGTAAAAAAAATTGAAGTGACTACTATACCATCTACAAAATAAACAAAATAAACAAAACAATTAAAGAACAAAATAAACAAACTTGACCATTAAAAACTATATAAATTTAGTTTCATGTCAAGGTTAGTTTTATGGTTAGGGTTAACGTTGCAAGTGTTGAAAAAATATGAAACGATTTTGTTCATAATTATAAAATTAAAAAGAATATGCACTACTTCTTTCTTCTTTCATGTGGCGTATCCCCTCAGGACGTATGCGATCATGGCTCTCCACTTACCCCTATCCCTTGTAACTTACAATGTTTTGTCCTTTTTCTACTTTTCCAAAACCCTGTTCCGTCATCCGCTTGCTTATATTGACTATGTATGTCACGCGTTGCTTTCCCTTGTGTCTTTTTTCCTCTATCCGCGTCGTGAGTATCAGATCCTCCAAACCCTACTTTCTCATTACGTGTCCCAGAAATTTAAGCTGCATCTTACTGATGCTAAGTATAAGCTTCCTCCTTGTTTGCATTCTCTTCATCGTTGCTCACTTGTTCAGTCCATGGTATCCTTAGCATCCTTCTGTAGAACTATAGCTCCGTTGCCTCGAGTTTCTTCTTCATCTTTGAGAAAACCGTCCAACATTCGCTGCCGTAAAGGAGGACAGATAACATGTAGCAGTTCATTAGTCTTTACTATGTTAGTAACAAAAACATCCTGTCTCGTAATACTGTGCCTAGTTTCTGGAATGCCTCTTTGGCCATCTTCGGATCTCAGCGTCGCACCTAACGTGCTCTGTCATAACACTTCCCAGATATTAGATTTTTTTTTTTGCTTTGGCTCTATTAAGAAGGTGGCTTACTACAGACAGCACATCACGAGAAGATTTAAATACTTTCATTGAAAAAAAAAGAAGAAAAACAAAGAAACAGATTTCATAAGACATTAAAAAAGTTAAAATGTTATTCGAGTTATTTTTTACTAGCAGCCATGCCCAGTTGGTCGATCACAAAAAGCGTTCAATTAGAATGTAGCAAAACAGTATCCTGTTTAGATGTAACAGAGTCTATCTTCAATTAATTTAAAGTACTTTCATTAAAAAAAATATTCAGGGGGTAGACGAGCATGGCTCTCCACTTTTTCCTGTCCCTTGTAACTCTCTTTTTTCTCCAAGAACCTGTTCTGCCATCTACTTAAGCCTGTTAAGTATATCACGCATTGCTTTCTCTTGTCCCTCTTTCCCACTATTCGCCCTGTGAGTATCAGATTCTACAAGCCCTACTTTCTCATTGTGTGTCCCCAAAATTTCAAATGTCTCTTCTTGGTGTTAAGCATAAGATACCTCTTTGTTTGCATCCTCTCCAAAACCTCATCGTTGCTCGCATGTTCGGTCCATGATATCCTTAGCATCCTTCTGTAGAACCACAGGTCTGTTGCATCGAGTCTTTTTTGCATCTTTGAGAAGACTGTCCAACATTCGCTGCCGTAAAGGAGCACAGATATCACGTAGCAGTTCAGTATTCTTTTCATTGTTACCACCGAAACCCTCCTGCCTCGTAATACTCTGCCTAGTTTCTGGAATACGTTTTGGCCATCCCAATACGTCTTCGGATCTCAAAGCTTCAGCGAATATGTTTTATTGTTCTTGGTCTTGTCTTGTCTGATATATATCCCTAAAATAATGTTTCACCTGAATAAATATTCGAATGTTAATGACCCTTCTCAAAACTATAAATAATACCAAAATTGAGATATTTATAACTTATAATGGAATGTGATCCATATATTTCCATTTATCTTCCTGTTTATATATTATATATTATATTTATATATTATGCAGGTACCTTTGAATATTTATTTCGGGTAGCATCTGTTTAAATAACTTTTCAATATTCAAAGTCCTATATCTCACACCAAAATTTCCGATTGCCCACCATTTTCTGTTCAGGTGCTCATCGCCCACCCAACTGTTGAAATCGCCCGCCGGTGGTTGATATCACCCAGGTTAGGAAACACCGCGTTATAATATTTCTGCACTTGTTTTATGAGTAGTTCGTCAAATATTCTTCTTCTCCTTAACTTCTTAATATTATCAAAGATTCTTTTCTTCAAACCAAATGAACAAATAAGACGCCACTTTGTCCAGCATCACTCCAATTATAGAAATCAATTAAAAAAAACAAAAGCAAATAAGTACAGATGTTTAATCTATCAAGAATTTCCATTTTTGTTATTTATTTCTGCATTATCAAATTTTAATTCCGCGTTTCTTGTTAGTGTGTATAATAAGAAAAATGTCTGTAGATTCAAATTCTTAGCTGACAGGTTCCATTCTTTAGTTCTTCTAGTTCAGGCTTTTACAGCTAATACCCGCTGTACACCGTCCACAGTGTAGAATCAGCGTTATTTCCTCTCCATTCCATTCGTAAGGAGGGGGTTTCGCTCAGAGATCTTTTTGCCAAGAAATCGCTGCATTTCAGACAAAAACCCGCGTAGATGTTTCCGTGAACACTATAATGTTAACCACTTTATCCCAAGGATCAATCCACGTAATTCATATTTCCTACTCCCTGCATTCAGTAACCCTCTACATTGAGTGGCTCTTATGCTTTGAATAAGGTGGACACTAGCATATAAAAATTGCAATATTCGACAACGACAGTGAGGAGAACATTTTCACGTCCTGGGTAAGACGATAAACCACATCCGCGCCCTGGGTAAGACGATAACCTACATCCGCGTCCTGGGTAAGACGATAACCTACATCCACGTACTGGGTAAGATGAGAAACTACATCTGCGTACTGGGTAAGACGATAAACCATATTCGCGGCCTGGGTAAGACGATAAACTACATCCGCATCCTGGGTAAGACGATAACCTACATCCGCGTCCTGGGTAAGACGATAAACTACATCTGCGTCCTGGGTAAGCCGATAGACTATATCCAATAGCTAGTCCTTTGACAGGAGGTTTTAAGGAGCATGGAACCACCTCTTAATTGCTGGTATTTCCAGGTGTGCCATGACCCGGGGTGGTAACACCTGTTTGGGTCCCAGCTATGGGCAAAGAGTTAACCCCACAAAAGGGGTCAAAACATAATGAAAGTATAAAAATAGGTTTTAATACCAGCAATAATTTTTGGAAAAAGTATTACCAACAATATATTTTTGGAAACAAAATATTACTATCAATGCATTTTTGAAAAAAAATATTACCAGGGATAAAGTTTTGGAAAAGAATATTACCAGTATTAAATAATATTAAATACCCATTGAGGTTGATATGCCGTAAAACAAAACAAACAAAACTAAACATATCCAGTAGTCAGCATCAGGAACGTTAATGTTATCAGTTACAACAGAAAAATGTTTTCATCCTAACATTTTTTAAAGAAAGACTATAATTCTAATTTCAATATTTTTTAATAGTCCACCTCAAGTAAAGCAATAATGCCACTTAGACGTAAGGGGTTACTGAGTATGAAAGAGTATGAGTAAAAGGCAAATATTATTAAGGGGAGGAAACAATAAAAGAGCAGGTATTAAGAAGATAAAAGATAACGTTTGAGTGGTAAAGCAAAACAAACCAAATAAAGTATAACATCGAATTTACCCCAAGCAAGGCAGTAAAGCCACTAAGACACATGGGGTTACTGGGTGTGAAAGATTTAAAAATCATAAACATTATTGAGGAGTGAGAACAACAGAAAAGTGATCAGGATAACAGTAGATAAAGATTAGCGTTGCATTTAAATCCGTGAAGATCAGAGATGACTGCAAAGAGAGTTCTATAAGCGAGAAGTACGAGAAAAAAACAGCATATAACTTACGGTTAGATCAAGCCAATTTAACTGCAAATTGGTGAGACCTTGTTGCCAATCCAGTACTGCACTTAAATGCATCAAGTCTATGTACCATAGCAAAGAGCTCATCGAAACAATTACCATGAAAATATTTCTACAAAATGCACAGGGAAGCAACTTTGTGGAGGTAGAAAAGTGAGTGATGCCGAGACACTAGGACAGGACCAATAATATTGCTGATTCTTCTCTGGATTTTATCAAGAATGTCTAAACATATAGCCGGAGTACTGGACCATATTTGGCAGCAATATCCAAAGCATGGACAAATGGTAGACTTATAAATATGTAAGATAGATTCTGGAGAGAAAAATTATCTAGCAGGACACAATGAACCAAACTTCTTAGCAGCAGACTGAACGATGGATTCAATATAGTCTTTCCATTTCATGTCAATCGGGAATGCTAGCACGAAAGAGAGCAACAAGTCGCTCTCCTCGGATGGAAGGCGGAAAGGGGTCTCTGAGATGAGTTTCTAGACCTTGGTTATCTTGACTAAAGTTTTGTTTATAGTTTTCAGGTCTTTGATTAAAAATGGCTTCCAACGAATAACTCTGGTAGCGAGGACGATCTTACTTTGAATCTCGTGGTTTAGGCTACAGCATTACAAATAAAAGTCTATACCAAATAATAGGTGTCACATTACTTGAGGGCAACAACAACAACTAAACTGGAGATCACAAGTAACTGGAAGAGAAAATAATGATGTAATCAAAATGTTGACATTCCACGCGACTTAGAAAAAAGGTTAGGAAGGACACTTCCTTAATACTGGAAAAAGAAATGACACTTACTAAAAAAGAGGTTGTAATAGAAAGTTTTATAAATTTCAATCGACAGCAACACTGGCTGCTCGGTCAGTGAATGACAAATGTCTCCAAATAAGGAAACAGCTGTTAGAACGATTATTATTACGACTAATACTAGATATATATTTTTCATTGGCCAAATGGATATACAATAGCGTTTCTAAATTCTTCTCAGTACTAACGACATTTCTTTTCTGTTTATAAATTTTTTGTTTCAATAAATTCACACACACACACACACACACACACATATATATATATATATATATATATATATATATATATATATATATATATATATATATATATAAGACGAGTTGAAATAAGTTGCTGATGCTGCTAAAGATTAGACGGATAAATTCACCTCCGAAATTCTGGAGTTGGGATGCTGAAGGTAACATCCATCAGCTAAGTGAAGTTTTTTTACTCATATTAATTATATATATATATATATATATATATATATATATATATATATATATATATACATATTAGGTTGGTGCAAAAATAATATCGTTTTTTTACGTTAAAAATACGTCAAAAAACGATATTATTTTTGCACCAACCTAATACATACATATATATATATATATATATATATATATATATATATATATATATATATATATAATTATTTATTTAAAAATATGATTCCAACTCGCTACATAAGAGGTCTCATGTCTCTCATGTAGCGAGTTGGAAACATTTTTTTAAATAAATAATTATATTTACGCTCTACTTTCGTATCGAGCACTATTTTTTTAAAAATAATAACAAAAATACTAAGGAACTTCGGATTATTTACCAAACCAGTTTCTTTCCTATTTTCTACAATATTTTCACACACATATATATATATATATATATATATATATATATATATATATATATATATATATATATATATATATATGTGTGTGTGTGTGTGTGTGTGTGTGTGTATATATATAAGTGAACCTCTAAGATAATATTTTTAAAAATTGTCTCATTTTTCAAGGTATTCAACAAATTGTAAAGTATTATTATTAAACGAATTACAACCATGTTCAAAAACTTTTATCATGCTGCAGTAAAAATATTAATTAAAAATTACTTTTGCGCAGCAATGTATACAGTTTCTGTTTTTGTTATTTGACTAAACTTGTATGTATTGTTCCTAAGCTTACGGTTTCTCGGCGAACATTTCATACAAAAATTCCATGTTTTTGTCATCTCAATTAATATTATATATTATATAATTTCCAACTAAGATATAATTTCAATGTTTTTATTATCTCGAATACGGTTTTATGTACATTTGTCAGGTTTTTGTAATCTAGACCAATATTTTATAAACACTTTGCAGGCTTTTTTTTTTTTCTATATTAAAATTGTATATATACTTTCCACGTCTTTATTATATGGATTTAATTTTTTTTAGTATTTTCTAGCCTTCTGTTATCTTGGCTAAGATTTTATATACAGTTACTAAGATTTTATATACAGTTATACATGTCTTTGGTATCTCTAGAAGTATTTTTTTATATAGTTTTCCCGTGTTTGATGATCTCGACGTACATTTTATATATAGCTTCCATGCCTTTGTTACCTGGAATAACTTTTTATATATATAGTTCCCATGTTCTTTCACGAAACTTATCTACACACATATATATGTGTAGATATTCCTCTAGTCATGCAAGCCATTATTGGTAATTCTATTTGTCATTGGATGCCCAGTTCCTTAGAGAGTTTACATACAGCAAATACTATTATATATTGTTCGTAATCACCCCAATTCCAACTGTTGTTTTTGCTTTTCCCCGTTTCCTAAACACGTTAGTAATGTCCTCCATTTTTTGTTGATTTAGATATTTCTGGCTTTATTTCTTTTTAAATTTTCCAGTTCTTTCTGCGAGACTGTTCCGGACAGTTACAAGTACTCAAGCAATTATGACAGCAATTATCAATTCCACGTATTTTTTGTTTCTTTCACAAGGTCGTGATATTTGCCTGCTTATTTCTTTTCAGTTTTCTTCAGTACTCTTTGCTGTCTACTAGAACACCCATAAAAATAATCAGCCAGATATTTTGTTTGTTTACAATGATTGATTTTCCTAACTACATATATATATATATATATGTGTGTGTGTGTGTGTGTGTGTGTGTGTGCGCGCGCGCGTGTGTATATAAACATCATATATATATGTATACATACATATATATACGTATATACATGCACACACATATATATACACACCACATATATATATATATATATATATATATATATATATATATATATATATATATATATATATGAGTCTGTGTTCGCGCTGTGTATACATTAGTAACAATAATGTTATTTAAATGTATGAGTAGAGAAAACGGCAAATAACACGCCGTGTCACTTTTATTAATTTTCGAGTGTTTCTATCGTCGAATGACGATTTTTTGTACAACTTACAGAACATCAAGTTAGAGCGCAGTATGCTGAAAGTTTGTCTTATTTATTTTATTCATACACACACACACGCACGCACACACACACATATATATATATATATATATATATATATATATATATATATATATATATATATATATATATATATATGTATATGTATATATACCCAAGTATAGGATTCGTGTATACGGAATAAATTCCAATAACCACAAACACTATTCTTAAAAGAGTGCTCAATGCAGAGTAGAACAAATATAATTACTTATTCGAAAATTATAGAACAAATATGTTATAAGATCACTACAAAAATAGACATTTTCTTTCAACACATCTGGTGTCTTATCACGTGATGGTGTTGAATGAAGAATAAAAAATAAACTTTAAAAACTTTATTTTTCAAAAATCATTATTATTATGTTATAATTTATAATTTATTATTATCAAAAATCATTATTATTATTTTATAATTTTCGAATAAGTAATTATATATATATATACACACACACACACAATATATATATATATATATATATATATATATATATATATACACTGAGGTAAAAACTGAGTGGCGACAGTCTGTTTCAGTTTTCCAGGCCTAAAGGATGCGTTCAAGTATAAAACAGGCTTCCACCTCTCATTTTTGACCCCAGTGTCCACTTTTGTATTTACACACACTCGTCTACGTTGTTATACTACAAAATGACGTCTATTTTGGGAACACTCTTTCTTTCTCTCATATATATATATATATATATATATATCGTAATTCAACGCGTCTAGAAGAATGGAAAAACCACTGCATGGCGTTTCGTCCTACATTTGGGTTTCTAGCGCAGTGCGCATCCGCTACCGAGAATTGAAACCAGGACAGTTACGCTACCAGGAAAACGTCATACCAACTCTTCCAACGGGCCTCGGGGACGGAAAGGTAGCTAATTAGACTCAATATAGCGCTGTTCGACCATATATTCCGTGGTGGATCTCATCCGAGTTTCTCTTTTACCCATAGCACTGTGCTCCCACAAGCCACGACTACTATCTCCAACCTGCTCAGTCCAGAGCACCAGAGCACCAGAAGTCGGTTCAAGGAAAGATGTACAAGTGATAGAAATTAGGAGGATTTGAGATAATTATAATTAAGTAATTCATCGAGTCTAGAAGAAACATCAACAGAATTCAGAAAGCACCGGACGGCCCTTTTCTCCCCAAAATAATAATTTTTAATAATCATTTTCATCATCATTATCATCATCACCATTATTATAACTAGATGTAATCATAGGGTCACTGCGCAACTGATTACCAGATCATTTCCCTCGACATATCTGGAGTGAAATCCGAAGAGGTATGCATTCAATTGTATCATGGCTTGGGCAAACAAACCTGGAGGAGTCTATCCCACCACAAACAGCCAGTGTCCTCTAACGTCTTCAGTCTCGGGGATGCTCTTCACCCAGCGATGCCGTGTCATCCTCACACTTGACTTGTTATATCCATAACTATGGAACCCAATCTGTCCTTGCTATAGGGTTGTTCGTTCGCCTTTTGATTGGCTTCGATTTTAATCCTCCTGGGTGTTTAGCCACCCTCCTCACCATAAAATCCTGGTTGCCGAATCGGTTAATAAACGATGTCCTGGCCCTGCAGTAAATAATACTTGGTTACTTTGGGCCAACAGCAATTGTAGGGTGATCCGTACTAATTCATTTATAGCTAGTTTTGTTTCCATCTGATTTGTCTTGCTTTTAGCTATTTAGTTCTAATCTATTCTGCTTAACGATCGTAGAATGACGATTATCCAATTCTATTAAAATCTTCTTCATCTTTTTGATTCCATTAAGGTAAACTATGTCAACGTAGAGTAAGTGTGGCCCGAGGGGTTTCAGACGGACGGACAGAATTTGCCGTTTATTTATATAGATATAAGAAATAAGAAGCACAATCAAACACTGTACATCAAGATATTGCGATACATCACAGGTTCACATCACTATTTCTCAACAGAATCCTCCCCTCTTTTAATGGCAGTGTTCCATCTACGAAATGGGGGCATGTAAAAATCAGTCGGATGCTGATGTAGCCAATTTCTTCATCAATTTTCGCTTCTTCATCACCGCCATAACGTTTACCCCCCCCCCCCAGCGCCTCTTTCACTGGACTAAAAGCAATTAAAGTCTGAAGGTGCTAAGTCCTTCGGGGAGAAAGAACTCGATTACTGCTCTTTGATTCTGACGGACTTTCAGCGGGGCAGCCATTTTCATTCCAGCTCATTTATTCATATACCTGAAAGAAAAAAATAGATCATGAAAGATGAAGACTATGTATGCCTTGATGTCTATACCAAATATCGAATAATGTCATGGAGGAATGCGCTTCCTATGACAATTGCCATCCTGTTTGAATCAACTTCGTATAATATATAACAAAGGTCAACAATCCAGATAAATTTTAAACCTTGCGAGACTATATACAAGAAAATGTTGGTTTCCGACGATATTTCTGAGATGAGGCATTGAAATTATTTACACTATTTTTATTATTAGGACCGTTGTGTTAATCCTCGATGCATGGTCAAGTGGATAAAAGCGTTGGTTGAATCCAGTAACAAAGTGTTGTGAGTTCAATACCTAGCTACAGCAGAAGTGAACACGAATTTAAAGAGTTGATTTGAAAAGGAGATAACTGATACTGAGGCATCCGGAAGTGTCATGACACGTGGAACTAGAACAATCTACTCCAGTGGACGAAATAAAGGTTTCGGTTCGAAATTCGAATAAAGGCCGGATTGAAAAACGGTCGAAACGTCGTGAATATGGCAACAAAAATGAGGACAACAGTCCGGACAATATAAATAGTATAAATAAAATCTTGGTTCTAAATTTCACGAGAAATAAACTCAGTAACTCATTCAAAAATAACGAAAATTTCTCTTTTCTTTCACTACGCTATATTATAAAGACAAATTATAATACGATCACTAAAAGATGCTCACTTGCCGGAGTTTATAGAGATTAGCTAACGTAAGCCAAACTTTGAAGGAAAAAAAGTGTTCGACTTCTGTCGACTCCAATTATACTATTGATCTTTCAAGCTTTTGCAGTAATTATTTACTCGTGTTCCAACGCAAAAGAGATTGATATGGGACCATTTTTAAGCCTGGGGAAAACAGGCAACAACTGCTGATTTCAAATGGCGTTTTCTACATCAGACATCAGGACGATCCAACAGACTATACTACTTTTAATACCATACTACGGTGTTGCCTGAAGTCTATTCCGCCCCTGACCCGAGAAAGAAATAATCCTTCTTGCTATTATGTGAGCTAATACTAGTTTGGCACAAGGCCACTGGTATTACTTCTGATTCATATATATATATATATATATATATATATATATATATAATAGAAATCCACATTTATCTTATTTGAATAGCTATTTCAACCAACAAGAATTCCTATGTTGTTGGCCTTGTCAGCTCAGAGGTGTGAAGGAATAAAATAGGAACTCAAAAATTTAAACATTGAAAAAATAAAAAAAGAAGAAGAGAAAAAGGAAAAAGCAAAAGAAAAGGAAAAAAGAGAGAAAGAAGAAATGAAAGGAAGCAGGAGGCAGCCAATGAAAATAAAGACATTTATATGCTCTGTTATAATAAATACATTGAGCTCTTTTTGTGGATCAGTTTTAATATTTTATATATATATATATGTGTGTGTATATATATATATATATATATATATATATATATATATATATATATATATATAGTCAGTATGTTTTCATTAAGACATGTGTCATTAAATTATTCAAATATACTTGGTTTACCTATTTTAACACGAATAACGTTAATAAGGATACTAAGAAACTTGTCCGTAATTATGTTAAAATACTGTATCAAAAAACGGCCCAAAAAGTTCAGGAAGACAAGAGATGGCGTTTGGCGTTGCATTTAGGTTTTTGGAGATCGCAGGTGGCAGGGAAGCAAGAAACCAGAAGAGCCGTCTCCAATGAGAAATGTGGGAAAATAAATTATTAGAATAGTACTTAGGGTTACAGCTAGCTATGAGAGTTTTCTGCCAATCGAGAAGTACCTTTAAAATCATCAGGTTGAAATTACTAGAAGTACTCAACAGAACAACTGCCTTGTAAATTCATAGAAAAGACAGAAGCAGGCAGAACGTGTGACAGTGACTGAAATCGAGATGGTAGGTCAGTACAGATAATTTCTTTAAATTTTGTCGAGAATCGCTACCAGATATGGCAGCAAAAGTCAATTATAAATCTGCAAGATGGATTCTGAAGTGAAAAAAATATACTGACAGGATGCTGTGAACAAATATTAGTTGTAGTAGACGTACCAATTAATTCAATATAATCACTCTGCTGTATGTAAGGGACAAGCGTGAGACTAAGAAGGCGCAATGAGTTGGTCTCTTGCGTATTAACATCAAACATTCTGATGGAAAGCAAAATTAGTTCACTCTGATGACTATACGATAGCAGTTTCATTTTGTAGGTGTTAAAATTTACCAGTTATTAGGTCGGTGCAAAAATAATGACGTTTTCTCACATATGTTACTATGTGAGAAAACGACATTATTTTTTGCACCAACCTAATATTTCTTGTCTCGGTTAACAACTGTCTACGAGTCATTTTTAAGAACAGATGCCAGTTTTACTTAACCTGGCTTACTATTAAGACAAGAGTAAATAACTCTGCATTAATACCGAGTTTGGATCTGACGATATCGTGAAGTTCATTGATGACGAGAAGCAAAAACTGAGGTTCAAGGATAAAGCGCTGACAAAATGGCTGAAGAAAACAAACACAAAATTATGGAGGATTGGCAAAGAGTAGAAATAAAACAAATGATGGAGATAATGGAATGTTGGAAATATAAAAAGAAAGAAAGAAAGAAAGAAAGGAAGAAAGAAAGGAAGAAAGGAAGGAAGAAAGAAAGAAAGAAAGAAAGGAAGAAAGGAAGAAAATATTAGAGAAGTAAGTAAATAGATAAGAAAACAAAGCAAAAAAGAGAAAATATATGAAACAGAAATAAATAGACGAATAAACAAAAACGAAAGCAAAACTATATTAGGGAAATAATAAAGAAAGAAAGAAAGAAAGAAAATGGGAAAAGAGAGAATAAAAATATTAGAAAAAGAGAGAAAACACAGAAAGAAAGAAAGAAAGAAAGAAAGAAAGAAAGAAAGAAAAAAAGAAAGAAAGAAAGAAAGAAAAAAAAAGAAAGAAAGAAAGAAAGAAAAGAAAGAAAGAAAAAAAGAAAGGACGAAAGAAAGAAAATGGGAAAAGAAAGAATTAAAATATTAGAAAAAGAGAGAAAGAAAGAAAGAAAGAAAGAAAAAAGAAAGAAAGAAAGATAGAAAGAAAAGAAAAAAAGAAAGAACGAAAGAAAAAAAGAAAGAACGAAAGAAAGAAAATGGGAAAAGAAAGAATAAAAATAGAAAAAGAGAGAAAACACAGAAAGAAAGAAAGAAAGAAAGAAAATGGGAAAAGAGAGAATGTAAATATTACAAAAAGAAAGAAAAAACAATGAATAAGAAAAGAAAAAGAAAACAAGAAGGAAATAAAAGAAAGAAAGAAAGAAAGAAAGAAACAAGCAAAGAAAGAAAGAATGAATACGGAAAAAGAAACAATCTGAATATTAGAAAACGAAAGAAAATGATATAAATATGAAAGTAGAAAGAAAGCAAGAACTAGAAAGAATTAAAGAATGAAAGAAAGAAAATGAGAAAAGAAAGATTGGAAATATTAGAAAAGAAAGAAAGAAAGAAAGGAAGAAAGAGGAAAAATATAGGAGGAGGGAACAATATGTGAGAGAAAATAAATGACTCGGAAGAAAAACGGAGTGAAAGATAAAGCGTACATCGTAATAAATAGAAAGATCGATGGTAGAAACTATACAAACACACACACACCCACAAACACACACACATTTTCTTTCTAACACACACACACACACACACACACATATATATATATATATATATATATATATATATATATATATATATAGAGAGAGAGAGAGAGAGAGAAAGACAGAGAGAGAGAAATTGATAAAGAAATTGATAAAGATTACTTTTATGATGAATGACTGATATGTAACGAGCTTTTTGCGAATTGTATTTGTTATGAATCAAATTTTGTTTTCTCAAGTAAGTGGCTCTTTTTCATTTATACAATACACAGACCCTCCCTATCGATTTCCTGTTGATAAAACGTTTTCCTTAATGCACTCAGGGAGTTTGAGAAAATACCATGTCATTTGGCATAAATATTTGTCATGAAATAACAATTGCTAATTCTGCTAAAGACGAACGGTAGAGATATGGACAGTTCAGTTTCAGACCACCGCAATAAAGCGAATGTTCTTTTATGTGACGTGTACATTCAGTGCGTAGGCGATCATGGCTTTCCAAAATGTCTTAACTTTTGGAGCTGGAAATCATATTTGTCTTTTGTCTGCCGTTTCCAGTCGCTCTATTGCTATCTATTTACACAAGTTTATTAGGTCGGTTAATCGCTGTTTCCGTCCAACCATCTTGTCTCCATAATGTCCTTTGAGTGTCAAAATCTGAAAGCCTTCTTTCTTAATCATGGGTTCGAGATATTTCAGCTGTCTCTTCTCTTCGATAAAATATAAGTGACATTATTTTGCTTCCATTTCTCTTAATTTGGTGATTTTCAGGAGCCTCTTGATTGCTGTTGTTCGAAATTCCGCCCTGACCCGGGGTAGTAGAAACTGGTTCCAGCTATGGCCAAACAGTTAATCCCAAACTGGGATCAAAACACTGAAAGTATAAAAAATAAGTATTTATAGTAAAAATACCAGCAATAAATTTTCATAGTAAAAAACTAACAGCAATACATTTAAAAAATACCAGCATTATTATTGTAATGAAATTACTAATGCTCCCAAGAAAATTAAATTTCGGCATTAAATGACCCATAAGTTATTGACATGCAGTTAAACAAACATTTGAAATACAAAATGACCAGTAACAGATTTTATCTCTAATTGTCGGCATACAACTGCGTTCAAAATATATTTAGTTGAACTTATAAAATTGTGTTCAAATTCAGATATCGGCATTAAATTAAATCAACAATTCGCCCTTGTATGGAGTATTGCTGCCATATATGGTATGGAGCCCTTTCTGTTTGCCTCGGGGTTCATGATAAGCTCCAGAGGCGGATATGCAATATAATTGGCCCGGTTCTGGCATCTCGTCTACAGTCGCTCTCTCACAGACGCGCCGTCGCCTCTCTCTGTCTTTTTTTTTTACAAATACTTTCATGGTAATTGCTCCGAGGAGCTGCATTCGCTGGTTCCCAGACTTCATGAATTCAAGCGCCCTACGAGGCTGACATCCCGCTCTCACCCTTTCACTGTTGAAACTACTAAATGTAGCCGTCTCTTCTACTCCAATAGCTTCATGTCTTGCACCTCTCGCCTGTGGAACTCCCTTCCCTATTCCAGTTTCCCTGAGAGATATAATCTCCAACTATTCAAATGTAATGTCAATCGACATCTCCAATAGCCTTAATCTATCCACTGTCCTTCTCCTCATCCTTTTGTCTATCACTCCTATCTGATCTTGCTCCAAATCTTCTGTAACCCCTTGCGTCCTAGTGGCTTCCCGCCTTGCTTGGGGTGAAAAGCTTAAAAAAATTACCTATAAGGTGTTGATATGCCGGTAAACAAAATCAACCAACCAATCATATATTTCTCTTAAAACTTCCTCATTGATCACATGGTCAGACCATGAGATTCTCATTCGTCTTCTGTTGTCACAGGTCCCCTCACGCGCCAACATTCACTATTCTCAAGTTTCTTAACAATTTGTTGAATATCTGGAAGTCATATTTCTGAGATGAGGTATTATGTACATTATTTACATTATTCGGACTATTGTCCTCATCCTTATCGCCATATTTATTACAACGTTTCAGCCGTTGTACGCTCCGGCCTTCTTCAGCTGGTTGGAATGTCGAACTGTACCCTTTATTTCGCTGACTGGGGTAAACTGTTCTAGTTCCACGTGCCATGTTTAATGGATCTCAGTTATCTTCTGTTAATCCACTGTTATCCACAGTGCCATGTGTCCTCAAGGACACATGGCACAGTGGATAAAGGCATTGGTTAGATCTAGTGACAGGACCCAAAGAGTGTGGGTTCAATTCCCGGTTAAGGCAGTGGAGAACTTTCAGAGAGAAATTAACAGGAGATAACTGATAAATGACATCCATTAAACATGACACGTGGAACTAGAACTGTCTACCCCAGTGAGCGAAATAAAGGGTTCACTTCGACATTCCAATCACCTGAAGAAGGCCGGAACGTAAAACCACTGAAACGTTGTAATAAATATGGCCACAAATATGAGGACAATAGTCCGAATAATGTAAATAATCTGGAAGCCAATTTTTTGCTATTCTAGTTTCGTTCTCGGAATTCCGTGGCACTTTTTACGCTTTCTGTTATCGCACTTCTCAGTTACATTTCTGCACTTGTCCTATTTGAACGTTTTCAATTAGTAGCTTGCATCCTTATTTATCTCCCCTTTGCAACGGGCAAATATATATATTTATGTCATCTAACAATTGATGGTTAGTCCTTTCTTCTCGCTTTTCTTTGCAGGAATTTCTGCAGTTTGTTTTGCTGTCTGCCAAATATTGAAATATAAAGTCATACGTTTGTTTCATTTTCCAAATTCATAAAAAATTATATTTACAATATTCATCTTCTTCCATGAGCGTATCCATTTAGCCTGTAGGTGATTATGTCTCTCCACAAGTTCCTGTCATTCGTCGCTTTTAGTAAGTTTTTCCCGTTTGTCAACTTTCCTAACCCGTGTTGTGTTATTCATTTACACACGCTCTTTGGTAGGTTATTCACCTGCTTTTTTTCCTGTCCTTCTTGCCTTCAATATGACCTGTGGCTGTCAAATTCTCGAAACTTCCATTCAGCATTAAGTGTCCCAGAAACCTCAAGTACCCATTTCTGATTCTGAGTGGGTTTTCTTTTTGTTTTCATTTTCCTTGAAACAACATTTCTGCTGCCTGAAGTCATTTTTCATCTGTAGTATAGGATGAATGACATTGCATAATAGCTTAGAACTATTTTCTTTGTTTCTAACGAAATTCTTATTAATTTGCTTACCTTTTGGAAAGCATCTTTCACTATTCCAATGCGGATTTCTGTTTTGCCATTTACGTACAGTGGTAAAAGACTTCCTAGATAAAGTAGAATCCCTGACAACCAGAGTAAGAAGGCCCTCCGGATATGAGGAGTTGGCTACAACGTCCGGATATGAGGGTTTATATTTAGATTAAAATAAAAGAAATAAAATCAGGTTTAACATTTATTTTCAATGTTTTATAGTAAACAAAATAAGCTAATGGTGAGTGAAATATAACAGAATTGATTTCAAGGAAAATGAAATAAATTATGTAATGTTAATGAAAATTCGTTAAATTAAGGATGCCATGTATGCAAAACAAATAATGTAACGAGGATTTTTTAATGACTGTTGCATGATGATTCTTTCTCTTCTAATTGCATTCTCAACCTTTTCTGTATTTCATTTTGCTTTTATTCTTCTTTTAAACGAAAGATACTTTTAAACCCTGCGCGCGTTATTGCAATCGTCATAGCTGAATGCTAGATTTCTTTCCATAAAACTGAAAACCTTTTCCAATTTTTCCAATAGCTTTTTCAATTTCAGTCCAGGTTTCATCACAATCATGTTTTTTAATTTTCCTGTTCATTGTGACAGTGTGAATGCTGGAAAATAGATTCTTTGGACGATTTTATATCATATAATGTTGACGTTCCTGTGTTGAACTCAGCCATTAGTTACAATGAACTTTCACCAGCGTCTTGTCTGTTTAAAATTTCCACTTTTTGCGATAACTCCAAAGTTGTTCTATTCCTCTTATGTTGCCATTATTTTTCCAGACAATAATGACTCGTTCTAGGACTTCTAATTCCCTCAGCATCGCCCACTCTAAAGGTTGAATGAGTCCAGTGAGAAGACACACCCTTGCATTTCTTTTTCTGTGCATTCGTTTTTTTTTTTTTTTTTTGTATGCAGGTGGTTTGCTCCCAGTATAAGTTCGTAAACAAAATCTACATATGTTGAAATATGTCATATTGCAACCAAAATGTACCACAGGGATACGAATTAAATCTGTCACCTGTGTCTTCTTGCTGTGAATTCTTTTCTTCTGTAAAGTCGCCTATTGCATTTAATACTATTCCGCTGTTACCATTTTTCACTAAGAATGGTTTGTTCAACCTTCAAAGCAGTTCTGTGATTTATCAATTTAAATGTCAGTGTGAGGCTGACCAACTTGCGGTTGGAAAACCGGATTGGAAAACATGTGCCTACCTATATAAGACAGGGGGGATCTAGTAACAGTAATCGCTTGACACAGTCAGCGATGGGGCTAGGTTTGATTAACAACCCCGGTTGCGCTTCCAAATATGTTACCGGAGCGTTCAGGTTGCTGCACAGAACTCGCTTGGTTAAGCATTTATGGTTTTTAGAACCTGTTTGAATCAAGTGCGATCGATCGACTTTGTGCAGGCAGGAGAATTTTTTCGTTCTCTGTTTTTCATGGGTGAGTCGAGTGTATTTTTTTAACGTTTTACACTCAATAAGAGTTTATATGCACAGATTTGTATGTTTATAATAATAAGTTTATTTTATTAATGGCCCTTGTATACACCCAGTTTTTACCATTTTCACTTTCGCTCCTTATTTACACCCCGTTTTTACCATTTTTTACTTTCGCTGTGTTGATAGGAGGCACGGTGGAGTAATGGATAGGGGCCGAATTGAGGAATCGGAGAGTTGAGTTCGAATTCTAGTCGATTTCATTCGACTTCATTACGTGCTAATACCCTTCGGAAATTTATGAATCCACTTCTTCTCCCACTAGATATGGGTAAATAGCAGGACATACCGGGTTCTATAGCCTTGGATGGCAACTGGTCGACCGCAGAAAGAAATGGCAACCTACTGCGGGAAAAATCTGCCTCGTCTGTCATGTATCGAAAGATATATGCTCGCCTCAGCGTGTATCACGTATTGCACATTACTGATTGACAGCGTTGATTACTGTTGTTGTCCAACTAATCTTTCTGAAGAAATGTTGAACGGGGAGCTATATATATATATATATATATCCACAGACAGACTGTTTCGCTGTTTCACAGCTCTTCAGTGTGGCTAGACATCCGGTTTTCACAGCTCTTCAGTGTGGCTAGACATCCGGTCGAAACCCGACTGAATTGGCGTCAGTCGGATATTCTACCACTAAGCCGTCGGCGCACGGCAGAGATGAAGGTGAATTTTAGCGTATTTATCCGGGCCGAATTCAATCGAACTGTTATCACTTAGCATGAAAATGAACTAATCAATGAACATTCACACTGCACATCTAACTTCTCGTCCCTTCTTTTTTATATTCTTACCAGTTTCCCATTTTCTTCCGTCCATACACACATCCCTCCTCCATTACTATATCTTGACGACCATCAATAATTTGCCCACTAATGTTTCCACATCTCTTTGCTTCGGTTGTACTATAATTAATTTGATTTCCCTTTCCCATCCTTGGGTTTATCTATTGAGTTATCCTGAAAATCCAGTATATGTGGGCACCAAATCTCCACCAAATGGGTCCTGACACAATAATAAAAGATTAGATAATCTCTTGGCTAATAAAATAACATATAACAACAAAATAAGGATGATTCAAGATCTTAATTTGGTGCATATGCCGATATATGTGAGTGCTAGGGTATACATGTATGTATGGGTAGTGGGTGTAGTTATATAGGTATTATGGTAGGTATGCGTGAGGAGATACATTCATCCATATGTATATAGGTCACCGTATATATAATCATTATATACGACGCTGCATATCCAATCTTGAGTAACCAAATTTTTACTACTATCGGAAGACTTCTTAATACTTAACATAGGGTACATAAGTTAATCCAAGAATTTAATAGGTAGAGTCTAAGGGGTCGCTTAAAGCTAGCGCAAGTATGTATGTAGTTAAATGAATATATCTAAACGTGGGTTGGGGTAATCAGCTATACGAATAGGTATTATTGACGTGGATAAACGCATCCGTTTTCGTTAACTTCCGTGAATTCCTGGCGAATTAAACTTTGACCTGGTGATAATTAGGATATAGGTCAGCCCATTGGTCTCCCGCTCCCGCTCCCTACCCAGACTCTCCTACCTCCATAATATGATTCCAGTAACGATGCCTTCTTCCCCACTTACATTCCAAATAGGTCCCCAATAACACACCCTTGCTCTTTCTTTCTCCAAACTGTACACTACAAACGGATACCAGAAACAGTTTGAAAAATCCTGCGTTTTTAAAATTAAAATTCATAGGTGAAAATAGTCATTAACTAAAGGTATCTTAATTCCAATTGTAAAGAAAAATTGCTTCGCTTATTGAAAATAAACATAGAGAGCTCTTCTATGAGTCAGATTTAACATATTACAAATTCTATGTTTTGTTTATCGGACTCATCTGGATTATACCAACGGATTGCTATCTCTCTATATATACATGCGTTATTTTTATAGATAGAAATATTTATGTAGATGCTCTGTTTTATAATAAACAATATTAAACAACATTAACCGGTCTGTTTATTATAAAACAGAGCATTTACTTAAATATTTGTATTTATAAAAAGAATGTATAAAAATAAAAATGTCTTAAAATAATTGTCAGACTTTGTCCATTTCATAATGTGTGATGTCATTTGTTTATATTCGATACGCCATGAGCAGATATGAATGTACGTGAGAGATTCATAGAGACTGAAGTCCAAATACAGCAAATTCGGCCTGGCTAACCGAACGCTCCTCTGTGGCCAAATCGGTTAAAGGTACGTCAAGCTAAATCATGGTTCCTTATAGGATACAGGTTCAAATCCTGTCGGAGAACGCATATTTTCGGTTATTTAGGCAGGTAAATGTTGTTTAATACAGTTTATTATAAAACAGAGCATTTACTTAAATATAAAACGAATGTATAAACATAAAACTGTCTTTATATATATATGTGAAAATATTGTAGAAAATAGGAAAGAAACTGGTTTGGTAAATAATCCAAATTTCCTTATTATTTTTAAAAAATAGTGCTCGATACGAAAGTAGAGCATAAATATAATTATTTATTTAAAAATTTATAATTATTTATTTAAAAATATGATTCCAACTCGCGAGTTGGAATCATATTTTTAAATAAATAATATATATATATATATATATATATATATATATATATATATATATATATATATATATATATATATATATATATATATATATATATATATATATATATATATATATATATATATATATATATATATATATGTAATGAAAAACAAACCACTTTAAAGTACCATTACGATAATTTATTTCACCCCAAATCCTTTTTTAAGGATTCAGAATCATCAGGTAAAACTTCCAACAACGAATTGAGAGGAAAAATGGGATTAGAAATTGGTGGGTAGTGTAATTTTTGTAATTTAATAGAGGGGGTTGAGAGTGGCAGTTAAACAGACAATATAAAGTATAGGGAGGGGTTAATTTTATATCTCTCTTAAGTATGCTTTATATTGGAGTAGGAGGAGTGACAGAACCTTGACCTATTTAGATGGTTAACAAAACGGAAGTGAAATGTAGAAAATGTATACAAGTGAGTCTTATGGTAAAGAGAGAGATAGGGGGGAAGGAGAGATGGAGTTGTTATAATTTTGTTTTAACAAAATTATGTAAAAGATAGCTTACAATGTTTGATAGAAAATTCGATGTCTGAAAAAAAATTTGTTATTAACTTAAATCTTTAATTTTTTAAGTAAATAGTTTCGGGGCTAAATATAACTATTATTGTAATAAACATATTTATCTAGGACATAAAGAAATATTAAAAATTTTAATAGTTTATTCACCCGACTAATTGTATTTCCACAATATATAAAGAAAAAACAGTAACAATAACATCTATTTTAATATTTAAAATTAATTTATGAATGTAATTTTTATTTATTATATTGGTAAACTAAATTAAAGATTAGGTTTCATTATTTAATAGTATTTGAGGGTAATATTAATTTTCATTTATTCATATATGTCTCACAAATGTATTCATGTGAATCCCTACATACATACGATCATTAACAAGTCCAAAAAACACATAGAAACACATAAGATAATTTACACAAAAATTCATTTATCCTCGTACATAAACTATATATACATTTTACAATCTTTATCTATATTTTAATATTTGAAATATATATAGATTTTAGTTAAATTCCATAGTTAAAATTTAATTTTAGGTGATTTCGGAAGTGTCTCATTTTAAAGGAATTTAGCTAATATTATTACTATTATTAATAGTTAAAGAATGGTATATTTAAATTTAAATTATCAATTTTGAACCTTCAGAAGATAACAAAATTTAAATTATAGAATATTACAAGAGAAGGATATTACAAATTAAGAATAGTAAATTTAAAATGTCATTAGAAAGACCCAATATTTCATTTAAAATCAATTCATACACGTATGCATATGTATACATACACACACACATATATACATCTATATATATATACATATATATATACACATATGCATACATATACAATTCATATATCCATATACAAATCTATATATCAAAAAATTTATCTAACCATTTAATCATCTATATATATATATATACATATATATAGACATACTCATATACACATACACACCCTTAAATACATATACATTCATATATAAGCACAAAACACCTACATACATAAAAGATACAAAAAGAATATATATATATATATATATATATATATATATATATATATATATATAAATATGTAGAGTTAGTTAAGATCTAAAATATTACAAACTCTAACCTTTTCTATTACCGCGGTTTCTATCAATGAAATCTTCTTCAGGCAATGACGAGGTCAATTGTTTTTCTATCACTCCATTTATACACTGTTGGTGTTGGTGGTAAATTTAATGGGAGAAAAGGGATAAAGCACGAGTAGATAATGTGAAAAGGGTGAAGGGGGAGGAGTAAATCTATACACAGATATAAAACAAATACATAAATATACACGTAATGCATGAATATGTAATTAAATATAAATAAATTCGTAAATAAATATATAAATAAGGAAGTAAATAAAATATTAATTAATTAATCAGTAAGCATGTAAACATACATGTAAACACCTTCATACATAAAAGATACAAAAAGAATATATATATATATACATATATATATATATACATATATATATATATATATATATATATATATATATATATATATATATATATATATATATATATATAATAAAAAGGCTTAAACACTAATATAACCATGGAATATTAGTGTTTAAGCCTTTTTATTATATCCTTACTCTGTCCTGGACATTGAGTTCTACCTGGATTTTATCCTCTCGGAAATTTTTTATTCTAAAATATACATGTGTATATATGCACCTGTGGATTTTGCATATATATGTATATTTACCACTAATATTATCTATATATATATATATATATATATATATATATATATATATATATATACACATACCACCATATATACACACAATTATATATATAAAAAGAATATTTTCTACAATTATGCACACATTCATATATATATATATATATATATATATATATATATATATATATATATATATATATATATATATATATTTATTTAACTGTTTCTACAAACATGGTTTAACTTCTCCGGGAAGTGCTTAATACAAAAATCGAAGCTGTAGAGTTAGTTAAGATCTAAAATATTACAAACTCTAACTCTAATATATAAAAATATTACAAACTCTAACTCTAATATATAAAAATATTACAAACTCTAACTCTAATATATAAAAATATATATAATTTTTGTACTGTCGTTCGGGTTCATATTGCTCTAGCAGATATTTGTTATCGTATGTTTACAAGCTGCCATTACTTTAGATCTTCCGTTTCACAAGTTCAACAAAATCTTTAACAAAGAAACCATGAAGACAACTTAGAAAATAATTAAGAGGCAGAACATCAAGAGATCAGGAATTTAACTGTTTTCTTTTAATTTTTTTTTAACATGTTCATAGTCATGTCTGTTGACATGGGAAAATAGTAATTCTTTGAAGAATGGATAATTTTTTAAAAAATCTGGGTTGCAGATTCATATTTTGATAAATTTCAATACCCGCAGTTTTAATAATTTTCCGTCTAAGTTACTTTCTCTTTTACCATGTGTGGTATTCTTTAGATCAAAGTTGTGGTTGAATTTATTTCTATATCATAACTAATGCAATTCATAAATCTGGAGAATATAACATCCATTTTGTGCTTAATTTTTGCAAGTTTTTCCTGATAACTTTTTTTGTAACTATATTTAATAATTGTTTGCCTCGTGTTACTTAAATCTTTAATTCAAAAAATGTTTGAAAATGAATTGTTTTTTATTTCTTTTCATCTTTTTATTCGGGCCGTGTCCCTTCAAGAAGTTAACTGTCATGGCTCTCCAAAACTTTCCTTTAATCTATAGCTCTTATAAATTTTGTCTTTTTGTTATCTCCACTAAAAATTTTCCGCCATCAATTTACTCAACTCATTACATAGGTTATGCGTTGTTTTCCTCTGTCTTTAACCTGTCATGTGAGTATCAAATTTCCCAAGCCCTCTTTCCATTTATGTGCTCTAGAAATTTCAAATGTCTTTTCTTAATGTTATTTATAAATATCCTTTTTGTTACCATTTTCTTTAAAAATTCATCATTGCTCATATGTTCGGTCGATGGTATCCTCAGTATCTTTCTGCAGAACCATATTTTTGTTGCTTCAAGTCTCTTCTTCACCTGTAAGAGATTGCCCAGCATTCACTGCTATACAGAACTGATATTGCATAAAATTTCCATACTCTTTCATTTGTTTCTCATGATTTTTACTCCTTCTTTATCACATTCTATATAACAGCGATTTTGTATGTGAGGATATTCTTTTTAAGAATTTAAAAGCTAAGAATGTATGTATAATGAAGTAATAACATTGCGATGATGAGAAACAAGGGAATTTATTTTGTTATTGAAGTTCATAAATCTGCGAAAGTATTCCTGAAATAATTTAGCGAATAACAGAAAAGAATTTAAAAAAGAAATAAACATGTAGAGAGTAAATTTTCTGACAGCAAATATTAAAACTGATTCCTCAACGTCTATGAAAATAAAACTTTTTTTTTTTTTTCAAAACTAACATTAAAATGAGATTTATGTCATTTTACAAGCTGCTGATGATTTGTTGCATTTTGGTCATATTTTGTTTCTTTTTAACCCAGGGGGTGTAACGATTATTCGCACAGACAGTGAAATCAACGAGCTGAGTACAAATTTAGCTTCAGTTTGTTTGCGTTCATTTTTACAGAGATGGCCATCAGAAAGGCGTGGAGCCTTCACATCTAACCCCAAGTATGTGGTAAATAATAGGTCAGAGTATGATCGTTCATGGCACAGTGGATAAAGGCGTTGGTTAGATCCAGTGACAGAACCCAAAGAGTGTGAGTTCAATACCCGGTTATGGTAGTGGAGAACTTGGAGAGGGGAATTAACAGGAGATAACTGATAACTGACATCCATTAAACATAGCACGGGAAACTAGAACAGTCTACCCCAGTAAGCGGAATAAAGGGTTCAGTTCCAATCACTTGAAGATGTACAACAGCCGAAACTTTGTACAACCACCTGAAGGCGTGCAACAGCCGAAACGTTATAATAAAAATGGCGACAAAGATGAGGACAATAGTAAATAGTGTTACATTCGTAGATATAGTGTAAACATAGAAATCAATCATGGTGACAGGCAGTTCCACGTTTCAAGTGATCTTCTAGTATGTACTTCTCTCTATATATATATTATATTTTCGTGGCATGTTTTCAGAAAAAATCTTGTTGAAAATACATCTTGACTTTTTCATGACATTAATTAATATGAATTAAAAATTCTCGAAGCTATCTACATTAAAATTTGAAACGAAGCACTAATAAAATTAATTATGAATACTGCACAAATATTTTAATAATGTTTACAGTGGATTGTTTCAAATATCGAGGTTTGTACTAATAGTTTTAATACTTATTTCTTTAAATAAAAAAAATCTCTCAACAACAGCAAAACTTAATTACCTTACCTGAAGCGTTACTCAAGCCAATTGCAGAGTACTCAACTCAACATTCTTGACTTCTTCATAACTTTTAAATGAACACAGCAACTTTGTATTTGAAAATGGTAAACACTACAATATTTGACTTGATGATAACATTGTGCTAATGTCAAAAGTGCTCAGAATAAAAATGTATCAACACAGCAATTTTCTCTCTTCCTTTAATAATGACAACAAAAAGCTTGTTCGTGAATATGAAAAGTATCCAACTGAAAATAAATAAACAAAACTTTTCTAAACTATTCAATGAAACCTGTCTCAATATATATATATATATATATATATATATATATATATATATATATATATATATATATATATATATAGGGTGAGGCAAAATTCGCGTACCATAAGAGTTAATTAATTAATCGTGATTTAAATGCCTAATTTGTCGTGATAGGTCCATTTGAGAGGGCAACGATGGTATTAGACCTCACACCCTTGTATTTTTTTCTGCGGGGGCCCTTTGAAAGCAGTTGTTTATCAAATGTGTTAATGAATCAGACAGGCACAGAATTGAAATGTGTTTTGAAAAAGAAGGAGGACATTTTGAACGGTATATATAACTCTTAGATAAAATGTTCATGTGTAATTATACTTTTAATTAATTGTCCCTATTGTGCACGACTTTTGCCTTAGCCTGTATTTTGCGTTGGCTAATAAGTAGAAAATATACTTAATCACTCGAACGAACGTTTTAAATGACCCAGTATATATGGTGATATTATAAGCGTGGCTCAGATGTGGCACAAGGCCGAAAATATGGGGTACCCAATGAGGATCGAAATGATTATTCAGTCGAAATTAATCTTAACCAGACAAATTTACACTATATACAGGGTGAGGCAAAAGTCGCACTCTATAGGAGTTATGGATACGTCGACGAGGACTTGTCGGATGGCCACAGAGGTCACTAGACCTGACACCCATGTGTTGTTTTTGTGGGGCTATTTGAATTCAGTTGTTTATCAGATGCGTCCAAGATATAATGAGGAACTTAAAGGGAGAATTAAATATTAGGTTGGTGCAAAAATAATGACGTAATAATGTCGTTTTTTGACGTATTTTTTAACGTCAAAAAACGACATTATTACGTCATTATTTTTGCACCAACCTAATATGTATGCAGTAAAATGACAGAGGAAACTTTCTGACCTATTAATGAATCAGACAGGCACAGAATTGAAATGTGTTTTAAAAAAGAAGGACATTTTGAATAACTCGTATAACTAGTAAATAACATATTCATATGTAATTATACTTAATATAACAATAATTAATAAATTATCCCTATGTTGCCCGACTTTTGCTCCACCCTGTATAGTAAACGTTATTTTTAGTGGATAATCTTATTTGAGTAGACGCTGCGTTTATTTATTAAACAGTAGATTCATTTATTTTCACCTATCCGCCTGAATATTCGAGAAAAATTATTTGAGAAAAATATGCGATCTCCGGCAGGATTCAAACCTGCATCTCCCTGGTCAGAGAGAGTTACAGTTGACCCGAAACGTTGTAACCCACCGATTTAGAAAAACAGTTCGTCTGGCGAGGCCGAAACTGTGTCTTTAACGAAAGTCTTTTCTCGATATAGATCTCCCGAAAATTTTTGTCTCTACAGAGTTTCGTATTCAAACGTTAAGAAAGCAATTTTATAAAGAAAGTAAAGGATTTTTATAAATCAGATAGATTTTTTTATCGCATTAAACTTTATTTTTATTGGATACTCGTATTTGAGTAGACGGGGCGTCTACTCAAATACGAGTATCCAATAAAAATAAAGTTTATTTATTAAACTGCATATGTATTTATTTGTTTTCTTCTACTGTGCTGAACGTTAAAAAATCTTATTAAATAATGATTTTTATATTGGTTTGTTTTACGTCATATCACCCTAAATGGATTATTTAATATCGACAATATTTTTATTGCAGCTAATATTTCTTTTCAAAAAATGTATTGCTGCTATTTTATTTTTCCAAAATGTATTGATGGTAATAATTTTCTTTTTCCCCCAAATTTTTTGCTGGTAATAATCTTTTACAAAGATCTATTTCTGGTATTAAAACCTATTTTTACACTTTCATAGTGTTTTTTGGGGGTTAACTATCTGCTCATAGCTGGGGCCCTAACAGATGCCACCACCCAAGCGCAGTGCGGACCTGGGAACACCAGCAATTAAGAAGGGTGTTCCACGCTCCTCAAAACCTCCTGATCAGATGCCTTGCTGTCGGACGTAGTTTATCGTCTTAGTGTTTTGACCATAGTTTGGGGGTCAACTATTTTCCCATAGCTGGGAGCCTAACAAGTGCTACCACCCCGGGTCGGGGCGGACCTGGGAACAGCAAAAAACCTCCTGATCAGCAAACTTGCTGCCTGATGTATTTTATCGTCTTACCCAGGACGCGGATGTAGTTTATCGTCATACACAGGACGGTTAATATATATATATATATATATATATATAAATATATATATATATATATATAATATATATATATATATATATATATATATATGAAGAAATATACTCTTACGGTGTGCTATATTTATGGAATAAAGTGGTCAATATCAGCGATAGATCGTGTGCAAATATAAAAATGAACATTGAAGTTAACACTTAGAGGCGACAACCTGTTTCATGCTACACGCAATCGTCGCCTCTAAGTGTTGACTTCTATGTTTACACACACACTCTAATTCTCATATTGACCACTTTATCCCATAAATATAGCAAACATTAAGAGTTTATTTCTTTATATTCAGCTCCTGATGAACAGTAGAGCACTTTCCCTACATTTATAACACAGTATATATATATATATATATATATATATATATATATATATATATATATATATTAGGTTGGTGCAAAAATAATGACGTAATAATGTCGTTTTTTGACGTTAAAAAATACGTCACAAAACGACATTATTACGTCATTATTTTTGCACCAACCTAATATATATATATATATATATATATATATATATATATATATATATATATATATACATTAAGAAATGGACAAAGTCCGACAATTTATTTATTAAAGATATTTTTATGTTTAACGTTCTTTTTATAGATACAAGTATTTAAGTAAATGCTCTGTTTATAATAAACAGTATTAAATAACATTTACCGGCCTGAATGTCCGAGTTATTTAATACTGTTTATTATAAACAGAGCATTTACTTAAATACTTGTATCTATAAAAAGAACGCTAAACATAAAAATGTCTTTAATAAATAAATTGTCGGACTTTGTCCATTTCTTAATGTATGACGTCATTTGTTTACATTTGATACGCCATGAGCAGTTATGAATGTACGAGATTCATGGAAGATTGAAGTTTATAAGCAGTAAATTCGACCTTGCCTACCGAACGCTACTTTGTGGCCGAGTCGGTTAAGGCACGTCAGCATAAATGACGATTCCGTATAGGATGCAGGTTCGAATCCTGTCAAATGACGAATATTTTCTATGAAAATTTCTTGGACATTCAGGTCGGTAAATGTTATTTAATACTGTTTATTATAAACAGAGCATTTACTTAAATACTTGTATCTATAAAAAGAACGTTAAACATAAAAATGTCTTTAATAAATATATATATTTGATTAAAAAAAACCTTGTTTCTCTTTGTACCAACATGGGCTAGTAAATAACAGATAATTTTTAGCACGTTTTTTTGGTATTACACACATTAATTTGGAAAATCTTGCAAAAATAAAAATAATTTTCAGATGTTAATGAAACTTTCAGAAACTATTCACAGAATATCGAAATTATTATAAATATGTTTTTTTATTAAAATCATGGCAGAAATATTTTTTTTGATATTTATTAACACCCCCATAACTAATTTTATGAAAAACTCTAGAAATTCGAGCGCATCAACCTTAGCGATTACAATAGTTAAAAGCACAAGGCTTTGAAGAATGCAAATACTGTTTTTTTTTTTAATTGGAGCCAACACACCTGAAAATCAGCTCTGAATTGTACCATACAAAACTCAATAAAACAAATATATTATTTAATTTCAAATGCTTTTATTTGTTTTTAGTTGTTTTTATGAATATGGACAATATTTTCTGAAAGCAAAAAAATGTTCAATGAAAATTGAATTTTTAATACAATTATTTGTTATTTCTTTAATTATAATAGATTTTTACAAAGTTAGTTATTAAGTTTTTTTAAAATATTATAACATTAGTTAAAAGCACCATCAACCTTTCAAAGTGTCCATATGAGATTGTCATTGTCTAGCGCTTTGAAAATCGTATCGTTTGGACCAATCAGAAGAGCCACGGTAATTAAAAAATGTAATTTTTGTGCTTATAATCGGGTGGTAATTATAAAGTACGGAAGACCAACCAGAATACAATTTAGTTGCATTATTTGAGTTCAGCATTGTTCTCCGCTGTTAAGGCCTCTACTTTGGCGAAACACGTATGGAGAAGTTAATTTGATTTTTCAATTTCAACTGAGAAGGGTATCTATAAATATCAGTATCATCTTATGAAATTTAACTACTGCTAAACTTTAATTTATATGATCTTATTTTTATATTAATCTCAGTTATGACATTTTTCCATAAATGAAATATCAAAATTAATAATAAAATTAATGGAAATACAAATAACACATTAAAATGTAATAAATGTACATAAAATTGTAGTATTTTATGTACACTTCTGATAAAATTTCATAAGAAAGGTACCTATAAATTAATTAGATACCTTTTTCTTATGAAATTTAATCTCACTCTTAACAGTCTTATTTTTTAATTTCTTTATATTTTCAATAAAGCATCGTAAACGTAAAGATGAAAGCTAAGTACAAAAAAAAAAAAGAAAAATTAGAGCGCTGAAAGTTTTCCTTAAAAGTAACGAGGTAAATAATTTGTTCACTTAAATCTAAATAATTTCACTTCCTTCCATACGTAGAAAGAATTATCCTCCCGTAAGTTATCTAAACGTCATGAATGTGTCTTTCGTCACCTGTAGAGCGACGGGAAAGGTTATGACCTGCTTTGTTTTATTTTCAAATTACATTTTTTCGGTGCAGAAGCTATGTTAAGCTTGGTTCAAAATATTTTAAATAAACATTATAATTTCTGATTTTATTAAAATCAGTTTTGAAAAAATGATAATTGATTTTTAAAAGAATATCAAAGTCAGATTTTCATCTTTTTTATCAAATGATTGAAAATGATTGATTATCTGTCCTTTTTTTTTTTGACAAAAAAAACAAGATTTTTAACGAAAATTTCGGACGTGCTAGGAACGATTAAAAAATGTAAAAAAATACACCCAAAATACTTTGATCTTTCCTCTTTAATAATAATATGAACATTAGACAATAAAAACTTGTTTTCGTCAAGTTCGGCGTCTTTTTCATCATGCTATCTCTGTTTGTTTACATTTTCGTGGAGGTACCTATAAAGGTATCATGATAAAAATTGTGAAATTAACAATATTAAAAATAATTTTAATGAATAATTAATTCTAGTATTAAATGAATCCAATAACCTCTATTATCATACGTTTATATTACTTACTGTATATTAACTTTTACTGCCTTTATATATAAATTAGATTGAAAAAATATCGTTTTATGGCATTCTTTAATCAAATTCAGCCTAAGCAATGTTGTTAATCAAATTCAGCCTAAGACACAAGAGGTTAGTCGGTGTCAAAGAATTAGAAAATAGAAATATTATTAAAGTGTGAGAACAATAGAAGTATAATAAAAATAGGCAGTAGATTACGATTGACATTGCATTTAAATTTTTCAAGATTAAAGTTGCTGGAAAGCAAGAAGGCGGAAGAGAGTTCCACAAACGAGAATTGCGAGAGTAAAGAAACCGTTAGCATAAAACTTACGGTTACATCTAGCCAATTAAATTGTAAATTGATGAGAACTTGTTGTCAGTCTAGTACTGCACTTAAATTCATAAAGGCTAGGTACCTTAGTAAAGAGCTTATCCGAGCAATTACCATGAATGTATTTATAGAAAAGTCACAGTGAGGTAACTTTACGGCGTTGGGAAAGTGACCGAAACCGAGACGCCAAGTCAAGACCAATAATATTGCTGATTCTTTTTTGGATTTTGTCAAGGATCACTTAAAAAAATAATTGCAGGAGCACCGAATATGTAGCAGCAATATTTTAAGCATGGACGAATGATAGACTTATAGATACACAAGACAGATTTTGGAGGGAAAATAATACTATATTTATGTGTAAAAGTGTTCAGTATCAGAGATAAAGCGTATATGAATATAAATATGCGGTCAATTATGAAACAGACTGTCACCACACGGTGTTGACTCTAATGGCCAATTATATATATATATATATATATATATATAGCACATTGTGGCCGTGTTCGTAGTTACTATTACTGAATTGCTTATTTCTTCTTTTTTTTTCTATTATGGCTTCCATTATTTTCAATGTTTTTTTTACATGTGGATGAGGTTATTGTGTTTGTATTTTGTAAGTTTTCGTGTGTGGGTGCTAATGGATCTGTAGTCATATATATATATATATATATATATATATATATATATATATATATATATATATATATATATATATATATATATATAAACAGTGACTCCTACTGCTATTAAGGCATTGCTCTTCAACTATGAATTCAGCTCTCCTGGATACTAACGTATTTCGTAGAGAAAACGTTTAAATTTCCCTTTCTCTGTGTGTGACGATAGCCTAGGTGTAGGATCTCTGAATGATGCCAAATCGATCGGGTTCGATCCCGGCTTGAAGCTTTCGAAGACGTCTAACTACAATGAAGAGCTGTGATACAGCGAAACAGTCTTTCTGTGGATGACTATACATACATACATACATACTCACACACACACACACACACACATATATATATTATTATTATTATTATTATTATTATTATTATTATTATTATTATTAAACTTCAAATTTAATGGCATGTCCACCTAGTTTGATGTTGACGGTGTAAATTCATCGTTAAAGAATAGCTATAAATCTTTCCAATAAAGAAACACTGAAGTCACTTTTAGACGTTGTTCATGCTAGTATAAAATTATGAAAACAAAACAAGTCAAAATAAAATAGCTCTTATCATGAGTGTTCGCCATGAAATTGGGGCTTTGTAAAGATTATTACAGCAACTAAAACAATAAATTGTGTTAAATATTATGCTTAATACGAATAATAAAAAAACTTTATTAATGACAATAAGCATGCCGACCACAATTAGTATTTCAACTGATATCTCTTCTTTCTGTCCCTTCTCTCTTTCCAAGGAGACCCGAAGACGTATTGGGATGGCCAAAGATGCCTTCCAATAACTAAGCAGAGTATTAAGAGACAGGAAAAATTGTTAGAAACAAAGAAAATAGTACTGAACTGTTACGTGATATCTGTCCTCATGCAGCGAATGAGGAAGAAGAGACTTGAAGCAACAGAAAAAAATATTCTACAGAAGGATGCTGGGGATAGCATTGACCGAACATATGAGCAACAATGAAATTTTGGAGAAAATGGAAGCAAAAAGTAAACTTATATATAAACTCAGGAAGAGACTGTTGAAATTTCTGGAGCACGTCATGAGAAAGGAGGGCTTGGAAAATCTGATACTCACAGGACAGATTAAGGGAGAGGAACAGAGGAAAGCAGCGTCTGACGTGCTTGATGAACTTGAGTAAATGGATGTCAGAAGAGCGTTTATGATAAATAACAAAAGGACAAAACTTATTAAGAACTACAAGGGATAGGAAGATGTGGAGGACCATGATCGCCTCTGCCCAAAAGAGACACAGCACATAAAAGAGGAAGAAGACAACATTCTGGCTCCACTTCTTGGTGCTGTTGTGACATCTTGGCAAAGTAAGCTTTACGAGGTGGGGTTGTTTGCCCTACGTCCAACAGGTTTTGAATTGTATTTCTCCGATACTAGTTTCTAACATAGGTTACAGCGTTGCGCTATTTAACCCATAGATGGCGGCGAGAAGAGACTGGTTCATGCGGAATTCAGCGCAATTCTCTTGGCCGAATTTAAATTCAGCCTCGTCGATCCCATATTACCACGCAGAAAACCACATTTTACGCTACGATACACATCCCTGATAACTCGATATTTACAAATGACAATACAAAGATACGCGGAGTACATAGGTTACTCCGAAAGTAATGCCTCTTATTTTAATTTATCGGCCTTACGTTTCTGGTATGGCAATAGAGGATGAACATTCCCCTTAAAAATGTTTTTCTTTTTTTCACATTGAAACACCGGTTTCCGTACGATCGCCGAAGTTAAGCAATGTTGAGCCACCTCAAAACGTGGATGAGTGACCGCTTCGGAATCCCAGGTGCTGTAAGCTTGTGCGTTTTGGGTGGTGTAATGGACATTGGCTAGGAATTGTTAATCAGAGAGCCATGTTCCAATTCCAAATGGATTTGTTATGTTCATTTACGCGCACGCGCCCTTAGGAAAGGTATAAATTCATCCCCCTTCCCCTCAGCTAATTAGTAAAATTTGCATCTCTAAAATCAATATTATCTAAACCATTTTTTTTTTAATCGCGTGCAAAATATTTAGATTTCGGCATTAAATAACCCACATAGGTGTTGATATGCCGCTAAGCAAAACCAACCAACGGTGAGATTTGGATGAGTGTCAGGTGGCGTTTATTCAAGCAGATGGTGGGGAATATAGAGTTCAATTCTTAATATATTTCACACAGTTGTAAATTTCTACACTTACTTTTTTATACTAAATTTCAACCATTAAAACTAGATGGGTGACCGCTTTGGAATGCCAAGTGCTGTAAGTGTGGATGTGCGGGTGGTGTAATTGATAATGGATCGGAATTGCTAATCAGAGAGCTGAGTTTCGATTCCTATTGCGTTCAAGATATCTAGATATGGGTTAATTAATAAGAGTTGTATCGCTAAACCATTATCATCGCCTAAATAAATTCTTATATTCTAAAATAATTTCTGGCTTTAAATAGCCTACAAAAGACTGATAAGCCAAAGGAAAACGAATCAATCAATTGTTACAGTAAAATTGCGTCTGGCAGGAAAGTGCTGTGTTCACTACATTCTCTCACGCGGGAAAAAATTGCACCTACTGGCATCCATCGAACCTTCATGAACATTTTAGTAAACGGAATAATGGATTTGAGCACAGTTTAGCTGAGTAACCTACCAAGGAAGCTTTATTAGATAGATGGTGAAACAAGTTTTAGGAGATATAAAAAAAAAAAAAGAAAAAAATTATTAAGAGCTACAACAGACGTGAACGTGTAGATAGCCATGAAAGTCGACTTCCTGAAGAGATCCAGCAAATACAAAAAAAATTGGTGCTTTTTAGCTGTGATGACAATGATCCTTGCGACAAGTCACCTACTGGGTGTCCGTGCGTAGCTGAACCCATAAAATGAAGTAGTGAATACGTCTGGGAGAAAAAATAGTATCTGTTTGAAAAATCCTGGAAGTACATTGCTTCCTCAATTATCCGTAAATTGATTTTCTGGATTTCGATTTTCCGAAAGGAAGATTGATAACAACATTTGCTAACGGATTTGACGATTTCATCAGTGCTTTTACTTTGGATGTTGTCAAAAACATTTTTTAAAAAAACTATTGCATTTGCTTGATCCTTGGTGAGAAACCGCAGATACTATAAATACGAAAAGCTGAATGACATTAATAGAATTCCAAGAAAGGATTGAAACACTTCAGAACAGTGGAGAGTGTAGGGTTAGCCCTCACTTACTTTCCTCACTAAAACCCGCAACTAGCGGACGCTTTCGGAACCTATAAATACACTAGAAGATTTTCTATGTTTCACTTTTTCATATTTTACTTAGGCACGCATGAATGTAGGTCTTTTCATGAAAATGCGTTTTCCATTGAGAAACGCACACATACTCACGCACACACTTACGTATCCAACATTATTTTATTCATTTTCTATGGGATTTTTACATGCATTTTATATACACGAACAATTAACTCGTCTTTAAACGTTCATTTTTTTGTCACATACATAGAATATCATTGTCTTTGTCGCTGGCAACAATGTAATTTTTTCTCTTGTTTGTATATCTATTGCTTTTACTTTCACTTGTTTTTTGTATTTTATTACCCGAACTCACATACAAGTCCGCCATTTTTATTGTGGGATAAACATTCCAGGAGACACGTTTTTTCCAACTCAAACACCAATGTACATACTCCCACAACATATTGGTGACCCCAACCTGATATTTTTTTCTTTTGGACACAAAGAAGTACATAGTACTATATATATTAGATTGGTGCAAAAATAATGACGTAATAATGTCGTTTTTTGACGTTAAAACATACGTCAGAAAACGACATTATACGTCATTATTTTTGTATCAACCTAATATATACATATATATATATATATATATATATATATATATATATATATACAAACTCATGCATCGTTTAGACACCTTTATCAAACCGAGAGCCGGAGAAGAAAAACTTCGACAAACTTTTTTACCTACCCTAGTACCCACGGCGGATACAAATAACTTCTAGCAAAATTAACTTACAATTACAAAATTTGTGATTCGAACCGAGAAAAAGAGAATGATAGAAAATATTACTGTGTATTTAGAGATTCAGAAAGCGTCCCCTAGTGGCAGTTTTTTTTTAGTGAGGAAAGTAAGTGGGGTTAACTCCGCAAAAATCTGCGACAGGAATTTTAGACCAAGATATGCTGCCAAAAGATTTACTAAGCAAGCCAACAAAATGATGAAGGAAATGAGAAAATGATTGTATAGGTAGCTAGGAATTAGCGAAGGCGATGGAATACGGCATACGCAAATGAAATAGAAAGTAAGAAAGGATTACTACAGCCTTGTGTGTCTGGTACTGAATATCGAGCTGAATTGAAAATCGTAATATTAGCCATACACAACTTGTCTGTCCCTGTCGGGCAATAAAGTTTCAACATCCTTAACTCGACCATAGTTACATTAAGCAAATGATTGTCAGAAGGACAAAGCTTGTCACTTGCCACCACATGCATCATCCTAAGGATGGTGTGTCTAAATCCGAAGAAGGCAGAGGTTTAATTGAAATAGAACTGTCTGACAAAACCACAAGATTTGGTCTTCAAAGATAACTGGAAACTACATAAGACTGAATGATGATCTGTGTCAAAGAATATCAAATATATAAGAAACCTTATTCAGTAATAAATGAAGCCAACAAATTCAAAAGGGAATTTCAAGAGGGGGAAGAAGTGCATGAAAACCATAATGCACCTACTCCAGCGGAATTAGTAAATACCTAACACTTCAGATACCTCTGTGGCTCATCTATAACAAGTTAAGTATCGGAGAAAAAGAAATTGAACAGATAATAGTCTGCAACAGAGATAGTTTCGCCCAACACCGCCAATTGATACAAAACATTTCATATGGATGCTATGCACGTCGCCAAACTCGTTCAAAAATGTCTAAACTGTCAGTTGTATACAACCGCTTCATAAGATCAATGGTGAAAAATGGCTTTGAGCGAGTGAAATCTGAGGGTCTTGGCAAAGATCATCCTTTTTTGAATATTGTAGACTAGTGCTGCAGAATCACAAAGAACTATACAAAATAACAGACTCTACATCACTTGCGGACTAACAACAGCAGTAACAACTAAAATGGATAGCAATTCTAAATTGAAGAGAAAATAAAGGCATAATCAAGATTTAATACTCCACGCCAATTCAAATAGGACGTCGTCCAGGATCCTGGGTATGATGATAAACTACATCCAGCAGCAAGGCCTCTGCTCAGGATGTTTTGAGGAGCGTGTAATCACCTCTTAATTGCTTGTGTTCCACTTCCACCCTGACACGGGGCGGTAGCACCTGTTAGGGTTCCAACTATGGGCAAATAGTTAATACCCAAACTAGAGTCAAAACATAAAAATATGAAATTATAGAAATAGATTTTTTATAGTAAAAATACTGGCAATACATTTAAGAAAAAAATTATCAACAATAGATTCAACTCTCGACAAAAAAAAAACCCTCTTTACAAAAATACGTCAACGGAACCTGATCTACAAACTGATTTACTACGAAGAATGCATATTTCTATTCATACGAAGCTTCCCTAAAAATCTTGTGGTCATTAAATAACCCATTGAGGTTATTTTGCCGTAAAACAAAATAAACCAAATCAAATCAAATCAAACAGAAGGTTCAGGAAGAAATCGTCCATCCGTACAGAAAAGTGCGATAAAAAGCTCCTGAATTTGAGTAACCTGTTTTCCCCCAAAAAGTTTAAGTGAAATAATTTCGAAATTTAGACCTAAAGCAGTACTGGCTGCGCAGTCAATGAATATTAGATGTTTCCTTGTAGGGAAACGGATAATATTACCATTACCATTGCTAGAAGGGTCGAGGGGAGAAGAGAAGGATCTATAACCTTCCCCAACTGTATTCGTGCTTAAGTGAATGTAACGGACTCAACAGGTATTCGAACTAGGCTCTCAGATTTCTTATTCAGATTTCGTTATTCATTGCCTCCCCCACACATTCACAATACATCTGAATATACTCAAAAACATTCGCAAAAAATTCTTCGTTTACCTCAAGTTGTCAAGTTAAAGGCTGCATAAAAGATTGTGTCAAATGGCAAATCAGGAAAACTCAAAATAATTACTCGCAGCCATACCTAACTGGCCGACCAGAAAAAGCGTTCAATTACAATAAGGCAAAAACAGCATCGTGTTTACATGTAACGGAGTCTATCTTGTTCAATTACTTTAAAGTACTTTCATTAAAAACATTTTGAATTAATGTATTTACTGATATAACAGAAGTAGTCTGTATTTATTCAATCAAAGTTAGCCGAGAACATGAAAGGGTAGACAACATGAAGACCCACTTCAGATCACAATTATTTTCGAGTTTTTAAAATTCAATTTGTCACTGCATTACCAGGAATGTAAAAGAGGATACATTTATAAAGCAATTGTTATGTTTGATGAAAATTAGTTGAAATATCAATGAAAAATAAGAAAGAAAACCAGTAAAAATCATCTTTTACTATTTACGCAGGTTTTCAATATATGGGTGGACTCTTTTATGAAGTTAAATGACTGCTAAACAATCAACTTATTGTTGGCTATAATTAAGAGACGTTTTTATTAGATTGCTTGAAAATTGAAAGTTTTTAGTTTAAAATTTGTGTTGAAATCGATTTTTCGTTTTTCGCTAAAAGCAGTGGCGTAGAAATAAAAATGAATTATGGTTGAGCTCGTTATGATGTAAGTAACCCGCATACCGAATTTAAACGAATAGGATGAAAAGAGTTGATTTATCTATTTTTGATCAGCTCTATCGATTTTTTTAAAAATTATTGTATTTTAAGCTAATAACCTATCTCTTACATTGTGCAAGTGTATATGACAAGTTTGATGAAAATAGGTTGGATAGATCTTGTGTGAAAAGGTATCACACTGACAGACATACGGACATCCTCTGTTTTATATAGAGAGATAATACGCACTAGACTCTAGATTAGATGACTTAGAAATTCAAGTAGAATTTCAGACGGTCGAAATCACTTTAATGATACTGTGGAAGGTGCTGTCAAATCTAGGAGACTTGCCGTCATTCTTTCTCCAATGTTAACCAACAGATATGGGCAGTGAAAAAAAAAAAAACACTTTATATTATATTTCTTTTGCTTTGTATCTTTTCTAACTGCAATTTTTGCTTCTCTAAGGACAGATCTCATGTCAGCGACGCAGGCATGCTTTCAGCAAAACAAAAACTGCATACGTTTCAACTCAGCTTTCTTTTTTCAAGGAAAGATAAACATATACATCCGCACCTGAAAGAAAAACAATTATCTCATAATGATGGCTAGAGAAGAGTTCAGTAAATAAAGAAATGTAGAGTTCATATCTATCATTTTATTTTCATTTTTAGCTTGTGGGTGGGATTACCCACCAGCTTGTCTGCCAGAACGCCCACTCGATGGCATGACAATCAGGAGCATCAAATGGGGTAGCAGAAATACTTTCTTTCTTTCTGTTCCTCTGGGATATTGTAACGATATAGTAACAAGACACTTCCCTTCCCGGCAGATACTCCAGGAACAGTTGACTACTTAATTTCACGCCACCACCTGGCACCTCTCTCGCACACATACACATGCGCATGCACACAAACGGAGACAAAAAAAAACACACGCACATACACATGGGTTAAATAAGTGTTTTTCTTTTCGTTTTTCTATCTATATAAACTTAGATTTCTAAAGAAATAATGGATTTGTGTTTATTAATCCAACAGATTTTTATCACTTTAAACGTTATTTTTAGTGGATAATTATGTTTGACTAGACGCTCCGTTTATTTATTAAACAGTGTATTTATTTATTTTCGAAATAAATATTCGAAAATCTTATTAAAGCAAAATATGCGTCAGAATCAGTCATGTGCCATGCGTGATATACGCTTAGGCGATCATGTATCTTTTGATATATGACTGACGAGACAGATTTTTTTTTTCTCGCAGTAAGTTGTCATTTCTTTCTGCGGTAGACCAGTTGCCATCCAAGACTATAGAATCCAATCTGTCCTGCTATTTACCATAGCTGGAGGGAGTAAGAAGATTCATACCAAGGGTATTAGCACGTAAGTGAATGTAATTTTCCGATTCCTCAATCCGAGCTGCTATGCGTCAGAAAAACCACGACTCCCTCGAGCAGAGGGAACCGTCGTTGGATTTAACGTGCTGTAGACCGACTCGTCCACGAAAAGCTTAAGCTGATCAAGCAAGGTCTGAATAGTGACTTTAACCGAAATCTCGAAAGGTTGTATTTATTATGTCATGCTGGAGTGCGCATACGTTTCTTTAATGCCATTTCTCGACGGAAAATAATAAAAAAATGCGCTGTTTAATAAATAAATCTACTGTTAAATAAATAAACTCAAATATGAGTATCCATTAAAAATAACGTTTAAAATGATGAAATGTACGTAAATATAGTTTTTTTTCTTTATCTGCCTTTGTGAGCGATGTTGTTCCTAATCTAAAAGTATGTCTAAAAATCCTCCACGTATAGAAATCTATTTCTCTTGAAAATATTGAATTAATTTCCTTCGGATTATTTCCACCTCAGCCGTAACAAGTAGAAACTGAGACCTCTTCTAAATATCTATGCCGAGGACACAACAGTGTATGGGCGCATCTCCAAAAATCAAGATGACTAGAGCCTGGCAGCTGATTTAATCTCTGACCTTGCCCTCACATTTCAATGGCCAAAAACTGTCTTGTCAAATTCAATACCTCGAAAACAAAACTAGTAATCATCAAATCACTTCGCTGTGGTTAGCAAGCTTCTCTCGATGTGTCAGTTACTACAGAGTAGCGAGTTCAATCCTTGCTATGGCTTCTATACTTATCGCCTTGTGATACATATAAGCTTCGCTGAGTAGATCACTATACACCCATTCTCGGGTCTGGTCAGTACCTAGTTGGTTGACTGCTTGGGAATAGCAGTTGTAAGCTTGGATGTGTGCGTGGTAGATTGATTGGCTCGGAATGGGGAATCGGAGAGCCGAGTTCTAATTCCGGTCGGGTTCGTTATATTCGCATATTCGCAAATAACCTTGAGAAAGCATGAATCCGCCTCTTCTGCATCATCTAGTTATGGGTTAATTAGTAAGACTTGTACCAGTAAAAAATCATTATCACTAAAACATTGTTGCAGTCTACAAATATTTGCTGGCTTTAAAAAACCTGCAAACGGTTGATAAGCCTTGAAAACAAATCAATCTATCATTCAGTCGTTTCATTTTCATCGAACAAAACCTGACTTTTCACACGTCATGATGGATGTTTGTTCTCTCAAGAAATCTCTATGCCTTAAACTCCTATTTGTACTTAAGCTCACTCTAAACTTCATGAGGAAGTCATGTATACGATACATGTATATCCTGGAAAATAGTCTGTTTCTTGTAACTCTCCAAGAAATAACAATATCGCGCTGCTATACTCTATCTTAAAAAGAATCAAATTAGAATGAAGTTCTGCTTATCTATCTGAGCTGGAGTTGCCCAATTCTCAATTTCCAGCCTTGACAGAGTTCCAGACCGCCTACATAGTAATGGGTGACGAATTACTTTCCACTCTGCAAACCTCTAATCTTCATACGACCTCCTGAAGCTTCTTGTCATTCTCTTGTTTTTCTATGATAAACTTTTTGACGGGCTAAATTAATTACTTCCACCAGTTCAGACTTTTACAACTAAGACATGCCATACCACGATCGCTTCGTATTCCATTAGAAGTAAAGAAGTCGCATTCCGATAAATTCTTCGCAAGAACTGCTATTTCGTGGAAAATACTCCCACGAGGATGCTTCCCTGATCACTATAATCTTAACATCTTATAATTCAGCGTTAAATATTGTATTTTCTACGTGTTTTGTTCATCGATTTCTACATTCTTTATCTCCTCCTTTCACGTTCATACAGCAACTTCGTTCAGTAACCCTCTGCCCTGAGTGGCTCTTTGGCTTTGTATTGAGCGAATAATTATTAAAAAAAAAAAACCTTATCTCGCTGAAAACTGGTACTAACTGCATTCTTGTTCATTGCAAACCTGTAGCACCTACGTGAGGGTAGGTTGATTTGGGAACCGTGGTATTGCACTCAATTTAAATGTTGGGATATGACATGATAAATAACGGTACAAAATACTTTTTTACAGATCCTTACAGTTTTTTTGAGGAAACACGTTCAAAAGATTACGTTTAAGGTTCAAAAACGTAGCGTTGAAATTTCATTCCGGTGATCAGTAAAAAATTTATAATTTACTGAATCTTTACAAATATGTATATGAGCAAGATACATGGCACAAGGACATTATTCCTAAAGCGTTGTACAATAAATTATGAGCTTCATTTACTTCAAAGGGAAATTATGATGAACAATTTAGCTATGTTATGATGGTCATGGAAAGCGGCCAGATGGTCTTACCATTTTCCCTTTTAAAATGGGGAAGTCGTTGATTTGGGATGCGATCTGTGCCGATACATTTTCGGTCGGTAATTTGATTAGGTCCGCGGTTGAGCGGGGGTCCGTCGACCGGACGCAAAGATAAAAAAATAATTAAATATTCTTCTCTTGCTGATAGTTTTTTTTTTTTTTTTTACTCCTGTGGCAGTGGAGACCTCTGGGGTTATTGGCCCTCGTTAGATGGCGTTCCTTCGGAGGATTGGCGCGATTGAGTCTCGATTAAGGGATCGCGAAACGGAGTGGCTCTTACAGCGTGTCTCACTGGCGATGGTTCGAGGTAAAACTTTCTCCATCATTGCGGCTGGCAGAGGATAGAAAAAAAATTGTTTATAGTTACTTTGTTCAAAATTTTTTTCAGTAAATAAATTTCTCTCTATTTTTTTTGCTATTGTCAAAAAAATAAATGATATACAGTGCAATAGGTTTAGTTTTTTCAATAACGAAAACAAATTTAAAACATTTTATCTTAAAATTTGTGCCCAGTATTATGGCATTATATAAACTTCTATCGTTTTTATTAATTATGATCTAAGAGATGATCTAAAAATTTTATTCAATAAGTATACTTTTTATTGTGAGACCGTAACATACCTACAACATGGACTCTTCCAGGACTATATAAAGTATGCGACATAACACTCTAGGAGAGAGAAGAAGAAGAGGAAGAGAGAGAGTATTCTAATACCGTAGTATCAGCCGCGTACGACTACCAATATCCGCTTCCACTTACACTATCTTCGTAACCTTTTTGTTTAATATATCTTTCTTACCTCTAGTCCGTGTTCTGTGTTTTCCTTCCGTGGTTCCGACTTTGGGACCACATCAGTGGCGACGAAGAATTCGAGAAACGCACTCACGCCGAAACCTCAATACCTTACCAGTCCTACATCTGTGTCGATGAAGAATTCGAGAAACGCATTCACGTCGAAAACCGCAATACCTTGCCAGTCCCACATCAGTGGCGACAGAAAGATTCGAGAATTTCGTTCTCACCATATCAATAGCGACAGAGTACTCGAAAAATACACAGAAACTCCACGCGTTTCCACAGCAGTGTTGAACAAGAAATTAAGCTGGTATTACTACATTAGCGGTTTAAACGCAACACCCAGCGTCTACATATAAAAAATATTCCGATACCAAACAGCAGTGACGAACTAGCGATTCGACATCTACGGAATATTAAAGTCTGTCCAAATAACATTACGAGATCGATTTCTTACACACCCACACACAGAAAAAAAACAGTTTGTTTATAAAACAAACTGAAAACACAAGAGCCGAAGTACTACTTACGACTCAAGTTTTCGAAAAAAACTATCTAAAAAATTCTTTATGTAACTGAGTTGAATCTCGTGCATAAAATTATTCTCCCCTCAAATTCATCGAGGCGAGTTTTCTCTTTTTTTATACCTCTATATATATATAAAAAAATACATAATAAGTGTGGTGGAAATTTATACAATTACGTTAAAATTAACAGAACCACGGAATCGCAAAAAAGTTAAACACATAATTAGTTTAGTTTAACTAAATGTCTGTACATATTTTTTTTTTTTTTTTTAAATCTATCATGATTTTTTTGTGTACCTCCCCTTGGTACACGAGTTTCAAAGCAACAAAAAATCGCTGTCATTTTTTGTTTGTCTAAATATGGAAAATTTTCAAAAAGTAATTGTCCAAATGCTAAAAGTACATTTGGATCAGCAACAAAAATCAGAAGAAAGACAACAACTATTATTGGAATTACATAAACAACAAATGGAATTCCAACAAATTACGCTTCAGAATGCTGAACTACAACAGAAAAAAACTTAAAGAATTACTCGTAAATGCATTAAAAGGGTCAAACTCTGAAAAAGTTACAATATTCTCCCATAGTACAATCTACAAGTCAATGGAAACCGTTGAATACGTACCAGAGAACGACAAAACGTTCGAGGCTTTTTACAGGCGCTACGAAGATATTTTCAACGTAGACTGTGAACAATGACCCAGTAAAAAAAAAGGTACGTCTACTATTGAGAAAACTGGGAACTACAGAACATAGTAGGTTCGTAGACTTCATACTACCCAAGAAAACCACTGACTTGGATTTTCAGAGACTATTAGGCTCCTATCGGAACTATACGGGCCTAACACAAGCTTGTTCCACAAACGTTGGAAATGCCTGAACATAGTCAAATATTTTCTAACGTTTGCAACATCGGTAAACAAGCTCTGTAATGATTTTAAACTAGCCGAACTGACTGCCGATGATTTCAAGTGCTTAATTTTCGCACGAGGTCTAGTATCAGCAGAAGACGCCGAAGTCAGACGTCGGGTACTGACCAAGCTTGAGAACGAACAAGGATTGACTCTCCAAAAACTGGCAGAGGACTGTCAAAGAGTAATATCTGTCAGGTGTGACTCAAACACTATCGAGGAATCAGGTGTGGCTCAGATTAATAAAATCAGAATCAAGTCTATTTCCTATTCCCCTCAAAAAGACAAAAGGCAAATCTCATGTCCTAAATTCCGCAGTAACTAAAACCCAAATAGGTTAAAGAAACCGCCCGGACCATGTTACCATTGTGGTAAATGGCATTGGATAAAAGTATGTCCAGTTAAGAACAATAGATATTGCAAAAATTGCAATAAAAGTGGGCATACTTTAACTTCGTGCTGGTACGCCAACAGAACGAGAAAACCCAAAAATAAAATTAGGCAAGCTCAATCTGACAATATTGTCGATAGGAATTTAAGGAAATATGTAACTGTAGATATTTTCAATAATTCCATTAAATTTCAGCTTGACTCGGGTTCCGATCTTTCAACCATTAACTGGCGTACTTGGCGAAAATTAAACAAGCCGACCTTATTAAAAACGGGTAAAACAGCAAAATCCGTAACTGGCGAAAAGATTAACATTTTAGGCGAGGTAATACTTACAGTAACACTAAATGGAGTTACCAAAAAGCTTAAAGCCTATGTCTTGAAAACTTCAAGATTGGAATAGATTGGATAGAAAAATTCAATCTTTGGGATTGCCCAATGAGTGCATTTTGTCGCAAGATACAAAGTACAACGTCCAATTTGGTAAATCTAAAAAAAGGAACTGAAACAACAATTTCCCCAGGCTTTTTTTCTGGCGGCCTTGGGAAATGTACTAAAATGGAAGCTAAGTTCAACGTGAAGGACGGTGAACAACCGGTATTCAAAAAGAAACGGAATGTCCCTTTCGCTGCTCTAGAGCAAATCAATAAAGAGTTAGATAGACTCGAACAAGCAGGTATTCTGTCAAAAACAGATTTCAGCGAGTGGGCAGCACCTACGGTCTACGTAAAAAAGAAGTCCAATCAAATACGAATATGCGCAGATTTTTCCACGGGGTTAAACGATGCCTTGCAAGATCACCACTATCCTCTCCCAAGCCCTGAAGAAATTTTCAATAAACTCAATGGTGGAAAAGATTTTCTAAAATCGACCTCTCGGACGCATACCTTCAGATAGAGGTGGAAGAAGAAAGTTCCAAATTGCTCTGCATAAACACCCATAGAGGGTTGTACAAATACAACAGACTGGCTTTTGGAGTAAAGGGTGCGCCTGCAATTTTCCAGCAGGTCATGGACGCCATGCTGGGCGACCTTGACTACGCAACAGCCTATTTGGATGATATACTGTTTACTAGTAAAACTACGGCAGAGCACCGGAACCATATAATAAACGTATTCGAAAAGATACAAGAATACGGATTTAAGGTTAAGGAGGCAAAGTGTGACTTTTTCTTATTAAAAACTTAGGTCACATTATAAATAAAGACGGTCGTCGGCCGGATCCAGAAAGAGCCAACACGATCAGAAATATGCCGGCCCCAGATAACGTTCAAGCGTTACAAAGCTTCCTCGGCCTAGCTAATTTTTACCAAGGGTTCATTAAGAACATGCAAAATTTGAGAGGGCCTCTCAACCAATTCTTAAAAAAGGACAAACCATGGTCATGAAACCCGGAATGCCAAGACGCATTCGAGAAGATCAAAAAACTCTTACTTCAGACCTCTCCCTCACCCATTACGACCCTAGTCTCGACATCATAGTCGCAAGTGATGCAAGCTCGTACAGCATTGGTGCTTGCATTCTGCATAAACTGCCAGATGGTTCGCAAAAAGCTGTGGCTCACGCATCAAGATCTCTACTTCCAGCTGAGAAACAATATTCCCAAATAGAGAAAAAGGGTATTAACAGTTTTATGTTTTTTTTTCTCCTTTTCAAAAAGAAAAAAAAACTCTTGAAAGGGGGGTATTGTGAGACCGTAACATAGCTACAACATGGACTCTTCCAGGACTATATAAAGTATGCGACATAACACTCTAGGAGAGAGAAGAAGAGGAGGAGAGGGAGTATTCTAATACCGTAGTATCAGCCGCGTACGACTACCAATATTGGACACTAGCACATACTAAGCTCCGCTTACACTTACACTATCTTTGTAACCTTTTTGTTTAATATATCTTTCTTACCTTTAATTCGTGTTCCGTGTTTTCCTTCTGTGGTCCCGACTTTGGGCCCACATCACTTTTTGGTCATCTTTTACAAACACAGTTTTTACTTATCGAATTCAGTCAAAAAATGCATATTTTGTTTGTGGTAATTCATAATAAAAAATCAGGTTTTCTTGTATTTTCCATTCAACGTATCTAATACAAAAGATAACAATTTTACTTGGGTTCATTCTTGAAGTAGAAAAATTTGAAGTCAGTTTGGAAGAAAGACCTGCAAAAATAAGGTATTTCTGTACATTTCGACGATATTTAAAACTAAATGCTCAAAATTTGGTAAAAGATATATATATATAATTCGTCTTGAAAATGCATAGTCAATCAAGCCACAGGTTTGCTACCGAGGACAATGTTCATGTTCTAAAGAGAATTAAAAATCAACCTGCTCTACTATCCAAGTCTTCTCCCCCTTTACTTCTTTTATTAGTATGCAAGCTGTTTTTTGAGCGGCCTTCATTTTAATTCGGATTTCCAGCTATTCTGGCTTCTTTGGAAACACTTTACGCGCTTGAATATACGATGGACATGACATACGAGATATAGAGATTTATCCAGCTTTTTACTTTTATTTTATTTGCCTCTTTTATTCTGTTATCTTTTGGCGCAGCGAAATTCTGCAATTCTTTTTAAAATAAGGACTAAACATAAATTGCCAGAAGATAAACAGAATCTACGGTTGTTAGAAAAAGTTACAAACCAAACTGGGTTCAAAACATTATGAAAATATAAAAATATATTTTTATAGAGGAAAATACCAACAATGACTTCTCATAGACAAAAAAAAAAAAATTGCCATCAATACATTCTTGAAAAAAAATTACCACAAATATATTTTTGAGAAAAAAAAAATACCAGCAATAATTTTTTTAAAAAAAAGTTTTAAAAATAAAAAATTACCTGCTATATATTTTTGTAAATAAAATTAGTAATGCTCGAAAGAAAATTAAATTTCGGTATTAACTGTCTCATAAGGAGTTGATATGACAACAAACAAAATATATTTTATAATATAACCTTATGAATAAATAAAAGACGAAAATAATCAAGTCATGTTCTTTTTTAAAAATATGACATAAACACTGACCATCGGCAATAATATAACTCCCTTTTTCCTCTATCCTTCAGTGTCCAATATGTAAAGCTCTCACAAATAAAGAAAAAAACTGGAGCCAGCAGAAATTAGCTTCTGTAGCAGCGGGTAAGTCTTAAAGAAAATGAAAACAAAAACGATGCTTATATTCAGAATCAGTAATAATGAAAGAGGACGTGGAGAATTTGACACGCCTAAGACATATCGAAGGAAAAAGATTCAGAGGAAATCAGTGAGCAACGTACCTGACGAGCATTTTGCATGGATAACAAAACAGGAGTGCCAGGTTTGGCAATTGGGAAAAACGTTACTAAGGTATAAAATATTATGCAGATTTATAATCGCCGACGACCTTAAGGAAAACGGCCCAGAAGAAGACTATGGAAATATCTAGAGTGAAACCCAGACCTTATACGGAATTTTTCCCGCCAAAATAATAGTTCGAATAAACTACAACAATCAACCCCAAAATTGAATAAATAGCTTTATCTTCCCAAACCAAAACAAAACTATTAAATAAGCGATATAAACAAATTTTTACTACGTTAATAAAAACACCGATTAAAATAAAAAATAAATATATAAGATAAGAAATAAAAATAAAAAAAATAAAAAATAAAAAATAAAAATAAATAAAAACAAGCAAAATAATTTAACCGAAATAAATGAATAAACAAACGACTTCCGGTAAAATAACCGCCAAAATAGACCACCCAAAATGCACCACTGACCGGTATATATATATAAAATAGCCGAGAAAAATAACAACACTCGTGGCCTGACGATTGTATCTAGCATGAAACAGACTGCCGCCTCTAAGTGTTGACTTCTATGTTCAATTTTGTATTTACACACGCTCTATCTCTGATATTGAACACTTTATCCCATAAATATAGCACACCTTAAGACGATATTTCTTCATATATATATTAGGTTAGTGCAAAAAT
>OZ010585.1:94430894-94448394 GCA_963932145.1 Acanthosepion lycidas | reverse complement strand
TCATGCACAGTAGCCATTGAAATCAAGGGTTTGTGTGATGGAGCATTATCCTGATGAAACAAGACACCTTTCGTCAGTCTTCCTAGTCGTTTGTTCTTGATAGCCTTTTGTAACTGACTCGGCAAGTTTGCATAGTACTCTCCATCGATGGTGTAGCCCTTTTGAAGATAGTCAAATAAAAGCAATGTATTTTGCATCCTAACCGAAAACCTTTTAACATCAATATAAATCATGTCAATATATTCACTGGGAAATATATGACAAGCCCAAGCAACGACAAGGGAAACAAATGATAGGGACACAAAACAAATTTTGTGACATCTAACTGACCGTCCAAAGAAGTCTGATCACAGTCACGCACAGCAGTCATTAAAATCAGGGATAAAGGCTGTCGGTGAAAAGAAGAAATGACCATTTTGTTTTTACTAGTAATTAACATGATATGGTACGAATAATAATAATAATAATAATAATAATAATAATAATAATAATAATAATAATAATAATAATCACGCATATATATATATATATATATATATATATATATATATATATATATATATATATATATATTAAGCATTTCAGCCATAGCAAGGCGGGAGGGCTACTAGCACGCAAGGGGTTACAGAGAATGTCAGATTTTCTCGTGATGTGATCAGGCTGATGCTCCTTTGATCAGGTATCTGAAGACGCGGCACCCACCGAGCAGAAACATTCGTGATTTCAACTTCATTCTGCGGAATATTCTCAACTCTCGCACAGGATATGCTAATAGCATTGGCTATTTGATTTATATTCAGCTACATTTTATCCATCACCATGTGCGGAACACGATTAATGTTTCCCTCGCTGGTGGCAGTTGCAAAAATTCCAGACCTTGCGTCGTCTTCAATAACCCCACCTAAATTCAACTGTCACCCTTTTCAACCGTTGATAAACTTAATCCAATAATGTAGTAACCATAGCAGCATAAATGTCCGGCAGGTGCTAAACTCCTTTTCTGCATGTACTTAAATCATCAGAATAGCGAATTTTGTCTATTTCCAAGAGAAGTCGCTTCTAGTATTTGAGGTCTTCTTTGAACAGATGGAGTTCAATTTACCTAGACGAATACACGGTAATTATTAAGAAGAGCTAAAATAAATGCATGTATTATTTCACAGCTCTGGCATCACTCTTTCATAGTTCCCTATGAAGTTTTCAGTCCATCCTTGTAATGCAATTAAACTATATTTAAATCAGCCAACATGATCTATATATTGTTGACATCTATAGATCGTTGGCATCTATATATTGTTGCTATCTATAGATTTTTGCTATGTATAGATTGTTGACATTGTTCACATGTATAGATTGTTGGCATGTATATATTGTTGCCATTTATATATTGTTGCCATCTATATATTGTTGCTACCTATAGATAATTACCATCTATATATTGTTGCTATCTATAGATTGTTGCTAACTATAGATTGTTGCCTTCTATATATTGTTGTCATAGCACTACAAGGATAATTTTACGAAATTTTTGAATGCAATTTCTGCATCCTATTTGCAACGGAATGTTTTTAAAGATTGCCAAGGATGCAAAAGTGGTAATCACTGAGAGAGAAATCAGGGGAATATGGTCGTTTTTGCAATGTCTCGTATCCCAAGTCGGGAAGCCTCTGAAGTGTCAAACTGACATGGTAGTAAACTTCGTCAGTGATGTTCTGATTAGATTTCAGAAAGCTTATTTGGATATCGACAATGACAGACCAACAGAGATTTACCATAATCTTTTGTTGGTCCAATTTTGGAAAGTGTTTGAGTCCTTCGTCGTGATCCAGTCAGTGAGCCGATCTTTTACTAGTGTCATAAAGGATGCGATTCTTATTACAAGTCATTATTTGATCAAATAATAGATAATGCTTATTTTGAAAGTGCTACCTCCAAGACACTTCAAAACATTAAACACTTTGAATTGCATTAAGATCAATTATCAGGTTACTTCATTTCGTCAATTTTCCGATATTGCTGAAATGCTGACACGCATTATCTAAAAGATTTCTATGATTCTTTGACGGTTTTGTTCAGCTTGTGATTTCGGATGTTGATTGTCATTTGCAGATGCACGTCCTCGACCTCCAGGATCGTCAATAATCTTATCCCCAGTGTTAAACTTCAGAAATCAGCGACCGACTATTCTACTACAAATGGATCTTTCATTCAAGGTTTGCTGATGCTGTCAGCAGTTGAGAAGCATTATGACCAAGCTTGAAGTCACGTAAAAAAGTAAATACATCCATTCTTCATGTTCAAGTTAAGGTGCAAAATCTTCTTTTTTTCTTTTCTTTTTTTCTGTGATGTTCACTCTGTACAAAGACCGTTACCCACTCCAGGTAGAGGCTTACAGAAGCAAAGTTTATGAGTATATGTCGGTAAGATAACGGTTAACCCTAAACATGAACAAGAGTGTAGCGATCGGGAAGCATCCTACTGGGAGTCGGTTCCACAGAGCAGAAAAAGCTTTTTGAGGGAACCTCTCTCTAATGGAATACTAAGAAAATGCGGTGGGTGCGGTTTGCTACAATGTGCTTGGCACGGCGGGTATTTCCCCTGAAAAGCAAATAGCATGGTGCAGATTTCGCGCCTTTACTGGGTGTCAAATTTGAAATGGCAGTCATGTAAACATCATATAATACCATTGCTGTCTTTCATGAGTATGGCAGATGCTAACCTCCAGGAAAGGAACTGATGGCGTTTTCTTAGTCTTACATTTTCTGTCTGATGCTAGGAAATTTGGTTAACTATCATTTTTTTTCCCGTCAGAATATATCTTGCACATTTATTAATCTACCAAATCACTGGACATTGAATGCTGCTACCATATCTGGTCTGGTGATCTGGCTATATATTTCGAGATTCTGGAAAAAATCCAAAGTATCCTGTCTGATTTTATCGATCCTGACCTGGCATCTCGACTTCAATCCTTTTCACAACAAGATGGCTTCACTTCCATTTAGTTTTTCTATAAATATTTCTATAGCAGTTGTCCTCATGAGTTCTCCACGTACTAGATTGGCTATTAGGTATCATCATTTTATTGCTGAAATAGGTGGATGCAACCGTCAGTTCTATTCTAAAAGTTTCTTTTCTCGCACTTTTGGAATTCACTTGCGATTTCTTGCTTTCCTGCCACCTACGATCTTCAAAATTTTAAATGCAGCAGTCGTCGCCATCTTCTGTCTTCCAGGGACCTGCCCTTTTATTGTGTTACTGCTCTTCTTTCATTTGGACATAGTTTTTACGGAGTGGAGCTGCTACACGCACACCCGAACAGTTTGGGACTCAGAGTTGTGCTGTTATCCCCTAGCTGAGTCTAAAATAGATTGATCCATACCCTTCAAAGTGTATTCTTACGAAAAGAGGTAAAATGTCCTCAGCTGGAATTTGAAGTCGGCACGTCATGACACGCGTGCAAATCCAGTGACGATATAAAATATCGGATTGTTTAGGAAAGTACAAATATAAATATATATATATATATATATATATATATATATATATATATATATATATATATATATATATGTATATATATATACCGAGTGTAAGAGCAAAACTGTCCAAATCATGTAACAGCAAAATTGTAGGATTAAGTTTGAACCGTTGTCACGTAGAAATGATTAAAGATATCTTACTGGAATTCTCCGAGGTTTATAACACTATTGGACTCTACTTTGAGCAATAAGAATACATAATTACTCGCCAAGCTTAGCAGAAGAATCCTGATGTGAATTGGTCATAAATTAAAATGACATGTTCATTATTAATTAATCATAGGTTAGAATTGCAAGCTCATGAACGATTGAAATTGAGTTCATATATATATATATATATATATATATATATATATATATATATATATATATAAAAGTGAACATAGAAGTCAACACTTAGAGGTGACAGTTTGTTTCATGCTAGATGCAATTGTCAGGCCACTCCTGGCCTGACGATTGCATATAGCATGAAACAGACTGTCGCCTCTAAGTGTTGACTTCTATGTTCACCTTTATATTTACACTCGCTCTATCTCTGATATTGAGCACTTTATCCCATAAATATAGCACATCTTAAGACTATATTTCTTCATATATATATTTCTTCATATATATATATATATATATATATATATATATATATATATATATATATATATATATATATATACTGTTTCCTCTTTTGTGAACTTAGTCACAGTTCTCTTGATGGTTCTTGAATGGACTTTGAAGATGGAAATCAGAGTATGAATGTTGGTACCATTACTGAAGGCATGAATGATCTTTTTTCGTCTCATCATTGCTTAGTTGGGAAGACATAGTGGGGCTGAGACAAAATGATTTTAACCTGTTCTCTCTCTAGATGAATAACTCAAAGGATTTTTCAGTGATTCTTACGACAGATGGTGTCAAGATGATTAAATGTCTTACCAGAAAACCTGGGAAAAAAGAAATTCGATTAGTTTAGTGTTTTTTGATATATTAAACATTTTGTAGGATGGACAATTATCACATGATTTTACACGATTTGGACAATTTGGGTCTTACACCTGGTATATATATATATATATATATATATATATATATATATATATATATATATATATATATATATATGTGTGTGTGTGTGTGTGTGTGTGTATAAGACTGCTGTATTTTAAATACTTTGAATAGAGCTTTTTATTACATATATATATATATATATGTGTGTGTGTGTGTGTATAAGACTGCTGTATTTTAAATACTTTGAATAGAGCTTTTTATTACATTATATATATAAAGAGAGAGTTATATTAAACCTGTAGACACGTCACCAGGATAAGTGTTACTTCTTTGATTTCCTTTGAAATAGGTTCTACGGGGTAGAGTTCCTAGTCCCAAACTCTAATGACATATAATTCAGAGTTGTTCGTCTCGCAAACTGGTTGCTAACCTAATCTAAAGAGCCCCGTCTTCCTTAATATTAAACACTAGCCAGAGAGTCGGGGAGAAGAGGAGGATCCATACCATTCCAAAGGTATTTGGTCGAAAGTGCCTGGAATTTGTGTTACCTATATCAATTTCCGCGCCGATAACCAATACTTTACCCACACATCTATTTATATGTGATAATATTTCGGAATTCTCGACGCTAATAATAATTTGCTTGGTGAAATTATACGGACACTTATATGTTTGTTTTTTTTTTGTTTTGTTTTGTTTTGTTTTGTTTTGTTTAGTCTTTTAGGATAACGTGGAACAAGTGAATCCACTTAGTTATTCAAATTGTGTTTTCCTTTTTTTTCCCCCGCTTCCGCATTGTTCCGTTTTTAATTCAAAATGGAGAATATATTTCGAACAGAGAAAATATAAGCAAATAAAAAATAGCTTTCCTTTCTTGTTCAGTTTGCTCACCCTTGAAATTGGTCTCGTCTCTTCACTTTTGCCCTTTAAATTGTATTCCTTTTCAAACTGGGGAAAGACTACTTCTCTCTTTTTTTTTTTTTTCTTATTTTTCTTGGAGTGTCTATCAACGTAAGTTTATGTAGAATCTAAGGCTTGGATTCTCTATGGCATACATCAAAATCCCGTGTTGCCTCACCACGACAATCTAGTCGCAGGCGGCTTGGAAACTAGTCTGGTTTCATAGACCGTACAACATCCTCATTTTACTGAGATTTAAAACAAAGGCTATAAATTAAATTCCCAAATGTACCAAGCCTAATTTCGATATGTCATATCTAGGTTTAAGATGCCGATACCTCATTAACTTGATGCTTAGAACTTAGGTTCCAGGACCGTTTTGTATGCATTTTATATATATGTACTTTCTTAATAATAGACACTAATCTCCTTCTTGAAAAAGATGCAAGTTTTGCTTTACTTGCTGGTGCTTACTAATATCTACTATCTAGGTATTTTCATCATCACTCGTGTATTTGCTGCCCACTCGGATTAAAATTTTTAAAAATCCTATTATTCTTTCCATTTTTGTTCTATTGTTGTTGTTATTTTTTTTTTTTTTTGTTGCTTTGGGTGTTTTTTTGGGGTATTTTTTTTTGTGCAGTTGGGGGTTGCATCTGTATGATTTCTAGGATTTTATTCTAAATATTCCGAATGCATCACGTTTTTTGTTTAACTAATTGACATTTAATTTACCAACTAACCAGTGGCGGACTGGACCTAAAAATATTGGTTGTCCGGAAACAAAGTGTACCCGCCCATAATTACAATGCTATGTTATAATTTTCATAACTATTAGGTTGGTGCAAAAATAATGACGTAATAATGTCGTTTTTTGACGTATTTTTTAACGTTAAAAAACGATATTATTACGTCATTATTTTTGCACCAACCTAATAATAAATAAATTTTTCAAAACAAAAAATTACATATGAAAAAAAGTTGTAATAAAAGTTTTTTTTGTGGATAACATATGTATTTCTTAGTAATTACAGAGTACGTATGGGCAAGTGCCTGGGTTCGAATCTCACCATGATCAATTTATCAGGAAGGAGACTTCCTAATGTTATCAGGCTGGGTGGGGTCGAAAGTGGAAAGTTCCTGACCCTTGTGAGTGAAACTGGTTAGACGGAACCCTTGCTGTGCTAGCATGAAGTCACAAGTCAATTTCTATATTAATCAACTCCTTAAAACAAAAAAGGTAACTTTAAAAATGATCAGAAGTACGCAATTCACCTGGGCACAAATGTCTCGTACGCAACAGTCCGTCCATCAGTCTATCATACCATTCGTCCATGCTTTGAATATTGCAACTAGATCTGGTACTTCTGCTATATATTTAGGGATTCTTGATAAAATTCAAAGAAGAATCTGCAATGTTATTGATCCTGACCTGGCATCTCGACTACAGTTGCTTTCCCGCGGCCGTAATGTAACTGCCCTGTGCCTTTTTCTATAAATACTTCTATCGTAATTGTTCTCATGAACATTGTTTTTTAATACCTAGACTTTATGAATATAAGCGCATTACCTAGATTGGTGTCAAGGTCTCAATATATGGTGAGAGCCAACCGTAAGTTCTGATCTAACAGTTCCTTCACGCGCACTTCTCACTTGTGGAACTCTCTTCTGGCCTCTTGCTTTCCAGTCAACTTAGATCTTCAAAAATTTAAATGCAATGTCAATCATTATCTACTGTCTTTTAATCCCTGTTCTTTTATTGTTCTCTCTGTTGGAATTTTGGGTACCTTTTAGTACTAGTGAGCTAGCCAAAATGAGCTGACTCGTTTTATAGTCCACGAATAGAAGGGTTAACCAATCAGAAAGCTCAAAATATTCAATCCGACGTGTATAAAGGAAGCCATTTTGTTTTTTCCCCCAAAATATCTCTACTGCCAACCTGATATCGAAGACTTAAAGAATTACTTAACAGCCGCTACTTTCTCTGAATCTTCACTGCCAACCTCTGATATTGAACACATTGGGGACATCACTGGATTCCATATTCAGACACTACAGCAAACATGGTCAACACTCTCCTCTTAATAAGATTTTTTTTTCTTTTTCTCATATCCTCTCACGCTCAGTAGCCCAAAGTAAGAACAAATGGAAAATTATATTGAATCAATTGTCGAGTCTATACCTTCACTGTGTCGTGTTAGACAATTTTTCTCGCTAGAATTTATATTCCACATGTATAAGTCTACCATTCGTACTTTTTAAAGCATTTCACCCAAAGCAAGTTGGGAGTACCACTAGTACGCAGCGGGTTACAGAGAGTGAAAGTACGAGAAAAGACTGGGTATAGGTGGGGGTGAGGAAATGATAAAAAGTAGAACGGGAATTAGTGCATCAGAAGATGACGATTGACGTTGCATTTAAATTTTTGTAAATTTTGTTTGTAGTTATCAGGAAAGCAAGTAAGAGGGAGAGAGTCTCACAGTCGCGAAGTGCGAGAGAAGAAGCTGTTGGAATAGAAGTGGCGGTTACATTTAACTGTTTCAACAGTAAAATGGTGGGACCTTGATGCAAAACTAATAAAACGCTTAAATTCATGCAGTCGGGGTACCAGGGAAAATAGCTCGTAAGAGCCGTTGTCATGAAAATAATTGTAGAAAAGACAGAGGGAAGCCACATCACGTCGGTGAGAAAGTGACTTGGGTCGAGATTTCAAGTCGGGACCGACTACATTGCAGATTCTTCTTTGGATTTTATCAAGGACCTCCAGATGAACAGCAAGCTTACCAGACCAGATATGGCCCGTATTGGGTATGACGATAAACTACATTCGAGTCCTGGGTAAGACGATGAACTACGTCCGACAGCAAGGCCTCTGATCAGGTTTTGAGGAACGTGGAACACCCCTCTTAATTGCTGGTGTTTCCAGGTCCACACTGAGCTTAGGTGGTGGCATCTGTTAGGGCCCCAGCTATGAGCAGATAGTTAACCCCTAAACTGATGTTAAAAACACTATGAAAGTGTGAAAATAGGTTTTAATACCAGAAATACTTTATTACCAACAATACATTTTTGGAAAAAATATTACCAGCAATAAAAGATTTTGTCGGTATTAAATAATCCATTGAGGTTGATATACTGTAAAACAAACCAAACCAAACCAAACCAAAGCAGATATGGCAACAATATTCAGTGCATGGACGAATGGTAGATTTGTAAATATGTAGGATAGACTCAGACGAGAAAAAAACTTCTAGCATGACACAGAGAACCAACTTTCCTTGCGGTAGATGTAGCTATTGATTCAATGTAGTTGTTTCACTACAAGTGAGTTGAAAATGGGATGCCAAGAAGGCACAGTGTGACGCTGTCGCGAGATCGAGCATCAACCATGCTGATAGTAGGAAGGGGAGTTTCTCTCTGGTTATTAAATGAGAACAGTTTCGTTTTGGAGGCATTAAAATTTATAAGCCATTTCATGTCCCAGATAACAATTGATTGGATGACATTTTCGAGACCAACGTTATTTTTGTCAGCTTGGCGGATGTACTATTGAAACAGGAGTAAATGGTCGTGTAGTCTGCATAGCTACTTACTTGAGAGCTGATGACATCAGGAAGACTTACTCTGATTATTGCTGTCACATCTGTTATGGTTCTCCTGCTATATATTTTAGCGATTCTTGATAAAATCCATTTTTGCATATTGACTGAATTCGTTTTTCTTTGCTTTTATTTTTATTCAACCACGTTATTTAAAATTTTAAATGCAACATCACTGACCATCGTCTTTCTCCTTGAATTTCAATCGTTTTATTGTCTTGTCGGTTCAATAAAGAATTTCTAAGGTTTCTTTTATGCTCACGTTAACGTCGGTCTGTAAATAAACCTGTTTCTAGCGTCCGTCTTATGGGGTTCTGTGATTGTTACATCTAGTTTTCCTAAGCTGCTTTTTGACGGAGAATTCAATATTGACGCGGAGTGTTAGGGACGCCTCCTCCTATTTATTGGTTTAAGCGGCGTGTCGGTTTTAGTGGCTTTATTGTCTTAGGATGAAATTATTTAAAAAGAGGGGCTTTCTTTACAAAAGTCAGAAAACCTATGCCCCGGCTTTAAATAACGGAAAAAAGGAAGATAAGCCGTGAAAAAAAATAGCGAACAGTTTTTATTGATATAAAAGAAAGTAAAAGATAATGAACGCGAGAAAGTAAAAGAAAAGAAAAAAAGAAAGAGAGATAAAAACGAAAAGAAAATGCAATGAGAAAGAAATTGAAAAATAAACGAAGAATGAGAAGAAAGAAGTGTAAAAAAAGAAAGAGAAAAAAAATGAAAAACGAAGGAAAATCAAGAGCAGATGACATTAAAAATAAAATGATAATAAGAAAGAGTTACAAAAGAAATTTAATAATAATAATCAAAAGCATTTGGAAGACTTGCTGCCGCATGATCTGCAATGGTAGACCCCAGATATTATTGATATGAAAACTTAACGAGCAAATTATAATAAATAAATAAAGAGTCCCACATTTAAAAAATTCTACAAGAAATAACGAGGAAAGAGGGCTTGGAGAATATAACACTCACAGGACATATTGAAGAAAGAAGCGAATAAACCATCTAATGAGTTTGTGTAAACGGCTGGCAGGAATTGGGAGAGATAACGAAAAGATCTACGAAGGATAGAAAGTTGTGGAAAGTTATGATCGCCCATTTTCTGAAGGGACAATGCATATAGAAGAAGAAGAAGAAGAAGAAGAAGAAGAAGAAGAAGAAGAAGAAGAAGAAGAAGTAGAAGAATTGCCTCTCTTTCTCCATATTTTTTAGTTTTTCCGTTTTTTTTGGGGGGGGGTGTTTTTTTTGTTTTTTTTTTTTGTTTTTGTTTTTTTGTTTTTGTTTTTTTTGTAATAAAATAATTTGTGCTGAATATGTTTAGAGAGTGAATTGATAGCGAGATCATCTACAGTAAATTTGCTCCTAGACTCTTCACCATCCCTGGAAGATCTTCTATGATCACAGTAACAAAAGTGCTGGGGACAAAAAGAAAAAGAACCTAAATGAAATCGACTAGATTATATATTGAAAAGACATTAAGAAGGAAGAAAAATAATTTAAAATTTCCAGCATCTCTCGTTCGTGTGCCTGTCACACCAACATAAATACATTTAGTCCGATGAAGTCCGAAACGCGTCACAAAAAAAAAAAAAAAAAAAACCTTTTTCCACTTTGTCATTAATCTTTCTAAAAATTTATATATCGTTCTCCCATTTAATGCTTATGTATTAAAAATCTTTATGAATAAATAAGAAATGAAAACAAACTCGCCATGTTCTGACCCCGGCAATAATATAAATTTTTACCCTAAAATTCAGTGTCCAATATGTGAAGTCCTCACAGATGAAGAGAAAACTGGGGACAAAAAAATGTGCTTCTACAGTAGCATAGTGAGAATACCATGGACTGAACGAAGTAGTCTTAAGGAAAATGGAAACAAAAGAACGCTTAGAAACAAAGAGAGACAGTGGAAAGTTCTTGAACACATAATAAGGATGGAGTGCTTGGAGAATGTCATACTCATAGGACATATTAAAGAAAAAAGGAACAGGGAAAGGCAGCGAACCGTCTACTTGAGGAGCTTGTGTGAACGAGGAGTCGGAGCCTTGGCACAGAGTTAAATACTGCTAAGAGATACAAGAGGGAGAGTTATGGAGAGCTACAATTGCCTACAGCCGATGACGTATCCATTTTTGTGTCATGCTTCAGCGACATTAACGTGGTACAGAAAGCGCTTGAACGGTACGAGAAAGTGGCAGGGCCAAGATCCACCGTCACAAGTCTTCCGACTTGTGGTCTGGAAGTGGGTCACGCTTCCTGGGTCCATTTGTTAGACTGATGGGCCCGTCCGCATTTTTGGAGTGTGGTTCGGGCCCGGACTCCCATTTATTGGTTTAAGCGCCGTAGCGGTCGTGGAAGTTTGTCGAGTTTCTCATCAGATTTTTATCTCATGGGTTTTTTGTAGGTCCTCTGTGAATATGCGGTATTGTGGTATATGCAGGATTGAGAGGTGATGGATGAGTACTTGTGGTAAATGAGTAAATTGTAATGAATGAATAGGTCGTAGGACTAGGATAGCTAATGAAGACCAACACTCTCCCTCTTTCTCCCCGGCCATGTGCCACAATTTCAGTATTAATCAGAAAAAATAATAATACCCTAAAGATCTATTAGATGAAACCGCGGTAGGTAGGTTCTGGCTCAATAGTTTTTTTCTCAGATTTGCTCTGCTTTGTGTATTGAGCACTTTTACGTTTTTACTTAATTTACTCTGTTGGTGTTTCTTTCTTTTTAGTTGGCAATGGCGGTGCTAATTGATTATTTTCGACCGACACGGATGCCTTTAGTTTTTCTTTTTTTTTACTGATTTTTTCCCCTGATATCTGTTTGTTAAATATATTTTTATTTATAAATTGTATTATCCGGGTTTATTATCCGAGTATAGGTATTAAAATAATATATATATATATATATATATATATATATATATATATATATATATATATATATATATTGTGTGTGTATTTAGGCAGCATTCTTTCATTGATGCATCTTTCATTAAATAAATTAGACAATATAATAATAATAATAGAAGTTTTGTCTATTTTATGTAAATTCTTTTCATATCGTCTGCTAGGCTTAATAACATTATTGTTAAAAGACGAAAGAAATTAACCATATTGATACATATTTTTTAATCCTTTCGTAGATGTCCTGTTTGTTGCTGATAAGGGTGTTCGATTTTTCTTTGGCTATTTAAAAAAAACAATATATATATATATATGTGTGTGTGTGTGTGTGCTATATTAATACCTATACTCGGATATATATATATATATATATATATATATATATATATATATATATATATATATATATATATATATATATCGGTGCGATTTCTACATAGCCATCTAAATTATGTAAAAATTAAAATAACATTGGCATCTCATTTTAAGATATATATACTAAAATTACACAAAAAGATCTTGAAATACTAAAGAGTAAATTTATTCAATATAATCGCTATTGGCTTCAATCACGGCCTACAGATGACTTTGGAATCTCCTGCATCTCTTGTGGACGGTCTCCTTGTTTAAGTTAGTGAATACTGCCATAATCCTTGCCTTCAGTTCATCGTTGTTGGATTCTCGCTCAACTGCACCCCACGCATAATCAAGGTTTTGCAATCTGGGGAGTTAGGTGGCCAGATGTAAGTGATGTGATCCCAGAAATTTTCTGACAGCCATAACTGTGTTATAAATATATATATATATATGGTATAAATAAAATGACAATTGGAAAAAAGATTTTAGATTTTGCCGACGCGTTTCGTCTTCCGACTTTTTGAAGGCAAAAATGAAATCGAAATGTTCTTGTTGTTATAGTTACATTAAAAAATCCAAATTTAAAAAGATAGACGCTTCTGTCTAAGCCTTTTTTTCTGGTTAATGTAAATTACATTTATACTAAGAGATTTCTTTTTAATTTTTTTATTTATACCAATCTGTCTTGTCCACAGAATTGATCTGGGAATTTAATTATATATATATATATATATATATATATATATATATATATATATATATATATATATATATATATAATTGTCCAAATAGTGTAAAAGGAAAATTGTCCATTTGTTATATTAAGCTTTAAAGCGTGATATCTTACAAATGATTAAAGATATCTTAATGGAATTCTCCGAGGTTTTTATAACACTATTGGACTCCACTTTGGGGAATAAGAATGTATAATTACTCTCCAAGTTATTGCTATTGGCTTCAATCACGGCCTACAGATGACTTTGGAATCTCCTGCATCTCTTCTGGACGGTCTCCTTGTTTACGTTAGTCATCTAAATGAAAATGACATGTTCATCATTAGTTAATTATAGCTAAGAATCGGAAGCTCATTAAGGATTTAAATAAAGTTCATATATATATATATATATATATATATATATATATATATATATATATATATATATATATATATATATTATTCCCGCATCATTTTCCAACTTATTCAAGATGTTCTTCGCCAACTCTAACCTTCTAAATTTCTAAATCTGGACCAAGGTGCCTTACAGGTTTCACGTACGTGCAATACGTCTTATGGATTGAGTTGGATCTTTTCTAATTGTTCTCTTTAGCTCAAAGTTGAAATGCTGATCCCACTATCTATTGTGACCTCCTGATCTAGGGTTCCTATCTTCTGTTCCCTCTTTTTTAAACTTAGACACCGTTCTCTTTATGGTTCCTGAATGGATTTTGTAGATGGAAGCCAAAGTATGAATGTTAGTACCATTAGTGAAGACCTGAGCGATTTTTCCTCTTACCATTGCTCAGTTGGGAAGAGACTGAGGCTGACACAAAACAACTTCAACCGGATCTATTTCTAGCTGAATAACTCAAAAGGTTTTTCAGTGATTTTTAAAGAAAATGGTGTCAAGATGGCTAACCGTCCTATTTGTATATCTATTAATAAATATTATCCCTCAACGCTGAGTTTCATGCAAAACGTAATGTCCAGGTGCTGAATATGGACATACCGTTACGTAATTTGAATTTTTTAAAAACATATCTGGTTATCGCAATGTTGGCGCAGTTATATATTTTAGTGGGATTACCGATTTTAATTTAAAAAATATTTGGCAATTAAAATAAACGGGATTTGTATATGTAAGAAAATATTGTTTGAAATTTACCATTCGTTTGTGGCTGACTTTTTTTTTTTTTTTTTTTTTGTTTTTGGTGACTACTGGGAAAGACTCGAATTTCTTTCATAGAGACCACCCACCCAATTCTCAAAAAAAAAAAAAAAAAAAAAAAAAAAGGAAGGAAAGTTGATCGCTAAGTAAAAGATACTTCAATCGCTAACCCGTAACATCAACACCCATCCCAAGTGAATCGTATGCTTTTAGCTATAAAAATGAAAAAAAATCATTTTTGTGTCGCCGTCATTTTACCAAAGCACCATTGAAATTAAACAACCTGCTTCTGTCCGTAAAAAAATTCAAAATTTAAATTTTGGAAAGAAGCAATTGTAGCGTCTCTTGTAAGTAACTTGTGCCATATATCGGGTTGGTGCGTAATTATCAGGCGTTTTTTTTTTAAACAATATTTATTATGAAAAAGGAAATATAACAATTAAACAATAACATTTTTAAATGAGTACGATTATCGACATGCATTTTTATAACCTGAAAATAAAATAATACTTTTTTATTAAAAAAAGTAAATAAAGCAGCAATTTTTATTAACAAATAACTCGCCTACAAAGACGCCTGATAATTATGCACCAGCCCCATAAAAATCTTTTTTTTTTTTATTTTGTGTCTGATGTTTTCTCCTTCCTTCTTTGTCTTATATTTTCTTTTATCCCTTGCCATTAATTATTAAACTGTTTACTTCAGAAGGAAGAAGATTCCATTCAGACACTTTCTTCCCCAAAACTTGAAATTTGTAGAACAGAGAACCGCGTGGATACTTCATCGAAAATCATAATCTTAACCTCTCAGATCAAGGCTTAAGTCGCTATATGTCATTCATATCCTCATAATGTACATTTCCTACTTCTTTCTCATATCACGCATCTAACGATAGCCTTCTTCCTTGAGTGGCTCTTGAGCCTTGTGGTGAGAGATCATTTGTAAAGAAAAAAGTTATCACTTACTGTCAGTAAGAAATAATACCGAAGAGAGTGTTGAGTAGACCTGTTGTCACTTTATCTCCAGTGAAAATCGCAAATTTATAATGCTGGAAAGCAATACTGCGGAGACGGGACTTGGTATTATTACTTAATCCCACACACTGTGAAGTGGAATACAAGTGAGAAAATTTAATTAAAATAAAACTTGAAAATATGTTTATTTAAATGGAAGTTTCTTTTTTGTTTTTTGTTATTTTTTTCAAGTCCAGCTTTATTTATTTTCGCCTATGATACTACCAGTTTTCTTACTGGGTGCCCTATATTTTCGGCCTTGTGCCACATCTAAGCTATTCTTAGAAAAGTAAAACCAACACCAGTATCTTCACGATTATATATTTGTTCGCGTCCGCTGTGGACCCTGCGATAGCAAACAAGTCGTCTTCAGCTCGTACGAAAGAACGTAATAATGATTATTATTTTTTTTTTTTAATTTCATAGCGTGTTGAATTTTTCTTAAACGAAAATAACCCGACCATTTGCATGTTTTAAGAGTACTTGAAGGCACGGTTTCAGAGCAAAATACCTGTTCAAAGAACATTTGCTTGTAATTAGAATCGAACGCGCTAAAAGTATACTTCGATGCAGCATACGTTTGCAGTTCGTTTTCCTAACTCGCAAATATCGAATAATCCTGGCGCTAAAAACTGAAGGAAGAATATTAATTTAAACAATAGAATACTCCTGCATTAATAGGCTGCAAATCTAATTAACCGTGTTTGCCAACGGAAGCGCGAAGGGTAAGCAAAAGATACACTTTTGTTTACATTATTTATTTCTCTTTTTTTTTTAGGAAGATGAGCCACGACACCTGTTTGTAGCAGTCGAAATAGTCGTCGTGTTTATCGTGAGTTACTTGATTTAAACGGACTCCCCAGCCGCTACTTCTGCATCGGGTACACGGGTTTCTCCTGTGCTTTCCATGCGTGTCTAACCGGAATCTTATACCCTTATCATCTCTGACCTATGGATGATTCGGATTATCCAACCAGATTATGTAGGATTACGGGCGATCAGGGATACAACGAGAGTAAGTCAATTGTTTAACTTTTTTTTTCTCTCCATTTTCTTTTTTTCTTTCCGGTTTAAATATTAGCCATTGATTAAATTACGAAACTTTTCTTTATTATTTTTTTTTTCTTTTTCAAAGCGTCTTGTTTTAAACGAACTCATAAAAAAAAAAATGTTTCTTTGATGTTTGATTTAATTATTTACTTACTATCTATCCAATAAATGAAAGCAGACTGATCTCTAGTTGCAATGCTGTTACTTACAAATACCGGTATCGTGTTGTTTTCAAACGAACCTAGAATAAACCTACATTACGATTTGTATATAGAGTAAAAAAAAAAAAAAAAAATTAAAATTAAAAAAGACGAACAAGTTTAATTAAGTGGATCTTTGTGTCCACGCTGCTGCCGAATGTGATACAAGGTCGAGGTTTAAAGTGGGTTTAATGTGGAAAAATTGCTTAAGCGCCCTCGGCACTTCCATCTCGAGGACGCCTCAGGCGCCAGGTAATGACCCCAGACCTCTTCCCGAAGTAGAGGAATAGTCTGGGGAAAATGCCCCACACCTGAGCCGTGAGCCAGTTTTAATTATGACTTTTGAAAAATAGAAATTATGTGTTTTTTTTTGTTTTTATTTAATCCCCCCCACCTTTAATGTTTGATTGTTTTTTTGTTGTTTTTTTTTTTTTTTTTTTTTTTTTTTTTCGGGGGTGGGGGCAGATATCCTAATCATCGTTATAGGTTTCGGATTGTTGTGAGGTTGACTTATTATTATTATTATTATTATTATTGTTATTATTATTATTTATTTTTATCTTTTTTTAATTTCCCTTCATTATTTGACCCCGCATTAGGATAGCTACACATCTGCAATAACTGGTAGATTTTCGTCACGTTACGAGTTACGAAATCCACTAAGGTTGTTAAATGTCATCAAATGTGTACTGCAGCAATTGTGAGTCGATCATAAGATAACCTGACGGAGCCCATCCATCTTCATTTCTTTCCTGAACTTCCAATTAATGTGTTTTCGCCTTCTCTTTACGTATTGGGCGTCCAGCCACATCGCGTTGAAAAGCCGATTCCCATATGATCACCGAAGTTAAGCAACGTCGAACGTGGTCAGAACGTAGATGGGTGACCTATTGGGAATATAATTGCTATAAAATTGGATGTGCGGTTGGGGTAATGGGTAAAGACTCGAAATTGTTAATCGGAGAGCCGAGTTCTAATTTAAGCTGTATTTGTTATATCCCCCTACGCGCAAATGCCCTTCAGTAAGGTATGA
>OZ010585.1:94405894-94425894 GCA_963932145.1 Acanthosepion lycidas | reverse complement strand
CTGTAGTCGATATTATTTTTGTCAAATTTTCTCAATTACACAGCGTCCCTTTCAATTTTAATTTCACCCGCCCCATCTTTCTCCCCCACCACTTCTTTCCTTACCTCTCCCTCCTTCTTATTCTGATCTTTAACATTAGATCGTCCATGGTATGTGTATGTGACCCACGAAATGTATCTTTAATGTATTTGACATCCGACAACATTCATTTTACCCCTTCCACTCACACCTAGTTGTAAAAAAACCCCTCTCTGTTAAGTTTTAATCTCCCAAATTCTCTCGTATGTTACCCCTCTCTTTAGAACTAACATTCGTCCCACACTCTCACATTCACTCTAAATTCTATTTTTATTTCCGGAGTTGTTCTTTTCCGTTTTCTTTTTGAATTTGTAGGTCTGATGAATTGGATCGTATTTACGATTCCAATGGAATAAATTATGACCATGGAATATTAGTGTTTAAGCCTTTTTATTATATCCTTACTCTGTCCTGGACATTGAGTTCTACCTGGATTCTATCCTCTCGGAATTTTTTATTAAAAAAATATACATGTGTGTATATGCACCTGTGGATTTTGCATATATATGTATATTTACCACTAATATTATCTATCTATCTATCTATCTATCTATATATCTATCTATCTATATATCTATCTATCTATCTATATATCTATCTATCTATCTATCTATATATATATATATATATATATATATATATATATATATATATAAAGTAAATGTACATATTACGTTACGTCGAATGTATGACTTGGAGTTTCATGTTAAATACAATCTTCAAGTACGATATAACGTTACTTTCACGAAACAAAATTTTTGAAAATCCTGACGATCGTAACAAACAGTTCAACACCATTATAAATACCTGAAAATGTATCTTTATATATATATATATATATATATATATATATATATATATATATATCGGGTGTAACAGCATAATTGTCCAAATCATGTAACAGCAAAATTGTCCAGTTGTTACATTATACTCTGAATCGTTGTATCTTAGAAATGATTAAAGATATCTTACTGGAAATCTCTGAGATTTTTATAACACTACTGCACTCTATCTTGAACGATAGGAATGTATTTAACTCTAAGTTGAAATGATGTATCCAACGTGTTGTTACGACCTCCTGATCTAGTTTTCCTCTCTACTGTTCCCTCTTTTTAAACTTATTCACTGTTCCCTGAATGGTTCTTGCATGGACTTTAAATAGTGAACTATTTATTTAGATATAGGTTTATTATTTTAGATTTATTCAAATCTAAATAAATCGTTCAGTCGCAAGTAATTTACAATCGGCTGATGAGATACATTTGAAAGGCATCGATAACACGACTGCAATTACCTAGAGATTTTGACATGTTTTCGATGTAATATCCCAAAATCTATAATTCTCAGAAATTCCTCAGATTATTTTTCAAATTCTACTTATTATAGTGTTATTTCTTTGGAAGTATGTCTTTATGACGTGAAATTGATTTATATTAGAAAAAAATATTGAATTTCATCAATGATTACTATATAATAATAATCATGCATGTGAATTGTTAGGTAGAAATGCCAGAAAAATTTAATAAACAGCTTATTTGTACCTCTTTTCAATGAAAGAGGGATTGCTAACGAAATGTGTACGTATGTGAATGTATGCGGATATATATATATATATATATATATATATATATATATGTATGTGTGTGTGTGTGTATATATATATATATATATATATATATATATATATATGATAGAGTGAGGAGATGAATTTCTCCATCATTCAAGTACTAGAACTTGGATAAATGAAGAAACACCATACAGTTCATTTGATAAACTGTATGGGGTTTCTAATCCTGTGCCAAACAAATTTAGGAAAGTAAAATTCAATTGAGCGTTGAGCGATAGCAATTCGACTCTCTGTCACAGACGAAGTTATGAGTTCACTTTTCTGTTATGTCGAAAATTATATATAGATATGTATATATATGTATGCATGTATATATATATATGTATGTATGTATATATATTAGGTTGATGCAAAAATAATGACGGTTTTTTACGTAATTTTTAACGTCAAAAACCGTCATTATTTTTGCACCAACCAAATATATAGATATGTATATATATGTATGCATGTCTATATATATATATATATATATATATATATATATATATTTATTATAAGATATTATAACATAAACATATTGAAATCTTTATACAAAAGCTTTTATGTTTCAATAGTTTGATTGTACTTCTTCAGCCGATGGTAAGTAACTGGTGATTAAATGATTTCTAAGAAAATTTTTTAAAAAGTTTTACCTCTTTTCCGAAATTTAAAGTCTGGGGAAACCTAAGGCCAGAATTAAAAATAGACTTTGGGTATGTCTTGATTAACCAACTAAATGTCAGATCTACGCTAAACAGAAAAGTAAGATCAGCGGGTGGAAGTGAGTGACTTTTTTTTCCATGTCCTGATAAACCGGAATATAGACAATCCATCATTGACGATTGCGGTAAATAAGTCAGCGACAAGTGTATCCTGATTGTAGACAAATATGTCATGTTCAATCTTTTGAAAGGGCGTTGAAGTGAGGGGTAGGTTAATCAGACGTAACGTAACTTAATTTTTTTAGTTTCAGGAAGGTTCTTAGCGGGGTCTGCAGTTAAAATTAAAAATGTCGAACATCTATATAAGATAATAATACTAATTGAATGGCAATACATAGCAATATTAAAGCTGAATCAACAAATTAAGGTATTTACCCGTAGCGGGGTTGTCCATTATATACCAATACATTTTGGCTATAGGAAATGGTAATACGTAATTTTTTTAGAATTTAACTATATTTTAAGGTAAAAGATAAACTGTGTCGGCAATTTACAGTGAATTCACTCCTTTAGTTTAATCATGATTTTTGTCAGCAAATTTGATCATTTCTAATTTTTCATGTAAACATAAGAAGCAAGGTCCATTTAAATATTTACAAGTAATATTTTTTGTTTGTTTGTTTTTTTTAGTATTTTCCATTTTACTGTAGGGATTTTATTGACTTTTAAGTTCCAAAAATATTTAGAAAGGGACGTCCTATTTCTGTACGCCTTATTTGGAGAATGATAATACATGTTGTTACCACCTAGTTTTAAGGGAATTCTTGATATATATGACAGAGAGTTAACAAATAAGATTGAATATTAAAACTCATCCTCCCGACTGAAAGTAACCGCTCGACAGTGTTAGGTAGTAAAATGAATTTATTTATAGATAGCATAGCGGGTGTAACAGCAAAATTGTTCAAATCGTGTAACAGCATAATTGTCCATCCCACAAAATGTGTGATATCTAAAAAAGACACTAAATTAATTGAGGTTGTATTTTTCCAGGTTTTTAGATAAGACATTTAGCTATCTTGACGCCATTTATTGTAATAATCACTGAAAAACGCTTTCAGTTATTCAATTACAAAAAGAACAGGCTAAAATCATATTGTGTCAGCCCCACTATCTTCCTAACTGAACAATGATGAGATGAAAAAGATCATTCAGGCCTTCGGTAGTGGTACCAACATTCACACTCTGGCTTCCATTTTCAAAGCATCAAGAGAACGGTGAATAAGTTTAAAAACAGGGAACAGTAGGGAGAAAACTGGATCAGGAGATTACAACAGCAAGAGGGATCATCATTAAAACTTAGAGCTAAAAGAGATCAATTAGAAAAGATCCAACCCAGCCTATAAGATGTTTGGCACGTGAGAGAGGTGTTTCAGCTATGACGGTCCCCAAAACAGTGAAAAAAGACTTGAAAATGAAATCGTACGTGAGACCTGCGAGGCAACCTGTTAATCCAGAACTGAAAGTTAGAAGGTTAGAGATAGTGAAGTGCATCATGAGTGAGTTTGAAAATGATCCTGGATTTATATATATATATATATTGTTCAAATCGTGTAACAGCATAATTGTCCATCACACAGAATCTTTGATATCTAAAAGAATCACTAAACTAATTGAGTTTCTTCTTTCCAGATTTTTAGATAAGACGTTTAGCTATCTTGACTCCATTTGTTGTAATAATCACTGAAAAAATATTGAGAAAAGAATCACCATGAACTCCGCTAATAAAGAAATATTCCAGCAACACAGTAATTTTTATCAATTATAGAAACAATAGTACTAACCAGAAGAAAAACAGGAAAAGAAAACTCATTTGGTATATTCCTCCGTTCAACCAAATGGTTAGTATTAAGCTAGGTCATAAATTCCTAGCTTTAATTGAAAAACACTTTCCTACTAAGAGCAGACTTAGCAAGATCTTTAATAAAAATGCCTTAAAATTAAGTTACAGTTGCACTGAAAATCTAGAAAGAATAATAAAACAGTATAATAATAGAATCCTGGAAAAACACGCACGCCAAAATAATATTAAGAAAAACGCTAAACTAAAATTAGACAAAAATAATGAAAAATTATGATTGTAGAAAACCTTGAAGACTGCCCTTTGGAAAATAAATACCCCATAAAAATCTCTGATATACCAATGCACTATCTCATCTATTGAGAGTCCTAACACTGAAATGATATATATATATAGGTTCCACGAAAAATGAAATTAAAATTAGATAGACAACACAATAGCTCCTTCAATAATATTAGAAATAGAAATCAGACATCCCAATCCAAATATTTTTGGCATTTAAAAGATATGAATAAAACACCAAAAGTAAAGTAAAAATAATAAATAGAACAAGAACTTGTAACACCTGGGGTGACCCATGCCCTTTATGCCTACATGAAAAAACTACACATTATTAAATTTCTAAATAATGAAAATTTATTAAACCATACACATGAGTTAACGCTTTTTTGGCGACATCAACAAATTTTCGCATTAAATAATTAGGATGAAATTTTATTTAAATTTCATAGTCTAATAAATGGTTTAAAAGCTTAACCCAATCATAAGATAAAAAAAAAAATTGAAGTCGTCAAAAAACAAATTGTAGTTCAGTGTGACGCTTTTATGTACGAACAGCCCTTTTAGGAAAAAAATCTTTACACACTTAACGGCGTATAATAGTGCCAATAAGTCTCGGTCGCTGAGACGGACTAGACGTCATTCGCTTTGAAATAGACACCCCAGCCCAGCCTTGACTTGGCCTCTTTCCGAGGGTGACTGATATGTTGATACAAATTGTTAACCCTTACGTCCCTTATTGAAATGGTTGCTTCAGTCGTTTCCATTAATTTTACGAATGAATATGCTTTTAAAGATGCGTAAATTTCAAGATTAGTTAGTCTAAAAATTTAGTTTGAGGATGAAACAGAGTTTGGTAGTTTAATTCAATTTAATTTTAATAATTATATTGAAGTTTTTGATTCTTTTTTTTTTTTTTGAATCATGAGAACACATATGTAGCGAAGAAATGATATTTTAAAAAGATAATTATAATTTAGGCTCTACTTTTGTATTGAGCACTGTTTTATTAAAAATAAAAACAAAAATACTAAAGAACCTCGGATTATTTATCTAACGTGTTCTTTCCTATTTTTCTATATATTTGCACACACACACAAACATACATACATACATACATATATATATATATATATATATATATATATATATATATATATATATATGACCTTTATTTCCATCCAACATTAGCTTCTGATCCTTAGGTATAATTTTCGTTCATGATCGATTTCATCGCGATTCTTCTGTTAAGCTTGGAGAGTAATTATGATTTCTTATTACTCAAAGTAGAGTCCAATTGTTTTATAAAAATCCCGAAGAATTCCAGTACGATATCTTTAACCATTTCTAAGATACAACAGTTCAGAGCTTACTCTCATAAATGGACAATTTTGCTGTTACACCCTGTATAATATTTTAAGTTCTTTATTTGAATTTCTCATAAAATACGTTAATTTGTGACGTCAACTGACTTAAAATTATTCTCTCCTAAAAACTTTATTGCATGATATAATCTAATTTGCAGTTCTGTGTATTAGATCATTTTAATATAATCAAAGTATTTCTGGTATTAATACGAACATACGGAAAGAAAATGTAAGCAAATGTTAATATGGAGAAGAGTTCTCGTTTATTGCTTATTACATATAACTGATTTCTGAAAAGATTTCACTAACTTCGTCATATTTATATTATTGCATCATGCAATTCTTCGTTGTTATAGACATATCTATCTATCTATCTATCTATCTATCTATCTATCTATCTATCTATCTATCTGATTTTGCATAATCTATCTATCTATCTATCTATCTATCTGATTTTGCATAATCTATCTATCTATCTATCTATCTATCTATCTATCTATCTGATTTTGCATAATCTATCTATCTATCTATCTATCTATCTGATTTTGCATAATCTATCTATCTATCTATCTATTCCAGTCTGTTCGTATCTATCTATCTATCTATCTATCTTAGCTTTTTATTATCTATCTATCTATTCCAGTCTGTTCGTATCTATCTATCTATCTATTCCAGTCTGTTCGTATCTATCTATCTATCTATTCCAGTCTGTTCGTATCTATCTATCTATCTATCTATCTATCTATCTATCTATCTATTCCAGTCTGTTCGTATCTATCTATCTATCTATCTATCTATCTATCTATTCCAGTCTGTTCGTATCTATCTATCTATCTATCTATCTTAGCTTTTTATTATCTATCTATCTATCTATCTATCTATCTATCTATCTATTCCAGTCTGTTCGTATCTATCTATCTATCTATCTATCTATCTATCTATCTATTCCAGTCTGTTCGTATCTATCTATCTATCTATCTATCTATCTATCTATCTATCTATCTATCTATCTATCTATCTATCTATCTATCTATCTATTCCAGTCTGTTCGTATCTATCTATCTATCTATCTATCTATCTATAACAATGTAGTTTAGCCCATTACATTATGAATATAACGAAAATTCTTTAAATAGATATCAACGAAGACAGATAGATAGATAGATAGATAGATATCAACGGAGATATTTATCAACAGGCATAGATAGATCTCAAAGGAGATAGATATGAATAAAGACAAGTGGAAAATTTATTTAGCCGACCCATTTCTTCTTCTCGGAGACTTTATTAAAGAAAATATAAGGATTTTATTTTGTAACAAGTATTTAGAATAAGAGTAACAATGTCGTTATTCTTTCAAAATATTTACATTTAATAAATGCTCATAAATATACATCATGTTAGCTGAAAAAAAAATCTAGATAAGTTATGGAGGACACTAAGTGACATAATTCTATGTCCATTACACAGAAGAGAGAATTTTTTTAATGCAAATTAATATTTGAAATTATTTTCGTTTGAGATTAATTCATGTTTTTTTTTTAATGACATGAGTTTATGAATTTAACTGTTTTGCTTTAATTTTTCTTATATTTTTATGATTATGTATCTTGGCTTGGCAAAATAGATCGGTATTAACGGACTTACATTTTGACAGATACTTTTTTACAGCCTATCAACCCTTTGCAGGATATTTAAAGCCAGAAAAGATTCATGTACACTTAACGACCTTGAAACCTTAAAAGGTCGTTAAGTGTACATGGATCTTCAAGATTGGGGAAAACTAGAAGATGCTCCATAGTTTTCGATTGGCCGTTGAGATAATCATCAGTGGCATATCCCAATTTATGAAAGGTGACTCTACAACGACCAACAACAGTTTGGGGGCAATTCAGGCAGGCCCAGAAGAGCCAAGCATCACTGAAACCAGAAGGTGGGGATTTTGTTGGGCTGAGAGAGAACCTGTGTTGGCCGCTGTTATGGTGGCTGCACTATAGGGATAGACGGGCTTATATATATATACGGGTTTAGATAGATAGATACCAACGAACTTAGATAAATATTAGGTTGGTGCAAAAATAATGACATAATAATGTCGTTTTTTGACGTTAAACAATACGTCAAAAAACGACATTATTACGTCATTATTTTTGCACCAACCTAATATCAACGGAAATAGATTTTTTTTTTCTTAATCGGAATCACCCCAAACAAGGCAGTAATGCCACTAAAACGCAGGGGATTAGAGGCTGTGGAAGAATTATCAACAGAAACAATAATGATGAGCAAAAATAATCAGGACAGTAGATGGCGATTGACATTGTATTTAAATTTTTGCCGATTAAAGTTGGTTGGAAAGCATGGAACCGTAAGGGAGTTCCACAAGCGAGAAGTGTGAGATAAGAAACTGTTAATATATATAGCTTACAGTTACATTTAGCCAGCTTAACCGTAACTTGATGAGATCTCGATGTTACTCTCGTTCTGCGCTTAAATTCCAAAAGTCTAGGTACCTAAGTGAAGAGCTCCTTTTTTTTTTTTTTTAAGCATTTCGCCTCAAAGCAGGAGTACCTCTAGTACACAGGGGGAAAGACTCAGTTGAGGAAAGGATAAAACAGAAGAACGGTGTGGGTCAACGTCACAGAAAATATCGATTGACATTACATTTAAATTTTTGAAGATTATAGTTATCAGGGAAGCAAGTAAGAGCAAATGAATTCCACTCTCGGGAAGTGCGAGAGAAGAAGCTGTTGGAGTAGAAGAGGTGGTTACATTTAACTGTGTCGACAGTAAAAGCGTGGGACCGTGATGCCAACCTAGTAGCACGCTTAAATTCATGCAGTCGGAGAACCTGTGAAAATAGCATGTCAGTGCAGCTGCCATGAAATATTTATAGAAAAGATAAAGGGAAGCCATATTACGTCGGCGAGACTCCATGTCAGGCCCGATCACACTGCATCCGAACAATTACAATGAAAATATTTAGAGAAAAGACATAGGCAACCTTACAGAGGTGGAAATTGATGGACCTAGATAGATAGATATCAACGGACCTCGATAGATTCTTGAAAAGATATTAATGAGAGATGGTATTTCCTTCATAACGTTTGTTGACTTTGAACCTCTTAGCCACTATGCAGTCTAAATGCACGCCGGGCGTTGTAGTGGTTTTCCAGGTGGATGCAGGTTCAAATCCAGTCGAATGGCATATTAAAAAAAGAGACTCGAAAAGCCCAAATCAATAAACAGTAATTATTCTTTAAAAATACACCATGTCTCCTCAAATACGTGTATCCACTGAAATATTACGTTTATATTTTTTATTTTCCTTTTTTTTTTGTTTGTTTTGTTTTTGTTTCTCTCCATAACCAGGATGGACACCATGTTTACGGCAGCTACAGCAGAATGGTGTTTCTTGAGAAAGATATCCTGACGGTGCCCAACTTTCTCGATGCGGTTTTGAATTCAGAGTTGTCCTTCTCCAAGAACGGTTGCCACCCAAGTTTATAAAACCCAGTCTGTCGTGCTATTTATCCATATCTGGAGAGAGAAGAGGATTTATATCTTTCCCAAGGGTATTAGCACTTAAGTGAATGTAATGGATTCGACTGGAATTCGAACTTGGGTCTCCGATTCCTCAATCCGAGCCACTATTTATTACTCCTTCGCGTTTATACTAACGAGAAATAATGTCTGATTAGAAAACCCATTAAGACATCAAGAATTACTGTGGTTACGTTTCGGCAACCATTTTAAAAGTAGCCTGTATGGCCTTCGAAAAACCTTAACGAGAGATGTGCGTTTATTTCGTTTGTCCATTCTGTGAAGACATTAACCTCTTCCCTGGCGTAGTGTATATACGTTTATACCAGGAAGTCTTTTTCAGGCACTGACGAATAAGCACGTCCAATACATAACGTTCCAAATTCAGCTACAGAGGTGTTTGTACATCGATCTAGATTATCTTTATGCCCTTCTGAGCTTGAAACGAGACCAATTAAAACTCATACGTCTGGTTTCGCTAGATGAACTACGACTGGATTGTGAGTTCCATCCTCACGGGGTGACCCATAAATTTGGCCCCCTGCCATATCTAAGCCACGCTTAGAAAATCTCTATACGTCTGGTAGATGTGTAAGCCACCGATCGGGTACTTCAAAGCGAATCAGTTACTCTATTAAAAACAAATAAAAATAATTATCTTTTGTTTTTGTTTTTATTTTTTTTTTGTTTCTTGTTTTTTTTTTTTTGTTGTTTTTCTCCAAAATCATTGGCGGGAAAGTGGTTAACCCCGGACATCTTTAAAAAAAAAAAATAAATAGCAATTGATAGCTTGCACTATGCTAACTGTTCGGCCATCTTTTCCCTATGTCTGGTGATTCCTCAGGATGTTTCTTGTATTTTGGGATTCTTAATAATTTTTTTTCTGTTATCTCTCACAAACCATTTCCCAACCAATTTACCCAAGTTCGCTAGATAGTTAATGCGTTGTTTTTTTCGGCCCCCACCCCTGCTTTCAGTCTGTCCCGTGAGTAGCAAATTTTCCAAGTCCTCTTTCCTCATAATGTACCCTAGAATTTTCATCTGCCACTTCCTGGGGTTAAGCAGAAATATCCTTTCCGTTTCAATTTTCTCTAAAGTTTCGTCATTGCTCACTTGGTATTCTCAGCATCCTTCTGTATCTACCCATGAACTCTGTCACCACTAAAACTGAAAAGAATTCATCGAAGCTTACATTGAAATTTTGTCTTTTTGCTATCTCTCCTAAAAGTCTGCTCAACCATCTCTTCACTAAAACTCGCAAGGTTGTTCTTCTTTGTCTCTCTTGCTTCGTATGTAGCAAATTTCCCAAGTTCCCTTTCCTCATTCTGTGTCCTAGACAGTTCGATTGTCTCTTCTTGATGTTAAGAATACGTTTCCTTTTTGTTTATACGGTCTCCAGAACTTCGTCATTTCGACCCATGGTATTCTCAGCATGCTTCTGTAGACCCAAGTTTCTGCTGCTTGAAGTCTTTTCTTCATCTGTGAGGAGATTGTCTAGCATTCACTGCCATATATACGACTGATATTGCATGACAGCTCATTACTCTTTTCTTTTTTCATTATTTTACTTAGCATTATACAATATATATATGTATATATCATATACCAATATATATATATATATATATATATATATATATATATATATATATATATATATATGTATATAGGAGGCACGGTAGTAATGGATAGCGGATTGGATTGAGGAATCGGAGAGCTGAGTTCGAATTCCAGTGGAATCCATTACATTCACTTACGTGCTAATACCCTTGGAAAAGGTGTGAAACTTCTTCTCCCTCTAGCCATGGGTAAATAGCAGGGCAGACTGAGTTCTATAGCCTTGGATGGCAAAGGGTCTAGGAGAAGGACAACTCTGAATTCAAAACCTGCGGAGGGTCGTTTAGGAAACTTGTGGCACGTATTGCACCAGGTCTCTGGTCTTCAAAAAGTGTGGATGGTCCTCTCTTCTTCTATTTACCAGCCACTGCTATAATGAAATCCTAGGAATTGATCTGCTTGAACCTCATACGTCGAATTGGACGGGAGAGTCGAGTAATATATATATATATTTATATGCAAATAAAAGCATTCAGTACAAGTTATTTTTTGAATTATCTATCTATAAAAGGCAGGATGTGTGGGTGTAACGAATGTTCGGCCGCAATTTTCGACGGATTTGCACCAAAATGTACATGCACATGGTCCAAGTGAGCGGGAAGGCCAAGACAGACTTTGCATTTCCCAACTCCCATCGATAGTGGAAATAATCGATTTCTTCATGCTTCTACGGCAGTTTTCATGTAGTTTGCGGCCATTTTCTACTGGCCAGAGTGAGAGCCAATAGCTGGCTGCCACGAATAGACAGTAAGATTCTATTGGCCAGCGTGAGAGCCAACAGCTGACTGACACGAATGTTAACTAGCATGCTAGCAGGCAAAAAAAAATCGATAGCTGCATTCGTCACAAGTGGGAAAAATTTAAATCTGCATAGCACTTTACTTCAATTGGCTCATTCGCTTGCTTAAACTCAACGTTGATTCTGATTCCGCAGAACTGGGTTGGGTGTGAAAAAGTATTTCTTGTTAACATTCTTTTTTCATTCGGTTTTTCCAGTTACGAGTCCTTTTTTAAAGCTGATCGTTTTGTGTTCATTTTGTTTAGTTCTTTTTTCGTAACAGATTTAATGTTTAGTATAGAACTTAGAAAAAATTCGCAGTGTGAGAGTATGACATGTAGCAACATTAGCACGGCAAAGGGCACTCCTTTAAAGGCAAGGAAGGGCAAAAATATTTTAAGTCGAGTGATAGGGATTGCTGTATGAGTCATACGATTTTTGAATCAAGCACGGGCAACGCCGGGCCATGCTGCTATTAACTTATGTTATTGGTGTCGTATAGCTATTATTTATTTGCATCTTTCAAGATTAGCTTCTACGTAATTTCTGGTTGCACCAGTGAGATTTAATAACGCCCTGGTACCACATTAGCTTAAACCGTCTTTGATGTTCGGTACTGCTTTACAAGGCTTCCTACTCTTCTTCTATGTACCGTGTCCATTCTAGAAGTTGATGATGACTCTCCATGTATTCTTGTCATTTGTAACTCATAATGAATTTTGTCTTTTTTCTATCTCTGTCAAAACCTACTCGGCCATCTATTTTACTCAAATTCACCAGGTTGTTCTCTGTCCCTCTTACCTTTAATCTGTCCTGTGAGTAGCAAATTTTCCAAGCCCTCTTTCCTCATTACGTGTCCTAGATATGTCAGTTGTCTCTTCATGATGTTAAGTATAATTTTCCTTTTTGTTTCTATGGTCCCCAGAACATCGTCGTTGCTCAAGTGTTCGATCCATGGTATTCTCAACATCCTTCTGTAGACACACGTTTCTGTTGCTAAAAGTCTCATCTTCATTTTGTACAGTAAAATTTGAGCTAAAATTTTCCACTAACCCCTAAACCAAAGTCAATTTCCTCATAAAAGAAAATAATTGAGAAATTATATATATTTAACATCAATCAGCTAAGTGCCAAATTTCATATTCACTTAAGAATCATATATATATATACACAGTGTAACCCGGATATAAGAGATCCAGATATAAGAGAAAACCGGATATAAGAGAGATTTTATCTGGTCCCAAATTAGTGCCATACTTACCTAAACAAAATAGCCAAAACCCGGATATAAGAGAAACCCGGATATAAGAGAAACCCCCTGATATAAGAGACTTCTTCTCCGGTCCCGACAACTCTCTTATATCCGGGTTACACTGTATATATATATATATATATATATATATATATATATATATACACACACACACAAAAAGTGTATGTTGACGTCAACATCCAGCATCGAAAGTCTGTTTCATGTGTAAACGCAATCTTCAGGCCATGTGTGTTGCGTTTTAGCTCGACTATTTATATATGCTGGTCCATAGGGTATGGGTAGGTCTTTTGAAGTATTTTAACGGTTATTAGGTGACCGATAACGTATATGTTATACTAAGGGCTATTGGGTAAAAATAATTGTTTATCCGAAAGCAGTTTTGTGACTTTTATAATGTTAAAGTTTTTTACCCATTATTTATTAATAATAACTTTATTATTTGTTTATTATTATTATTATTATTATTATTACGTTTGCTTGTGCATTCGTAGTTTTTTAATTTCTTTATCATTTGCTTAATTTATTTGCTTATTGATTTGGATTATTTTATTTTAGCTATTTATTTTGTTTTTGTTTATTTTTTCATTTAATTTTATTTTTTATTTATGTTTAATGGTTTATTTTTAATAGTTTTTACTTTTCAAATTCTTAAGTAACCGATTAAAAATGTTTTCAGAGAGTTTATTTAGCAATTTATGATCGCCGGGGAAGATTATTATTATTATAGAATTTACAGCTTTGAGATTTATTGTTGTAGAATGTTGCCGTTTTCTTTATTTTCCATGATATTTTTTCGTGTGATTTGTGTTTTGTTTTTAATTTCCCACATATTTTTAGAAAGTATTGTGCTCTACCCGTAATGTTTTACTATACTTATAGAATAGAGAAAAGCAGATCTAAGATATTAATTGCTATTAACCGGAATATTGATTTTTGTTAACGTTTTCATTGAATGAACAAAATATAAAGAACGTCAGACTTGCTTTGAAACAAAGTCAACCTCAAGGTAGTTGAGTGGCCTTGCATAAAGTACACAATGTCGGGAATATTGTATACATTAGCAACGAGATCAATTGAAAGCCAGGCAGCAACGATGCCAACAAGTAGTGGCATTGAGACTTCTTTAACGCCCTCAGAGTTGCTTAAGACACAACTAACTTTATATGTAAGGTAGCCATTGATCTAATAAAAGAAATTATAGCCTCGACGCTATTTCGTACACCATGGTGTCAATTCACCTTTTCGCCTAATCAACAGCTGATTTTGATAACTAAACGCACATCTTAAGTCATAGTTTTGGGTGCCGTGCCCTTCCACTGAGGAAAAAAGTGTGGCCATACATTTACATGTTTAGAACAAAGTTAGGTGCCGATGCCTACTACAAGGTAATTAGCTAACATGTTTTGCCGGAGCTAAAGGCCAACTCTGACCAGGACGGTGCTTACAGACACACAGGCAAGAAAGCTCACTTTTACAAAATTAAATGTATTGATTTCTGACCAGATTTATGACTCTTCCATCGTAGACTTTAACCTAATAGACGAGGCGGTGTGAGGCGTTTGGTAGCTGGCCACAACCAAGCCCTTTCACTCCAACATCAACTCTCTCAAGGTTTCCGTCAATCAATAAGAGTAGGGCCAAAAAGTCCATGAACATTTAGGATAAGAATTAACCGATCGGAATGAGGGACTGAAGAGCCGATTCCGAATTTCAGTAGAGATGGTTTACATTGACTTAGGCGGAAATACAACTGGTTATCAACAAATCTAAAAAGAAATCCATGAATAGCCTTCATCAGTATGAGGAAATCATATGTATATTGTATCAGCCTCACAAGTCGAAAACGGCCGTTTGCCTATTTCGGACGAATTTAGGCAGAGAATTTTTCATATACAGAGATGCATACATTTTCTGTGATCAATTCAATCATACTTTTCGAGAGCCCCTATTGGGGATACAAAATTTACGTAACACTGAGTTGACTTCCGATAAGTACTGACAAATTTTACTTTTGTTTTAATAAAAATTACGGCGCTAATTTTATATCGAGAACATTATTAGCAGAAATTCTTTTAGATTTGAAATATGTTCAATTATATAAGTTTTCTAGTATTATTAACAAGCATTTCTATTCTATTACATACATGTATACATACATGATGGCCTTCTTCTCGTTAGCGAGCATGGCCATCACACAACATCCCGGAAACATTCAACGTTGCCACGCACGGACATTTAAGCCCATCCAGTGATATGCATTGTTTGCTATGGACTCGGCAGACATTACCAGTCACAACATTAGTTTATAATACTGTTATGATTAATCGTAACAGTCATGCATGTTGAGGCGACGAACCACCATGCACACTATTCAGTAATTCCCCCCCCCCCCAAAAAAAAAATCATCGTGTAATTCCTATGAATGAAACACAAAATTTACACTATTTACATATTGTCCTCATATTGGTCACATTCACTACGCTTCGGCCGTTGTACGCTCCGGTTTTCTTCAGGATCTGTCTATATTTTTGAGATGAAGTATTGTAACTATTTACATTGTTTAGACTTGTCCTCACCTTTATTATTATATTCCCGACATTTCGACCCTTGTACGCCCCGGCTTTCGGCAGGATCTGTAAATATTTCTGAGATGAGGCATTGTAACTATTTACTTTGCTTGGACTATTGTCCTCACCTTTATTGTTATATTCACGACATTTCGACCCTTGTACGATCCGGACTACTTCAGGATCTGTCGATATTTCTGAGATGAGGCATTGTAACTATTTACATTGCTTGGACTATTGTCCTCACCTTTATTGTTATATTCACGATATATCGACCCTTGTACGCCCCGGCTTTCGGCAGGATCTGTAGATATTTCTGAGATGAGGCATTGTAACTATTTACATTGTTTGGACTGTTATCCTCAGCTTTATTGTTCTATTCAGGACGTTTCGACCTTTGCACGCTTCATCTTTCTTCAGGTGATATGCGTTGGAATTTCGAACCGAACCCCTTATTTAATGCCATGCCTTTTCTGGATATCTCATTTCCAGTTATTTTCTGTCAGTAACTAAATTCTCCAAGTTTTTGGTGAACCTCTGCTGTGGCCAGGTATTGAACTCACAACTCTTTGTGTCAAGTTACTGGACTACGTTAACCAACGATTTTTATCCACTGCTCCTAAGGACGCATGACCCAGTAGATAAAAGCGAACAACGGCCTAAACGTCGCGAATATGACAATAAAGATGAGGACAACAGCCTGAACAAAGTAAATTGTGTAAATACCTAATCTCAGAAATATAGATACTGACATTGATAAAGAATTTAGGGTTCAGCGGGTGACTTGCAGGTTTCCAGGAGGAATAATATTGGTAGAGAAAATGTTTATTTCCATAAGTAAAGATAATAGACATTTTCTTTCTGCTGTTTTTTTTTTTTCTAATGTATACTCTCGTCATGTGTTTATATTTCAAAGATGAGGTATTGTAACTATTTACACTGTTCAGACTGTTGTCCTCATCTTTATTGTCATACTAGCAGCATGGCCCGGGGTTGCCCGTGCTTGATTAAAAAATCGTACGACTCATACAGCAATCCCTATCACTCGACTTAAAATATTTTTTCCCTTCCTTGCCTTTAAAGGAGTGCCCTTTGTCGTGCTGATGTTGCTACATGCCTTACTTCTTGCCTATCTCACACTGCGAATTTTTTCTAAGTTCTATACTAAACATTAAATCTGTTACGAAAAAAGAACCAAACAAAATGAACACAAAACGATCAGCTTTAAAAAAAGGAATCGTAACTGGAAAAACCGAATGAAAAAAGAATGTTAACAACAAATACTTTTTCATACCCAACCTTAGTTCTGCGGAATCAGAATCAACGTTGAGTTTAAGCAAGCGAATGAGCCAATTGGAGTAAAGTGCCATGCAGATTTAAATTTTTCACACTTGTGACGAATGCAGCTATCGATTTCTTTTTTGCATGCTAGTTAACATTCGTGTTAGTCAGCTGTTGGCTCTCACGCTGGCCAATAAAATCTTCCTGCCTATTCGTGGCAGCCAGCTATTGGCTCTCACTCTGGCCAGTAGAAAATGGCCGCAAACTACATGAAAACTGCCGTAGAAGCATGAAAAAATCGATTATATCTACTATGCAACGTCGGTCTTGGCCTTCCCGCTAACTTGGACCATGTGCATGTAAATTTTGGTGCAAACCCGTCGAAAATTGTGCATTCGTGCATTCGTTACACACACACACACACACACACACACACACACACACACACACACACATCCTGCCTTTTATTGATATATAGATTTACAACGTTTCAACCGTTGTAAATTCCGACCTTCTTCAGGTAATATGTGTTGGAATTTCGTATCGATCTCTTTATTTAGTCCACTGGGGTAGATTGTTCTTGTTCCACGTACCATGCCTTTTCTGGTATCTCAGTTTTCATTTAATATCCTTTTAGTAGCTCAACTCTCCAAGTTTTTTTTCACTTCTTCTGTAGCCAGATATTGAACTCGAAACTCTTTGTGTCAAGTCACTATTATATTGCTTCAACCAGAGCTTTTATCCACTGAGCCATGTGTCCCCAACTAGAACAATCTACTCCGGTGAACTAAATAAAGGGATCGATTCGAAATTCTAATGTATACTACCTATATTAATGACCTCGAGTTGGTATCTCTACATGGTCGATTTGTTTATTCATCTGGGGAGTGAACCCCAGCACATAGCAACAATACTCTGGGTGAAATTAGGTAGATGGATTCGTTCGGCAGTCGGTGATGTTTGTATTCCCTCGAAGACATGAGTCATCGTGATCGAATTTTTTTATTAGGTTGGTGCAAAAATAATGTCGTTTTCTCACATATGTTACTATGTGAGAAAACGACATTATTTTTGCACCAACCTAATAACATATTTACCTTAAATTATATATATATATATATATATATATATATATATATATATCACGATAGATTGTAAGTTCTTGCCCAGAAATTGTAACGGATATTCGCTCATAATACTTGCAGTAGACACCATAGATTAGCTCTCTCTGTTGAGCAGGTGTCTGTGATATGGATTGTCTAACCGCTCTGGAAGATGGGTGTGCGCTGAAACGCTCATATTTTATTTTATAGTCTGAAGATATCTTGAGGTGTGAAACTAACGATGATCAAGTGTTGATTTTACAAACAGATTAATTTGAATACACACGCGCGCGCGCGCACACACACACACACACACACACACACACACACACAAACAACCCCAGACGGACAAAACAAGAAAATTAAATTATCAATGATAAAACATTTAACATAGAAAATAAAGAACAAAAACTCACTAGTAAGATGTAAATGACAGAAAATCAATATCACTTAAGAATTCACGGGTCTTTTAAGGAACTATGTTTCTGATCAATCCAAATCTATGAATAATTATATTGAACATGCCACTATATTCTTATCACGAAGACTTATGATATATCTCTCAGACTATAGCTCAATTAGGACACATTTGATTACACAAAGAAGCTTACCAAAAAACACTCGCAACATGCGCGTACAATATACAAATATAATAGTTGCATCCACATGTGAAAAAGAAACCTAAAAATAATGAATGTGTTAATAAAAAGTCAACAAAAACCTCAACTGTGAAAACGGTCACAATATGCAGGCTGTGTTTGGAAAAGAATATAAAAAATATTCTCATCAGTCCAGATATATATGGAGAAATCTACACATTCATTTGAAAATTAAAATATAAAAAAAATCTTGAAAATGGCTAATGAAATTACCGAGAATTTTAATTTGAGTGTTGCGCTATTTCTTTTGCTGACAACCAAACATTCTGTCTTCTTACAATTGATGCTTAGTCCTTTCTTCTCGCTTTCCTTTACATGGCCTCATCCTCTTGCTGACAACCATTCATTCTGTCTTCTTACAATTGATGCTTAGTCCTTTCTTCTCTCTTTCCTTTATATGGCCTCATCCTCTTGCTGACAACCATTCATTCTGTCTTCTTACAATTGATGCTTAGTCCTTTCTTCTCTCTTTCCTTTATATGGCCTCATCCTCTTGCTGACAACCGTTCATTCTGTCTTCTTACAATTGACGCTTAGTCCCTTCTTCTCTCTTTCATTTACATTGCCTCTTCTTGCTGGTCAGTCATACGTTCTTTCTCTTACAATTGATACTGAGTCATTTCTTCTCACCTTCTGGTGGAGTTTTTATAATTTCCTTTCTGTGTCTGCTATCAAAACAACTTGTATTCATATAAATGATCTGTATGTCTGCCTGTGTGCGTTCTTTCTCTAAAAGACTTGGGAATGGGGACACGACGTAATATTTGAATTTCTTTCGAGGAATCTCGATATATATGTAATTTATGTGTGGATATGTCTGATTTGTCATCGTGTTGAACGCTTTTCTTTTTCTCTTTTTTTTTTTTTCTTTTACACCCCAGTTAAAGAGTATAGATATTAAATATCTATCAGTTATCAAAAATCTCATTTGAATGACCAAGGATTTCAAGATTCCTTCACGTCAAAATGTTAAAGGGAAGAATATAATTATAGTTCTTTTTCTTCTTTTTCTTTACTACAAGAGATCTTCCAAAGAGTAACTTACAACATTATTTCAAAGGTTTTGTTTTTTTGTTGTTTTTTTTAATTTTATTGTTCTTTGTAAATTCAATAGTTCTGTCTGAATTACTGGCATGAGGTGTTATCCTTATATACACATTTATATTCGGACTATTGTCCTCATTTTTGTTGTTGTTATCAAAACATCTCTGCCGTTGTGCGCTCCAGCCTTCCTCAGATCTATATCGAACTGTTTAACCTACAGGGAATTCAAAACTGAACCCTTTAATTAATCTACGGTGGGTAGACACTCCTCGCTCTACTGCG
>OZ010585.1:94375894-94398394 GCA_963932145.1 Acanthosepion lycidas | reverse complement strand
AATCCTATATCACATAATCTTAGACGGATTCTTCTTTTATGTGCAGTGTCCCTTCAGGATGTGGACGACCATGGTTCTCCACAACTTCCTCTTTGTATCTCAAAGCACCGTTTGTTCCCTTATTATACTTACCACGCCCTGTTTTGATATTTATTTATTGAAACCTGTTATGTAGGTTACTCGCTGATTTCACATTTCTCTCTTACATTCAATATTTGCTCTGTGTCTTAAATTCTTCAAACAGTCTTTCCTCGTTATGCGTTCCAGAAATTCCAGCTATCTCTTTTTGATTCGAAAGACAAGAATTCTTTTTCATTTCGCTATTTCTTAAAACTCACTAGTTGCATGTCTTTCTCCATCCATGGTATTTTCATCATCATTCAGTAGAGACAAATATCTTGTGAGGAAATTGTCCAATATTTACTGCCATATAAGAGTTCACCACTATTTTGTTTGTTTCTAACAGAATTTTCCTGTTTTTTAATACTTTGTTTGATTTATGGAAGACATCCTTCGCCGCTCTGATGCGCCTTCAAATATCACATCGTCTGTTATTATATTTCCCAGATAATGAAAGTCTGTACTTGTTCCATTTCGACGTCTCCAATTCTCACCAAACATTTTAGACTCTCATGTTCTTGACGAAGAAGTCACACACCCAACAAAACGTCATATTTTATAATACAATCTTAAAATCGAACTCCCTGAAGACCTTTAAGCTAGCTTCAGCGGAGGGCTAATTAAGCTACCGGTCCCAAATTAAACGGTCCTCTGTTCCAGTTTAGAAAACAGCAATGATAATTTTGAAGAAATAAATTTGGAGATATTTTAAGCTAAATTAAAAACAATAATTTTAAATTCACAAAGTTTTTACATTATTTTAAATTCAATATGAATTTTTAAAAAAAACTTTTAAAATCACGAATTTTTAAAAATTTTAAATTTTAAATTTTAACTGTTCTCTCTTCATTTGAACACAAATCCAAATGCCGGATGTTCAAGCACCAGATGAATGGAAGATTTTCAACAACGGGATCATCTTGATTCGAAAAAAAGTATAATATTAGGTTGGTGCAAAAATAATGACGTAATAATGTCGTTTTTTGACCTTAAAAAATGCGTCAAAAACGACATTATTACGTCATTATTTTTGCACCAACTTAATACGTCTATGTAGAGCAAGTGTTTTCCGAATTAGAGGAGTTTCAGGCACACGGACGGACGAATAGACAAAATTTGCCTATAATATAGATAAATACTATTATACATCAATCCGAGTCTCTAACAATTAATCCACCGAGCCGAGTTCTATATCCTGTCGAGTTCATTAAATTAACTTATGCACTAATACTCTGGGCCATATAACCAGTCTAAGAGAGAGAAAAAAAAAACTCTGAACTCAAGCCGGATTGCACTGCCCTAAAATGTGTGTACATGTGGCTGGGGAGCGCTTGTCAATCGAAATTCCCACTAGAACTTCTACGTCCACGTATGCAGCGTTTAATGGAACCGAATGTCCCATAGGTACCCGAGGGAAACTAACAACTAACGTGCTATTATAACTTATCGTATTTGAGTTAAAGGAACTGGCGAAATGTTTAAAACCATCGATTAATTACACACAATTTCACTGAAGTATTTCAAGTAGTACGACTTACGATAAATTTTACAAAGCAGAAACTATAATTTGGAATTGGAATGCAAGCAGTGATAACATCTTTTCTTTTTTTTTCTTTTTTAACCGGCATCACCCCATGCAAAGCGATAAATCCTCTAAGACACAAGGGGTTACAGGGTGTGGAAGAATTAGGAACAGAAACAGTAATAATGAACGGAAAGAGAAAAGAGTAATCAGGTGGAGAGTAGATAGCGATTGACATTGCATTTAAAATTTTGAAGAGTGAAGTTGGTTGAAAAGAATGGGGCCGGAAAAGAGTTCCACAAGCAAGGCGGTAAAGCCATTAAGACACAAGTGTCTACAGGCTGTGAAAGAATTACGAACAGAAACATTAATAATGAGCGAGAAGAGGAAAGATTAATCAGGAGTACAATAGATAGCGATTGACATTGCATTTAAATTTCTGAAGATTAAAGTTGATTGAAAAGCAGTGAGCTGGAAGGGAGTTCCACACGCGAGAAGTGCGAGATAAGAAATTGTTAACATAGAATTTACGTTTATATCTATCTGGCTCAACTTTAAATTGATGAAATCTGGACACCAGTCTAGTACTTGAATTCAATTCAAAAAGTGTATTTACCGTAGCGAAGAGCAATATTTATTCTGTTATGTACACAGTAATGTGGCACAAGGCCGAAGGGAGGGATTGGGGAAAGGACGCTCTTCTTCTGTCTTAACGATAACTTAGCTAGCCACAAACACTGACTCAATCATACAAACAATGTTCCTCACACCAAAACAACACATTCTTACGTACCTTTCTTACTACATCCACCATAATACCTCACTGTCTCTATAAAAATATTAACTAGTCCCCATATTTACAATTCATTGTCTGGGGGGGGATAAAACAACAATTCTAAAAATTAGCCTTAATGAGTATTTACAAATATGAATACAAATCTATTTAGAAGAAACTAAAGAAAATCAGATTAGTAATAAAATCCCGACATCACTAACCGTAGCGAAAAGCTCACCCGCACAATTAATATGAAAATACTTATAGAAAAAACACAGAAAGGCAAGCATACGACAGTTGAAAAATGATCGAAACCGAGCCGCCAGATCAGGACCAATAATATTGCTGATTCTTCTTTGAATCTTATCAAGGAGCTCAAGGTAAATAGAGACATTGAACTATATGTGACAGCAATACTCTAAAAATGAACGAATGGTAGAATTACAGATATGTAAGATAGACTTTGGAGAGATGACACAGCGAAGAACTTTCTTAGCAGCTGACCTAGCAATGGATTCAATATATTTCTTTTTATATGCCGTGTCACTTCAGGACCTAGGTGAACATGGCTCTCCACTTCCCCCTATCCTTTGTAGCTCTCAAAAAGTTTCGTCCATGAGCCACCTCTCCCAGACCACGTTCTGTCATCCACTTGCTTAAGCCGGCTAGGTATATCATGCGTTGCCTTCCTTTGTCTCTCTTTCCCTCTATTCATCCTGTGAGTATCAGATTTTCTAAGCCCTCTTTTCTCATTAGTTCCAGAAATTTCAGCTGCCTCTTCCTGATGTTAAGTATAAGCTTCCTCCTTGTTTGTATCCTTTCCAAAACCTCATCGTTGTTCACACGTTCGGTCCATGATATCCTTAGCATCCGTTGCCTCGAGTCTCTTTGAGGACACCGTCCAACATTTGCTGCCGTAAAGGAGGACAGATGCTACGTAGCAGCTCAGTAATTCCTCCTGTCTCGTAATACTCTGCCTAGCTTTTGTAATGTGTCTTTAGCCATCCCAATAGGTCATCGGATCTCAGCGTCGCACTTACTGTCTTCTGTCAAAACGCTCCCTAGATAGTCAAATTTCCAAACCTTTTTTTTTAGTATCCTCGACCTGTAAATCGAATTTAAGGCTTATCATGGATTCAGTATAGAAAAATTCTTGAGCTGGGATAGAGAGGTTGACTGGCGGTTGAAGTTATGAATAAACAGCCCAGAGTCGTTCAACTATTTAAATGGAGGCTGTTGATCGAGAGATTTCAAAAAGCAACGTAGTACTTAAGCTGACAGAGGCACTACGGTAATCCAGAAGGGAGAGTGTTTGTCTGCTAGCGGTGAGGCCAGTTACTTATGGTCTTTCGGCAACTGCTTTTTATGGGGGTGCAAACCCCAATTGCAATGCTCTGATTGTCTAGCCAACAATAATGCTTGACCAATGGTATTGCCTAGCTAATAATAATATTTGACCTATGGTCTTGTGTCATATGGCTTCGAGGGGAGGAAGTAAAGCCCCCAAGAACCCAAAATGATTGCTGGTCCAATCAAAATAATAGCCCTGTTTGTAAGTATAGGAGAGAAGAGAAGCTTTATCCAGCCATTCTCTCACTGGCGGGTTAATAAAAAATGGTGACCTTGTATCGCCCATATCCACCTTCAGTGAAACATTTTACATGTTCCAGAATCATTCATTTTACCTGATTATTACAGGTGTCATTGTCAATTCTGAAAATGTGTTATTTTCCTGATCAAAACAAACCTGACGTATTATGATCTGCTCAGTCACTCATTCCAACGAACAAATCCTTTATCAAAATTAGCCAGACCTAAGATCAAAGACCGTACCAATTGACCAATCTCACCAAAGCATACAACTTCATCTCTCACCCAAAATGCCATAAGTGACACAAACCAGATAATTCATAGTGATTTTCCAAGCGTAGCTCAGATGGGGCAGAAGGCCGAAAGTATGGGACACCCAGTGAGGATCAAACTCATTACTCAGTCGTAATTGCTCTAGCGAGACAAACTTGCTAACCATTACACCACGGCGAGGTGCCCAACCAGATAATTCATAGTATCGCATTGTTTTAACATGAAAATATTTTTCTTTCTTTATAAATAAAAAGTAGATCGCTAGTAAACCTCTGACACCATTCATGGTGTTGTATTGATAATTGGACTAAGAAGAACATAAAAAGAATCAAGGACGTATAAACACGTTTACAGTTATGTTTTGGACGTGTTTATTCGTTCGTGTCTGAAAATGACACTTTCGTATATACACGTCTGCGCCGGTGAAGAGGTTATTCTGTGTATAACCAAATTCATAATAAACGTATTATTTTTGATGTTGTGAAGGTAAACATGTTGATGTTGACCATTTTAAAGTTGTTTTTGAAATACTGATTACGAATTCCATTGAGAAAAGAAAAATAAAAGAAATGATCACGCATATCCTGAAGTGACATGAGAGAGAGACAGAAGGGGGAGAGAGAGAAGGGGGAGAGAGAGGGAAGGAGAGAGAGAAGGGGGAGAGAGAGAAGGGGCGAGAGAGGGAAGGAGAGAGAGAGAGAGAGGGAGATTACGAATTCAGGTCTATACATTGGTATTTAAGTGTTGAGATTTTATTTTAATAGTCAATATATTTTCGTTTATCTATGATCCTTTGAATTCTCTTGGAAACTTTCTGAGAGTATGATTCCGGTTCAACGCGTTTAAGTGTCGCTTCTTTATGGAGTAGATATAACTTAGGATGGATTGAATTGTAAGTCTATGAGAAAGGACATTCGTATTTTTCTTTTCAACCTCGTTCATTATGTGTACAGAAGACTGCAATAGCCTTGATCGTAAATAACCATTTCTTTTCCTTTTGGCATTTACAAAACCAAAATGGTTTCCATTTCCGAAGTTGAAAACATTTTAAAAAATATTCTTCACCGAAATAAGGTTTAATAAAAGAGAAATCAGCTAGATTTATGGAAGTCATGCCGGACAAGCAGTTCGTTCATTTTGAAGAGCGTTTGTTGCTTATAACTATTGGCATCAACAAAGGAAATCGACTAGACGGTTTCGATTCCTATAAGGTACAATACAAAAACAAACAAACAAACAAACATGTTTTGGAAAGATTTTAGACGGATAATCACGTGATAGTCGGTTGATTTAGTTCAACACCTCTATAGATTATTTAGTGTCGAAATCTAAATATTTTGAATTCAATTTTAAGGCTTCAACTAAATATATCTTGAATAAAATTGTATGCATTCAACTAAAGATATGTATTGTTGTTCATTTTGCTTTAATATATATTGTTGGTCATTTTACTATAAATTTGAATTATTTGTCATTTTCCTATAAATATGTATTGTTGGTCATTTTACTATAAATATGAATTGTTGGTCATTTTCCTGTAAATATGTATTGTTGGTCATTTTACTTTAAATATATATTGTTGCTCATTTTCCTATAAATATGTATTGTTGGTCATTTTCCTATAAATATGTATTGTTGGTCATTTTCCTATAAATATGAATTGTTGGTTATTTTATTATAAATATGTATTGTTGGTCATTTTCCTATAAATATTTATTGTTGGTCATTTTCCTATAAATATGAATTGTTGGTCATTTCCTATAAATATTTATTGTTGATCATTTTCCTATAAATATGTATTGTTAGTCATTTTCCTATAAATATGTATTGTTAGTCATTTTCCTATAAATATGTATTGTTGATCATTTTACTATAAATATATATTCCTGGTTATTTTACTATAAATATGTATTGTTGGTCATTTTCCTATAAATAAGCATTGGACATTTATATATATATATATATATATAAAAATGTATTACTCCTATTTTTACTATAAAAATGTATTTTTATACTTTCATGGTGTTTTTTATTTTTATTTATTCATTTATTTATTTATTTATTTTGTTCGTTTGTTTCGTAGTTCACGCTTTCACCATAGCTACAAAAATCAAACAAGTACGAGAATATAAATACCTAGGAAGTGATTTAAACAGAGGACGGAAAGTACAAAACTGAAATCCGAAGGTGTATTTGGATAGCCAAAGATGCCTTCCAAAAGCTAAGCAGAGTAATAAGAAACATAAAAACTTCGCTAGAAATAAGGAAAAGAGTATAAAACTGTTACGTGATATCTGTTCCTCTGTGTAGTAGTGAGAGGTGGACAATCCCGTCAACGATGTAGAAGAGACTTGAAGCAACAGGAAATGTCGTTCTAATGATGCTGAGTATATCATGTCCCGAGATGTGAGCAAGGACAACGTATTAGAGAAAATGGAAACAAAAAGGAAATTTAAACTTAACAACAGGAAAACCCAGTGTAGGTTTCTAGGAAACAAAATGTCATGGTCCGGTTCCTTGTACCTCGGTGATAGTTCAAGGTAGAACGAATAAAGAAGAACGCGAACACAGGTATGGAATAACACAGATATATTACAAACAGAAATATATACAGAGAAGTAGAAGTGTTAGTATGAACAATCAGGTTTTGTAGAGAGAACAATGTAGTCTCGACCAGTATCACTATTCCAAAGTCTTGCAGTAATTGTCTGAACGCGACTCTGTTTCGGACTGCCTCTTGAATCGACTTGAACTACTGACTCCTTACCTACTCTTGAGGCGCAGTATTTATTATGGAATAGTCCATTATTATTATTATGGGTAAGATCCCATAACACAAAATGAAGAAAGAGGGCTTGGAGAATCTGATACTCACGGGACAGATTGAAGGCAAGAGAAACAGGAAAACAACGCATAAACATAATCAGTGATCTTGAGTAAATGGGTAAAAGGACAGGGTTTAAGATATATAAAAGAAAACAAAATTTATAAGGAGCTACAAGGGACAGGAAATCACGGGGGGCCATGTTCGTCTACGTCCTGAGGGGATACGGTACATAAAATAATCTTTTAATCTCAATCAAGGCGATAAAACCATTATGAAGTTTAGCTACTTTATATGAAAGAAAGTGAGAAAATGTTTGCGAGAAAAAAGGACTATACATGAACAGGTTTTAAAAAAAGACGGAAGGATGGCGATTGAAGTTGAATTTAAATTTTCGAAGATCGTAGTTGATAGAGAAACAAGAAACCGAATGAGGAGAAGAAACTATTAGCATAGAACTTACGGTTCAGCGGCCAAGGGTGAGACGTAGTGTGCTTGTCTACTACTGCGTGTAAATTAATAGAGATATGAAAGGGGAAATCTCATCATAACAATTAACATGGGAATATTTATAGTAAAAAAACAAAAGGAAGCTGCGTTAGGGCAGTGGTAGAATGACTGAAACTGAGATGCCAGGTGAGGATCGCTAACGTTGCAGATTCTTCCTTGAATTGTCTAGAATTTCGAAATAAGTAAATAAAAATTAAATAAAATATATTTCCACTTATTTTTGTATAAAATACACAAGAAACATCATATACACTATATATATATATATATATATATATATATATATATATATATATATGGTCAAACCTAGTGAGCCAGACAAACCTACCCTGGTTTCAAAGCTGACGATCCGCTTAGGTGAAACCTGGGTAGGTTTGTCTGGCTCACTAGGTTTATCTAGGTCTGCTCTACGGTTGTATTGAGCTCTTTTTTGTTAGTTGTTTACTCGTGTCGGGTTTTTTTTCTTTGGGCTTTGAACCTATATCTGTGCGATTTTTTCGACAGACTTTCATGTTCCTGGCTCTTTCTTTTCTTAAAAGCTTTTTTCCCTTCGAGATTGATTTGATTATTGGCAAATCAAAAAATCGAAGGTTTTTCGAAACGAGTATAGTTACCTATATATATATATATATATATATATATATTTAAGTAAGGAAAAGTTTGGTAATCCGTATGGATAATCCCTAGAAGGGTATAATCCAGATAGCTCAATGTCAAATCAGAACAATTATTAATTTAATTTAAATAGAAAATAGACAAGCTTAAGGGTCCATTGGTTATAATTTACTTCCCCGGGTATATGATTTTTACCTGGTTCATCAGACCGCACTTTCAAGGGTGAAAAAATGTTTTAAATTTACATATAGTTTTTATATGCTTTTGAGGGGTAGTTTTAAGTTGATGTAAAGGAGTTATAGAAAGAGGGGGAGGAGTATGACAGGCATGGTCGAAATTAGAGAGGGGAGGGAGAGATAGGAATAATTTTAAATCTATTTTTATTAAGATATTTAAGAGTAAGGGAGGCAGAATAAGGACCAGATATTGGCCTATTTAATAAAACATCTCACAGGAAACGAGATAAAGAGAAAAAAGAGAAGGTATAAGAAACAGTAGTGGAAGTAGGGGTTTGAGAAAGAAAGGGAAATGTTATATAGTTACATCAAATTCAAAATTTTAAGAGAGACGATTCTGCACAAAAGCTGAGTATCATCTACCATGTATTCAATTGTGAAATCAGAATAACATATCATATTTTTATTACCAGTAATAGATTTTTGAAGAAAAAAACCTCCCTCAAAAATAAATTTCGGCATTAAATTGAGATGCTGTTTATACAAACAAATCAAATCAATCCATTCTCTCTAAAACATCGTCGTTGCACACAGGTTCAGTCCATGGTATTCTCGGCATCCTTCTGTAGAATCAAATTTTTATTGATTCAAGACTCTTTTTCATCTATGAGGAGATTGTCCAGAATTCACTACGATATACGATGAGTCCTATTACATAACAGTTCTGTAGTCTACTCTTTCTTTCGAACAACTTTTTTCTGTCTTAATACTTTGCTTAGTTTTAGAAGGCATCTTTAGCTATCCCAATGTGCCTTCGAATTTTAGTGTCATAGATCAATAAGAGGAAGATAAGGGGAAAGTATGGTTTGACAGTGTACCCTGAATAGACTGGAAAACATTCACAGAAACTCGGACATTCGTAGGTAAACGAAACAAGCAGAGATAGTTGGTCTGGTATTCAGTGACACAGCGACCCTACAACCATATTAGGACTGAGAATGATTAATATACTGTGATTTAGTTAATGAATGTAAACAGATAAAATATAAAACAATTTAGTATCTGCATATATAAGGAATCAGCACATTTGCTAGCCCACAAAAATCTCCTGAGCCGACCAAGCATAGAAATGAATACAATATGGGAACCAGTAATAAGGGGTGCCAGAGAAAAGCGATGATAACAACAAAAATTGCAATACGAGCTATGGTAAAAAAACATGCAATGATAACGGCCAAAAATTGCAATATGAGCACTGGTTAAAAATAGTTGCTGAAGACATTAGGTTTATAATACCCAGAAATTCATACACAGATGTCCTCAAGGACACATGGCACGGTGGTTTGTTAGATCCAGTGACAGGACCCAAAGAGTGGGAGTTTAATACTCGGTTAAGTACTTGGTGAGGAGAATTAACAGGAGATAACTGATAACTGACATCGATTAGACATGGTACGTGGAACTTGAATAGTCTACCCCAGAGAGCGAAATAAAGGGTTCAGTTCGACATTCCAACCGGAGCGTACAACGGCCGTAACGTTGTAATAAATATGGAGACAAAAATGAGGACAATAGTCCGAATAATGTAAATAATGAAACAATTTATCTGAAAACATCTCTGAAGATTTGTAAAGTATTGAGTTTATTTCATCTACTGATATTAACGGCTGCAACCGATGACTGGAAACATGTTAAAACATTTATATAAAACGTTTCAATAATACCATAATCTATTCTAATCTCAAGACCGTCATATTAAATTTGATGTATATTTTATAGCGTCGTAATGTTGTCATGGAACATGTTTTTAGTAAGCATACACATTCGTCTCCTAATCCTCATTCATTTAGCCTCTATTTAGCGAGGCGATCCTAAGAGGACAAGAAGCTTATAAGAATTTATTACTGGTGGACACAATCTTAATATCAGATATTCAGATGATACCGTGTTGATGACAGACACAGAAAGAAAAAGGAAGAGACTCATAGACGTGGCGGTAAAGGACAGTGGTCAGAAATTTGTTTGTCTTTCTAGCAGACGAACATTACATAGCGTCCTCGGACAGTTTAGGGTTAGTTCTTTATATGGACAATCACTAACCTCCTGTGTATGTTTCGACACGGGTAGTAATTTTGAGGGAAGATTATGGAAAGTAAATATTGAGCTGGATCAGTGTCGGCATTAAATAACACATTGAGGCTGATATGCCATAAAACAAACCAAACCAAACCAATTAACTGTTTCCATACGCAAATTGACCGAACAGCTTGAAAACTGTTTTAATAAAAAATATTTTATAAATTTGAAGAAATTAGACTTTTCAATGTACTAAATTTTATGAATCTTTCTAATACTGATGGGATCTTGCTTCAAGTTATTGTTTTTGTTGTTTTTTTTGTTGTTGTTTGTTTTTTTGTTGTTTTTTTTGTGGTGTGGAAATTTTCTGTATTTGACTGTCCATTATTTTCTCCTGACCATTTTTATTAGTGGTGCTACGGAAAAAGTTTAAAAAAAAGAGATGTGGTTTAAGTCATTATATGTCTACATTATAGCAGTTTAAGTAACACTATGCTACTGTTGGCAGTACAAAGAAAATAAAAGAAAATAAAAATTAACGACAAATTTAATTTAGCGCTAAATGAAATCGAATCCCTTAAACAAGGCCAAGCTTTTGCCTTTTGATCCTTACTGATTTTAGCTTTATTTTCCCACTACCCCGTTCATATTTTCAGCGACTTCGTACGTTTGTGTGCTGGCGTTTAATCTCGGTCGTTTAGGCGCGAAATGATTTGGCGCCAGACCTGTGAACGCTCGGAAACAAATGTTGATTGATTCATCATTCAAAGATAGGATTTTAAAATGTTTTTAAACTGTAACTTTATTGAAAAATAAAAATAATAATTTTTTTAATCAGTCAAATACTACAATGTAGCTTTATTCATTTCATTTGATAATTATGAGAAAAATTTCTCCACCCCTGGTTAAGTGATATATATTCTGTAGCATTCTGGAAAAAAACTGTAGCAAAGTTTTGATTTATTTCGTCTTTGGTCAGTAATTATTATTTCCTAATTGCTATTCTCTAGAAAGCAAAGAAAATGGCAATTATTACTTTAGAACTTTGCTTTTGTGACGACAGCATCGATGTTTTGAAAAAAAATTCTGTTACATTCCAGACAGATTCAGCGCTGAGTTGCTGAATGAGAACTTTCTAGAAATATTGAAGTTTCTAAAATTTTCAAGAATTTCTACCATGTTCTGGCTACTAAGGATCGTATAATTAAAACAAAATGGGAGACTATATTTAGGAGTTGATTCGTGGAAGCAATTTACAGTATAAGCGTAAATCGCGAAACACTGCTCATTTGTAAATTATTTTTGGCCTCTCTTGTGTAATCCTAGAATAAATAAATACTACTTTTCAGTTATAATCATTGTCGTTTTGTCGACAAGAAAGTTCATATTAGCCAACTTTTCCCAGTGAGAATAGGTAAATTTCAAGTAAATTTCAGAAATATTATTAGTTTTTAGACTCAAAGGCAATGTTTGAAGGAAATACAAGCCATTATTCATACTTTCTAGGCGTAAGCAAATATGAAATAACAATTGCTACCGAACCACAAACATTGTGCTACACAGTGAATTCTTATCAGTCATTTGGATTGCCGTGTGAGTGAATGGTGATTTTCGGTTAAGTCGCAATTTTGAAGTTTTTTGAAGTTCTACACTTGAAAGATAATAAATCATTCAACATTTTCTCCCTAGCGTCTAAAAGTCTGGCGTCTAAACGACCCTACCAAAACGCTAATGACCAAACGGTTGCGGCCAATCGTTCCATTCGATATATTTTAAGTTAACTATACAGTACAGGTTCATGAGTATGCATAAGATTGTTCAAATGTTAAGCTGATATTTGTTTGTCTTAATTTCGTCACTCAATCTGTATATTTTCCCTGTAACATGTAAAATATTTTTTTGAAAAGTTTGACATCATGAAGTGGCCCTTTGCTTTAAAAATTAAACATATAAACTGAATTGAACGAAACACGTAACATGAGCTTTTATTGGAATTTTTTCATTCAGTTACCTATATATATATATATATATATATATATATATATATATATATTTGTGTGAGCGTGTGTGTGCGTGTATATGATAAATTATAGCATGCTCAGTATCAGGGATGTTTTTGCATGTAAGTATAAAAGTGGTCCACTTCTATTATATATATATATATATATATATATATATATATATATATATATATATATATAAAGTGGACACTGAAGTCAGAAAGGAGGTGGATCTTTTAAAATCCCCGTTCATTTATTAAACAGTATATTTATTTTCGTCTACCAGCCTGGATAAATAAAGATATATACTGTCTAATAAATGAACGTTTAAGTAAATATATATATATGTGTGTGTGTGCAAATATATTGATAAAAGATATATTTAAAAGAAACGAATAAAACATCAAAAGTAAAATGGAAAATAATAAATATAACAAGAACTTGTAAAACCTAGGATGACTCATGCCCTTTTGCCTACATGAAAAACTACACATTATTAAGTTTCTAAAAAAAAAAACGAAAATTTATTAAATCAAAGACATGAGATAACGTTTGTCTTTGCCGACACCAACAAATATTCGCCTTAATAAATTAGCATAAAATAATTTAAAATTTCAAAATCTATAAACAAGTTCTATTAAAGCAATAGGTTTAAAAACACAACCCTAATAAGCTAAAAAACACCTTTAAGAAGTCGTCAACAAGAAACAAATTGTAGTTCAATATGACATATTCATATACAAACAACCCTTTTAGAAAAAAAATCTTTATGTATACAAGTACAAATTTAACGGTGAAACAAAAGTGCCGAAAAACTTTCTGTCGTTGAAAAAGACCAGAAGACATGCGTTGAATGGATGTCATCATTAGTTTGAATAAAGGCAGCCCGACCCTACCTTGACTTAACCTCTTTTCGAAAGTAACTAATATGTTGATACAATAGTTTTCAATGAAAAGGAATACCCTACCCCCCCTTTCTTAAAATGACTGGTTTTCTCCATGTCCATAGAAATTAATTTTATGAATTTATGTGCTTAAAAAGCTCCGTAACTTTCAAAACAAGCTATTCCAAAATTCGCTTGAAAATGAAACAGAACTAAGTACTTTAATTTAATTTAATTTCTATAATTGAATTGTAAGTTTTTAGCTTCTGTTTTTGAAACATGGTAATTCTTGTTTAGCGATAGAATCATATTTTTTTAAAAATTAATTATAATACACACACACACACACACACACACACACACACACATATATATATATCTTCTTACGTCTGTGTGTTACCATGTTTCCCTGGGAACGATTCCCACAGCGGTTTGGATTGCAGAATCGGAGAGTCGAGTTCGAATTCCATTCGAGTTCATAACATTCACTTATGCCCTAATAATCTTAAGAAAGGTATAAATCCATCCCCATCAAAGCTATGGGTAAATAACAGGAGAAACTGGGTCATGTAGACTTGGGTGGCAACGCATGTAGGAGAATGAAAACACTGATTACAAAATCAGCCTGGCGATTATTGGGCTCTGCCAGGCTATCATGCCCACGAAACACCACCTCTACTGCGGCTGCAGTACATATGGTGCCCCTGCGACCCTAATTGGTTATTGGGTTTCGTGATCTTGAAACGAAGCAGGCGATGTCAGAATTTGAACTCGGCTCTCCGATTCCACTTTCGACGCAAATAGCCGTCTATGTAATTAATATTTTGCTAAATGTTCACTAACATAAGATTTTCACGTGTAAATATGATTTTAGAATGAATAAGTTGTAATTTGGAGTCCGGTTTAATTTTTTTAAAGTATATAGAGAAGTGTACCCCAATTTTATGTCCTGTAAAATGTTGTACTGCTATTAACTGACTGATGAACAAAGTGACGACTATCTGAAATTGATATTTTTTTAAAATTGTTAGGTTTTCAAATGGTGGACTTCAAAAAAAAAAATCTTTTCACCCCCAAGGAAAGCAATTAAGCCACTAAGACGCGAGGATTTATTGAGTGTGAGAGAATATCCGAAAAATTAGTATTAAAGAGAGAGAATAGTAAAAGAACAGGAAGAACAAAAGTTCCCCAAGTGAGGAGTACGTAAACTAGCTTAAAGGCGGCCTATCGGGCGGCGTTTATGCTTGCTCTTGCGCGGGGGGGGGTCTTCATTGGTCCTTCGGCTTGTTCAGGAGTTTGAGAGGCCCTAAGTCTTTGCATATTCTCAGCATCAGAAACTCTCCTTTGTTTGGTATTTTATTTACCACGCTACAGCTTTGGCTCTTTTGATTGCAATTTGGTCCTCTGTTGGCGGAGATTTCTTTTTGTGATGCACACTGCTGCCGTACGTGATAGGCAGCAATAAACTACAGAAGAGTCCAAAACTGATCGCTGGAATTTAAGTATTGCATTAAGCTTATTTTTTAAAAGTTAAGCGATAATTCTTCTGTCGCCATTTAATTTAAATACAGTTTGATGTGCGTAGGTCCTTGCTTTCCGTACAAACGATTATTTTTTTTATTTAATGCGTGCCTTTCGCTGGATTTCGCAATTAATTTCGATTATTCCCAAATTTATTAAAGTTATAAAAATTGTTATCGTACAAAAAAATTGGTCGCAAAACTTCACTTAAAAAAGTCGCCGAAAACAATCGCAGTAATGAAAATTTAGGAATCTAAAATTTCTGTAACATGAGCTATTGAAAGTTAAAGAGTTGTATCCCTTTAACTGAAAATGTGATACAGTGGCACGTTGACATTTGCATTGATTATAGAGATGTTTTACAATTAATATAATAAAATGCAGTAAGTATCGGTTTATTATTTAATAACAATGAGAAACCTATTCCCCACTTTATGTTCATTAGAATCTGTAATACTAGCTTATCTATGCCGTCAAAAATGATGGTAAATATGGAATTCCTATTCGTATGATATTTATATAATATATATTATTTTCTTTAACTAGAAGTTTTTGGCGGGAATCTTTAAAAAAATTATTTTTCCGATTACAGTTGTTCTTTGCTTATTTCGTCGGTACACTCTCCCAATCTGCAACATACGAAAGAGACATCGACACTTGCATCAAATACTCTCATTTGTTCTTTGGAATACTCAGGAAGAGCGTGTTCAACAACCACGGACTTTCCCTCCGTACAAAACTCATGTTGTTTCGCGTCGTCGTCACTCCACCTTGATCTACGTTGCGACACATGGACCCTGTATCGAAAACAACTAGAAAACCTTGAATGTTTCCAACAAGCCAAGCTCCGCCAGATCCTCAACATTAAATGACAAGACCGACACACCAACAACGAAGTCTTCAATCGCTCGGAAATGCCGAGCGCCTCAGGTGATCAGGACGTCGCCAGAATGGCTTTTTTTCAGGCCCCACGGATCATCGTTTACAGTGAGCTAGTCAACGGCAAACGATATCGCAGCACATCACCACACTGATTCAAAGACCAACTAAAGTCCTCCCATCTTCACGCCGGAATCATCCCTAACACCTGGGGAAACAGAACCTGCCGAACCTTCATCTAGGCAAAGATAAATACAATTCGGTTGTTACAAGACCATCACCCGCCCTATCATGTGTTCAGTGCCCGAGACTGTTCTCTTCCCGACTTTGCATGTCTGTTTCAGATATCCTGGCGGCATCGGATAAACCAAACTCGATCAAGAGTGGCTCTACCGATGACGACAATTTTACCATAAACACTTTGCAACAGACCGCCATTGTCGTTAATAAATACACTGTCATCCCTTGTCTGTAGTGTAAGCGATCGATCTTTGAACAAAAACTTTACAATGGCGTATTTCGTATTACATAGCAGAAACAAAGGAAAGACTACTTAACTGTTACGTAATATCAGCCCACATATGCGGCAGTGAATGCTGGACAATCTCCTCACAAAGAGACTTGAGACAACAGAAATATGACTCTATAGAAGGATGTTAAGAATACAATCGACTGAACATGAGTAACGACGACGTTTTAGAGAAAATGGAAATAAAAAGAACATTAACATAAGAAACAGACTGTTGAAATTCCTGGCGCATATGACGAGGAAAGAGAGCTTAGTAAATTTGACACTCACAGAACATATTGAAGTCAGGACGAACAGAGGAAAATGGCGTATGACCTAGCTAATGCACTTGTGTAAATGGTTGGCAAAACAGGTATTAAAACATATAGCTGAAAGATAAAATTTATTAAGCTCAACAAAGAAAAGAATGTTATGGAGAGTCATGATCTCCCACTTGCAAAAGGGACATAGCACATAGAGAAAAAGGATAGTATTACTTACATTGAGTCAGATTAAATCAATCTTATAAATATCCTTCATGTTGGAAAAAGAGAAAGAAGAAAATAAAACACCAAAATAAGAAGGGTGTTACTATTAAAACAATTCAAAGCTTGTAATAATACGATTTCTCACACATCATTAAAAAATAAGTAGATAGATTCCTTTTCCTTTGAGTTAAGTACCCAAAGCTTTCAGGATTTCTGTCTCCAGCCTGCCTTTGGCATGGCAAACATAAAAGTTTATTAATGATTTTAGATAATCACAAAAGTGGAGTCTTTTGAAGATTTTGCTTTCGGGTGGTCTCAAATCTTCCAGAACACAAGTAGATGGATAGCGTGGTGGAACACCAGACATTATTCATATAAGCAGCGAGAGGCAGGAGGTCAAAGAGAAGGGATCCAGCGGTCAGTGAGAAGTCAGCAATTATAGAGACCACGGGCAAGCAGCGAGTGAGTAAGAGCCCAGCAGCTAGTGGGGAAGGGACTAGCGAAAATTAAGAAGAGAGCAGATCAGCCGAAGAAAAAACATAGACGGCTAAGTGAGAATTCCTTGCATTATTTACATTATTCGGACTCTTATCCTCATCTTCATTGCCTTATTCACAACGTTTCGGCTGTTGTACGCTTCAGCCTTCTTCAGGTAATTGGAATTTCGAACCGAAACCTTTATTTCCTCCCATTTGTTCTAGTTCCACGTGTCATGCCTCTTCTGGATGTCTCGGTTATTTCCCTTTAACTTAACTCTCAAAGTTTTGGTTCACAACTGATGTGTCCTGGTATTGAACTCACAACACTTTGGGTCTAGACATTGGATCTAACCACTGGGCCATGTGTCCTTGAGGACATGTGTGTATGAATTTTTGGGACTTATAAAACTAATGCCTCAGCAATACTTTTTTTACCAGTGCTCATATTGCAATTTTTTCTGTTATTATTAATATTGCAATTTTTTTACCAGAACTTAGATCGCAATAAGCACTCCTTATGACTGGTTCTTATATTGTATTCATTTCTATGCTTGGTCGTCTCAGGAGATTTCTGTAGCCTAGCATATGTGCTGGTTCCTTAAGTTTTCGTATTTTCCAGTAATGCTCTCTGTCTATTATGAAAATAATACATAGCAGTCCGAATAATGTAAATAATGTAAGTAATCATAATGCCTCATCTCAGAGATATAGGCAGATAAGTGAGAATTCGTATTGTTGCTATTTTCCACCAGAGAGACTTGAAAACCAATTGCCTTTATTCTTTGTTGAATTCGATTATGGCCAAGTACACGAACCTGTGAACATATCTAGCCGGGTATATACACATACAACCGACTTTATTTGCATTGTGCCAGATGAAATTTCTGTAGGGGGAAAGAGGCACCAAGAAGCAAAGAACAGAATAGAAAAAGAGAATCTGTTTATATATCCTCATCTTTTTCGCCATATTTATTACAACGTTTATTACAACGTGATGGACAAATCAGATTATAAAAGAAAGCTGGAAGACCTCATTAGCAATGGTAGCTACAGCAAAGTAAAAAAGGATCCTACAATGAAAACAGAACGCAAACTGCCACAAATACTAATCAAGAACAAGGATCACTTCGCACCTAAGACGTATAGGCAGTTATCGCAGCGTGACACCAAGCTACCTCACATATACGGTCTCCCTAAGGTTCACAGAGACGGTATTCCGCTCAGACCGACTGTTAGTTGCCAAGGCTCTGTGTGCCACCCTCTTCCTTTTAGATATAATTGACCCATTGATCGGAAAGTCTCCTTCATATGTCCGAAACTTCGCCCACTTCGTGGAAATAATCAAATATGCTCGCATTCTATCCAACCAGATGGTGATCTTGGACGTGGTGAGTTTGTTCACTAAGGTACCCATGGAGGAGGCACTCTCAGAAGTCAGAGAGAGATTGATCTCTGACTCATCCCTAGAAGAATGGACCAGTTTTCCAATAGATAATCTGATGGAGATGTTGACTTTCTGTACACAAACCACACACTTCGGAATGGGATCACACATATATCGACAGGATGAGGGTTTAGCAATGTGCTCGCCATTATCACCAGCAATACTTTGAGGAAGTGGCATTAGAATCTATATCTCTAAAGTCAACTATATGGTTAAGGTACGTGGATGACATCTTCATACTCTGGCCACACCAGGAAGATGTTCAGGTTCTACTGGACCATGTGAACTGAATAAGACCTTCGATACAGTTCACAATGGAGAAAGTAAGTAACAACACACTCCCATTACTGGATGTGCTAATATCTCGAACAAAGCATGGATTCAAGACCTCCGTATACCGTAAACCGACATTCACCGGACAGTACCTCAATTTCAGCTCCCACCATCCATACAGCTGCTTACAACACTGAGCAAAAGTCATAAGTGGCGACCCTGACACATTAGATAAAGAATTGGTCAGCATAAGTAGTACACTACAATGTAAAAACGACTCTGGGTACATGGCAGCAGCCCCAATAAACTGGGATAGCCGGGTACAAGAGGGGGGCAACAAAACTCAGAAAACAGTCTCCCTGCCTTTGAAGGGGTTATCAGAGAAAATACAAAGGATCTGCGGTCCATATCGCATCAGGACAACCTTCAAAAGCTTGACCAGACTTCGCAGATATCTCTCCCGAGTAAGACCCCCCCATAGAGGAGAACATGACTAAAGACTGTGTGTATGCTATCCAGTGCAGCTGCGGAAATAAATATAAGGACATCTGGGTATGAATTTCTGGGTATTATAAACCTAATGTTTTCAGCAACCATTTTTTTTACCAGTGCTCATATTGCAATTTTGCTTTTATCATTGCATGTTTATTGTAATTTTGTTATCATTGCTTTTCTCTGGCACTCCTTATTACTGGTTCCCATATTGTATTTATTTCTATGCGACTTATGGCGACAAAGATGAGGACAATAGTCCGAATAATGTAAATACTGTACATAATACCTCATCTCAGAAATATAGCCCGACTATGAAAATAGACATATGTTCTTTTAAATTCATTTGTTGGTAAGAATGAGCTTTATTAAGAAAGTAGTCATATGGAGACCACGATAAATGGGTAGATACATTAATAATGATCATGGATAACATATATAATGTGTGTGTGTGTGTGTGTGTTAGGTTTTTATGTTTGAGTAGGACATACTCAATAAATACAGTTTCCACGAAAAGAATTCTACAAACCCTTTACACCAATACTCGAGACAAAATTACGAGATCTCGTCAGTAAGGTAACACACTCGGACCCCCCCCCCCCACACACACATACACACAAACATACACACAAACCCCGCCTCATTTTTATTTCTCGTTCTGGCGTATCCGACAATTACGTTTTTTACCATCTTTCTCGTCATGATTTCATTTGGTCAAAAGGCCTGTTGATAGACAATAAATATTATTAGTCGTTTTTCAGTATTATTATTTATATGTCTATATTTCTGAAATGAGATAACTATTTGCACTATTTACATTATTCGGACTTTTTTCCTCATCTTTATTGTCATATCTACGACATTTCGGACATTGTACGCTCCGGCCTTCTTGAGTTGTTATACATTGGAATTTCCAATCGAAACTTTTATTTAGTCCATTGGGGTAGATTGTTCTAGTTCTACGTGCCATGCCTTTTCTGGATGTCTCATTTTCAGTTATTTCCACAGACAAGTATGCCGGAGCGTACAACGGCCGAAACATCGTGAATATTGTAATAAAGATGGCAAGAACAGTCCGAATAATGTAAATAGTGTAAATAGCTATTATTTTGGTTGGTTTTATCTCGCGAATTCCTTTCATCGACCTACTATAGCTATATATATATATATATATATATATATATATATAGTGTTTGTGTGTGTGTGATGGATAAATTGTCGTCTGAATTACGCAAAAATGAACATGACAGACATTTCATTTTAATATATATATTTACCAAAATTACACAAAAATGTCTTGAAATACTAAAGAGCACGTTTATTCAATAAAGTCGCCATTGGCTTCAACCACGGCATCCAGGCGACTTCGGGATCTCCTGCATCTCTTCTGAACGGTCTCCATGTTTAATTTGGTGACTACTGAAATAATCCTTGCCTTTACTTCATCTTTGGTGTTACAAGGAGTTTTGTTGGTCTCTCAATCAACTACACCCCACACATAATAATCATAGAAGTTGCTGTCTGGGGAATTATGCAACCACATGTAAGGAGTGATGTGGTCGCAGAAATTGTCTTAAACCAGGGTAGCACTGCCTGCTCAAGGCACTTGATGTAGGCCTCCATGTTGAATGAAGCACTTTGGGAAGGTGAATCGAGCCATAATGTTGCCATCACTAGTGATCATTCCGAACACCTTCGTGATCAGCATGAGACTAATCCAACTATTTTCGAATCCTCTGAACTATCCATAGACTGGCGCCCAAAGACTCTGAAATGTTTATATTAGAGCTTCCGGTGCGAATGCCAAGTAGTATTTCCGTTTCCAAATTTCTGGCGGAGTGAACTGCGTTATGTTACTCGTTTTCCCACAAACGGTGCCCAACTGACCCTACTATACTGTGCAGTCGCCAAAATCAAAAACAAACATTTTTTCCGGTCTGGAAATGTTATTATTGTTAACTTTTCTTCCTGGTAGATATTAAATTGTTGTAAGGTTTCGCTTTTTTATACTTCTCAGTTTACAATGGGATCTTTGTCATTTTTTATTTTAATTTCCACACACGGCTAGTGGAATTCTTCGGTCTTTCTAGCTTGAATGATGACTTGTGTTTATACCATCTCGTCTTGAAGCTGCCTTTAGTATATCCTATGTATATTTTTGTCTGGCCGTTTGTATCTTTTACTTCTGCTTTATAAATCACTCCTTCAGTTTTGCAAACTCCATCTAGTGGACATTTACTTTTAATTCTACAGTTACATATGTCAGTATTGACGATATCTTGCTGCACGTTAGTTTCGAAATTCATGATCTTCTTTTATTTAAATCAAAAGCTCTCCTTGTTATTTTTTTATTTTCTTTATTTTTAATACTACTCTTTCCTGGTCTAATTCAACTCTGACCAATAACACACACACACACACACACACACACACACACACACATATATATATATATATATATATATATATATATATATATATATATGACAGAGAATATCTGGCTGTCTGTGTTATACCTTTTCACTCGATCCATCCAACTGATTTTTGAACAAACTTGGTATATACATTGTACAATGTAATAGATAGGATTTTAGAGTAAAAATTTTAAAAATTTCTTAGCGATAATTTAAAAAAAATCAATAATCGATAAAGCCGATCAAAATTGATAAATTCTACTTTTTCCTCAGAATTCGTTCAAGCTCAGTATGTAGGTTACTTACATCATGACGAGCTCAGCGATATCTCATTTTTATTTCTACGCCATTGCGTTTAATGATAAACCATGAAAAGTCGATTTCAGCACAAATTTTAAACTACAAATTCCCTCAATTTTCATAAAATATAATACAAACTTCCATCCAACTATATAATGAAAACCCACATAAAAAGTGAAAAATGGCGATTTTTACTGGTTTCTTTCTTATTTTTCAACCAATCTTCATCTAAAGTAACAATTGCTTTATAAATGTATTAATTGAAAATGTTTTTTTTAATGAAAGTAGTTTAAAGTAGTTGAAGAAGATAGAGTCTGTTACATCTAAACATGATGCT
>OZ010585.1:94320894-94368394 GCA_963932145.1 Acanthosepion lycidas | reverse complement strand
CTTTTGGCAAATCATGTTAGTCCCTTTCACACAATTTTCTAAGTGGGCTTGTAAAAGCAATCGTGATTCTTGTATCATCAACATATTAAAAGCAGATCTGAATTGTAGCTCATTCTGATGTAGTGAACAACTAATTGTATGTAATTTTCGATGGAGCTTCGTCTCTAAAGCAGTTACAAACTCTACCTTACATTTAATATTTCTATTTGTGTTGTCCAGAAAAATAACCTTAAAGTTGTCTATATTATCAAATTCTTCCCCAGAACTAAAAGCTTCTTCTACTAGAACAGCACAAGTGCCACCTGTAGCTGAAACTACTCTAAGTCAGGTACAGTGTAACCGGGATATAAGAGAGTTGTCGGGACCGGAGAAGAAGTATCTTATATCCGGGTTTCTCTTATATCCGGGTTTGGTCTATTTTGTTTAGGTAAGTATGGCTCTAATTTTGGACCAGATAAATATCTCTTATATCCGGGTTTCTCTTATATCCGGGTCTCTTATATTTGGGTTACACGGCATTTTACAGTCTCAATTCCTATCTCTTGAGTAAATGTTAAATAGGGTTCTGGGCCCCTTTATTTTATTTTATTTTGTTTTTTAGTTTAATATCACCATTTTCCCCTATAACTTTTTTAAATTCTTTATACCAATAAGTTTCTATATTAATCTTGCCATCAATTTCTCCTAAACAGAAAAGCTGTTTAATACCTTCAGTGTATCTTTCATGTGATATTACAGTGTAACCCGGATATAAGAGAGTTGTCGGGACCGGAGAAGAAATCTCTTATATCCGGGTTTCTCTTATATCCGGCTTTGGTCTATTTTGTTTAGGTAAGTATAGCTCTAATTTGGGACCAGAGAAAATCTATCTTATATCCGGGTTTCTCTTATATCCGTGTCTCTTATATCCGGGTTACACTGTACTTTTATTTTAGCCTTTTATCTAGCAGTTTTTGACTGATCAATTATAATGTTTATAAAATCAAATCTTGGGTTTAAAGGGCTCATAGCTTGTAAATCTAAGAGAAAGGCATCAGCAAAAGATTCTCCCACATTAGAGGAAACATTTCCCCTTATTTTGCGTTTTTCTTCAGCCATTTTAATAAAACGTTTGAAAGAATATTACTCTAGGAAATAATAATAAATTAAAGCACACTGTCAGTTTATATGTTACTTAAAAAATTTGCAGTTAATACCTTTTTTTTTAACTTATATTTCTTAAAAGCATCTTATGTATATAAAAAAAGGTACCTCCACTTTTTTGCGGGAAAACAGCATAGCGTAATAAAAAAAATCCACAAACTTAACGAAAATAAAGTTTTATCGTCAAAATGCTTATGTTATTATTAAGATGAAAGACCAAAGTATTTTTTAATTATTTTTTGAAATTTTTTAATATTTTCTAACATGTTCGAAATTTTGGTTAAAGTCTTCTTTTGTTTACGTCATCGCGGGGACGTTAAAATAACATTGTTTTTTTTGTGGGCTTTTTTTCCCGTTGAAAACACATTGATTAGGAAATTCTTGTAAAATTAAAGTAATTGTCCGATTTTAATGAAGTTTTCAAGACTTATTCACAAATGAATGAAATTATTTTTTAAATATTTCTTTTTAGAAAATTTTCGTAAAAAATATATTTTTTTTTAAATATGTTACACCCTACTTACTTATTGTCCTGAAATTTCGTTCAAAACCTTTTTATTTCCTGAAAAAAATTTTGTTTAAAGTAATAGCCATTAGAGATGGTAAATCACCTACTTTTTTTTTTCAAATTTGTGCTAACTGAAAATCTGCTCTGAATTGAAAAATAATGAATCCAATAAAACTATGATATTACTTAATTAGAAAAGCTTTTAATTGCTTTTGTAAATAAGTAATATTATGGTCATTATTGCCTGAAGTAATAAATTTTTTCTGATGAATAATTAAATTGTACAAGAATTTTACAAGAATTTTTTCATTTGTTTTAAATTTTAATCATAATAATTTAATAGTTTAAAAATCGTGCAAAACTCTGTATTAAGCTATTTCCTTGCGGTAATTAGTAATTAAGTAGAAACAAAATTTACGAGTTCAAAATTGCAAAGTTTAATAAACTTAGTTATGCTAATATTTTTTCAAATAATTTTTTATGTTGTATTTTTTTACTTAATACGTTCCTTATTTCCATGTACGGTAGACTGAAATTGCCATTATTATAAAAAGAGTTTTGTCCCTTTAAATAAACATAACAGCAAAACTAAAAATAAAAGCGTTCACTCAGATTTCTAATAATTTTCATTTATGGTCATCCGTAGTAGCTGTCATCACTCGTCAATCAACACATAGATCAAATATTGGATCAAAATAACAGTACCAATCGTTAATAATTTGTTGTATATTACTTTGTTATGCTATAAGTAAGTAATATTTCTTTTAAATCAGATTAATTCAACATTAAATTTTCTAATTTTACTAAAATAACGTGTCAGAAATTTTTTTAAATATTTTTAAAATCAATAAATTTGTGTTTGTTTACAAATTTCTTAAAATTAAGAAAATGGCCGTTTTTAAGAAAATTTTAAAATTTGAAATTAAATTTGACATTCCAATGTATATAGTTTTTATCTGAAATACACCAGAATTGTTTACTTAATGGAAACAATAAATTTAATGATTAAACTTTCAATTAAAGCTAAAATGAAATCTTCAAGCATGTTTTCTCATTTTAAAAATTCATTTTAAACTTAGGTATCGAAAATTTATGCCGAAAAAGTGGAGGTACCTAAAAAAATAAAACGGATGCTGATATAACGGTGTAAAATAAATAATCATCCACGTAATTTAATTCCGGTTCCTTAAAAATAAAAGTAAAGTCTGTGTTTTTGTCTTTAAGTTTTTTTCTGAAATAAACTATCGATTAAATTTATTTGGGACATGTTTAGGATTTATAAATGGTTTTAATGAAGTCATTGCGAAAAAAATTATTTCGGAAAGAATATTAAACTAAAAAAATAGTTTTTACTTGATCTTAATCTGCGATTTGAATACTATCGACATTGGCTTTTTGAAGTACAGCGTGTTCCAAAAGTCACACAACAATTGGCAAGAAGCGTACCCTTGTGAAATAGTAACCAAGGAAAATTTGTATGACATCATCTTCTGTAATTCGACCAATAAAAGTTCTTAATAATATATTGTCACATATAAAAACATGATTCCATTTGGTAAATAAATATAAAATTTACAAAGTCATCAAATGGTAATGCGACTTTTGGAACACCCTGTTCTTACTACACGTAAATAAGTTATTTTAAAATAAAATTTATGATGTAATGAATATGCATAATCCTGGGTTCCCCCTCACAGTAATATGATTGGCTGGTGTCAGCCATAAATACAGACTAATGTGGAGGTACAGGAACGACCCCTATTGTCCTCGCCTATTGCCTACGCCTATTGCCTACTACTACGACGAGGACCAGTCCATTAGGGTTACCTGCTAGATTGTCCTACCCGGTTACAGTAGACAATAACCACTTTGCTATTTTGAACAAAGATATCCATTTCCGGGACATCAATTTATAAAGCACGTTATTTTTCATAATATAATTATATGAGTACTATTTTAGATGTTTTTTCTTTTCCGGTATTTTAAAGAAATATTAAACGTCAGTTTTAAAGTGATTTATATTCATTTTATTTCTGGGTATGGAATAATCCGGCCTGGTTATTTATTCCACAACAATCACCGAGATATTAATTGATTTTAATTAAATTTCCTCAAATGGAATCGAAAATTTAACGTAAAATACTTTGTGTGTCACTTACAAGGCTTGGGTCAACCCGTGCTATTGTTTTAAGTGGTATGCCGTACGCTGAGATCTCATCAAGATAACATCAAAAAGTCACCTTCCCGAAAAATCGACCATGATAAGATTCGAACACGGGTCTCATGATCAGAAAAAGAACGTTCTAACCATTCGGGCTATTGAATAGAACTGATACAAATAACTTATTTCTACATCGGTTCCATTGAACACCATTTACATATTTAATGCAATATGAATAGCTGGAGCACTAGACCAGATATGGCAGCAGTATTCAATGCACGGACGAATGGTAGATTTGTAAATGATGGACTGCGATAAGAAAAACGTTCTGGCACGACACAATTAACCAACTTTCCATGCAGTAGATGGTGCTATTGATTCAATGTATTTGTTCAATTTCAAGCCAGTTGAAAACGTGAAGCCAAGAATGTACAGTGTGACGGTTTCCTGGAGTCAATCATCAATACACACACGCACACACACACACACACACACATATATATATATATATATATATATACACAAGAGTGGGTGTTCATTGTTTCACTCGATTTAACTTGTTAAAACCCTGTCAAGTCATGAGTTCAAAGTCAGGCATCCTTTTCAGGAATCTCAAGATATACACCAGGAGTAACAAACATTATTCAATGTGTGGACGGATGGTCGATGTATAAATGTGCAATATGGATTCTGACAAAAAAAAATATTCTGGAATGACATTTTGACCCAAGTTTCTTTGCAGTAGATGCAGCCATTGATTCGATATAGTGAGGTTAAGAAAGAGTATTGTGTTGGTCTCCTGGAATCTAACGTCAGCTAAGCTGACGGCCAGCCGGCCGGCCGAAAAAAAATTCTGTGGTGGTTAGATGAAAGCAGTTTTGATTTGCAGTCGTATAAATTTACAAGTGGAAGTCTTTTTCGAGAACAGATGTCAACTTTTCTTTGTCAGAACTGATGAATTTGCTAATGAGACAGAAGTAAACGGTAGTGTCATCTGCATAAATACCTAGTTGGGAGCTGATGACATCGGGACCATTGATGAAGATCGGAAACAGTATAGTTATAGCAGAAATTAATATCGTTGAACGCATAATAGTTTACGATAGAGGTGCTTTTGTCCAAGGCCATAAGATGCTACAAAATGAAAATATTAACCTGAAAGTGATAGTTATCTATATATAAAATTCTGTGAAATCCGTCTGTCCGTCACACACTCTGAAATAATCATACATTGGCCGAACGAAAATCAAATTCTGGGGAGATGTGCAAACAGGTAAGAAGAGGGGGCGTAGCTTAGTACAATAAATTTTCATTAACCTTTGGTGAAAAATTTTAAGTTTTATTATTTAACATACAAAATGCTCTAACTATTTAAAAAATAATTTAAGGATTAAAATAACTAATATTTATTTAATAAAAATGCAATATATATTTTTTCTTTAAGCTTTTATATAGTTTATTTTCCAAGCGTAGCTTAGATGTGGCACTAGGCCGAAAGTAAGGATCGAACTCACTCAGTAGGAAATTCTCTAGCTAACTTGCTAACCATTACACCCCCTCGAGGTGCCCTTTTTTTCTTTTCCAAGCGTAGCTTAGATGTGGCACATGGCCGTAAGTAGGGAGTTCGAGGTGCCCCTTTAAGCTTTTATATATACAAGTTTCCAGTTTCCAATTCGGCCTGATTTTGCAAGAACTATAAACAAATTACAAGGCCAAATACTTTAAAATGTTGAAATTTGGCTCCAGAAAGAAAATATTTTTGCATGCTAAATTGTATGTTGCATACTCAAGAGTAAGAAATCCTAAGAATTTATTCTTCGCTGTTAAAAAGGAAAAAAAGGAAATTTTCTCAAAGAATTTTTTTTTACCGTGGCGTTCTATAAAATTAAATTAAATTAAAGACATTATTAAACCGTAGGGTTTTTATCAAAGTATTTTTCAGAACAAATCAGCGAAATTTGACGAAACATAGTGTTTGTAAATCTCGATAAAAATGCCAGCGGTAACTTCAACAATATTCAATTTTGTAAGGATTTAAACACACTCATGCGTATAAAAAAATATTATAGTATTTGTTATGGTCTAAGTTCCTTGTACCACGGTGATGGTCCAAGGTTAGAACCAATGAAATAATACCACGAACACAGGTATGGAATACAAAGATATATTACAACAGAAATATAATACAAAAAAGTAGAAGTATTAGTAATGACTATCAGATTTGGTTAGAGTGAACTATGTTGTCTCGACAAGTATCACTATTCCAATCTCCTTACAATATGCTCTCAATTATCTCTCCTCGTCTTACAATATCCATCTTACCTCTTGAGAGGCGTAGTATTTATAATGTCAGGAATAGTCCATTATTATTATGGGTAAGTTCCCATAACAGTATTCTTAAACAGCCTCGTCAGATCCACACTCTCACATGAATTTCGTCCATGACATCCAAATCATGAAGAAATATCCAATCGCTTATATATGTTTTCTCTTTGGCTTAAAGCAAATGAATCCTTTAAATCTTAAAGACGGTCATTCATCATACATATAGACTGGCGCTATAAGATCATAATATAAATTTTTTTCCAACATCAACAACAGAAATAGGTAGCGCATTTTGTTTGTGGTTTTCTTTTACAGTTTATCAACCGATAAGTTATTTAAAGCCAGCAAATATTTCGTAAGATTATGAGAATTTAGTTTTTTTTTTTAGATAATAATGATTGTTAGATAAGGGGAGATGTTGTCAATTCATACATTTACCAAGGTTAATTGCGCTTATGGGAATATAATGAACCTGGGATTACAACTTGGCTATCCGATATCTAAATCCGAGTCGTCTATCCTTTAAAACACCCGCACTTCCTAGCTAATAAGCACCTGGTATACCCAAGCAATTACTCATCTAGATACTGGCCAAGTTCGACGTTGCTGAACTTTTTGTTATCGGACGAGAACCAGTGTTTCAGACTGGTATGGAGGTAAACCAATAATTATATAATAAAAGGGTTAAGTTCCTACACTGCCATTAGTAAAAGTTTTGGACGGAAACTCTCGTCAGTAATAGAAAGGGCTATAACAGTGAACATGGAAAGTCGAATTTGAAATTTTTAAAAAGATTATTTTAAGAAAAAGATTTCCTAATTTTCAACCGAGAGTTATGCCAATGGTTCGGTTAATAAATACTGAATATTTGCTGAATGGAAACGGATAATTTTTCTCCATTTCTATTACTATTAAACGGTGCGTAGAAACTTCATTCAAAGAAGCAGATATCTCTTATACTGGGCCTTAACTTGTGTCTTTTCAAAACAGCTGTTCAGAACGATCTGGTCGTAGATTAAAGTGTGTTCTGTTAACCGATCAAACGATATTTAGATGGTTTTAGGGAAACAAATAAAAGTAAAACAAGAAATAACATTAAACAGTTTCTGTTCTTGCCAACTTCATGCAAAAAAACCTTTGCGCAATGTCTTTGATTGAAAACTTCACCCATGACATCAAAGCAATATGTCTGCCAACGTTAAGAAAAGAATAATTCAAAGTCCAAACGAGGTAAACGCCTTTTACATGTAGCACTCAGAGGGCGCTTGTTTCTGCAAATCTTTGCTAAGAGAAGAGAGAGAAAAAAAAAGAAAAAATGAAAAGACTTCTTTTGCGATGTGTCCCTACAGAAGATGGGCGATCATGTCTCTCCACAACGTACTATCATTTTTTATCTCTAAGCCGTCTTTCTGTTTTTACTATCTCTCTCACTCCGTTCGGCTACCTATTTACATAAATTCGGTTGGTAGTTTTCTAAATGCTTCCCCCCTGCTTCTTTTGCCTTCCATATGTATTTTCTTCTCGCCGTGTTTTACTTTGCATATTCTTTTCAGTTATCCGTCTGGGTCTGCTATCTGTACAATGCCATCCGTGTATTAGGTTGGTGCAAAAATAATGACGTTTTTTGACATACTTTTTAACGTTAAAAAACGTCATTATTTTTGCGCCAACCTAATATCATATGCTCTTAAAATGGTGTCAGTTGATAATAAATCCTGGTAGGACTCCTAGTATTGCCTTGCTGTGTAGGTTGAATAAGTGAAAGACTTCTTTATGCGATGTGTCCCTTCAGAAGATGAGCGATCATGACACTCTACAACGCACTATCATTTTGTAGCTCTAAGCTCTCTCTTTCTCTTTTTATTATGTCTCTCACTGTTAGACTACCTATTTGCATAAACTCTGTAGGTAGGCTTCTTAAATCTCCGCTTTGCGTCTTTTGCCTTCCATATGTCTTGCTTTACGACCATATTTATTTCCTGTTATCCTTCTGAGGTTGGTATTTATACCATGCCATCCATATATCATATGTTCTTAAGAGAATGTCAGCTAATAGTAAATCAGGATAGGACCTCTTGTTCTCTTTGTACTGTCTTTGATTCATTGTATTCGACGAGAAAAGGCATCCATGTCTTGCGTATCCATTTGTGTGTTCACCGATCACTTTACCTATCAACTGATTCTCCAAATTTCAGCTCTGTAGAAGTTACTTTTTAGTCCCTCACTCCAAACTATCCCAAAGACCGTTTTTATATGCACGTCATCTTGTACGTGCAAAATTGATGACGTCCACATCTTTTTCTTCTTCTGTGTGCCGTGCCAGGATGTGGACAATCATGGCTCTCTACAATTTCCCGCCCTTTGTAGCCCTTAATAAAAATTTGTCTTTTTACTATATCTCAAAACTCCGGTCCTGCCAACCACTGACACAATCTCGTTAGGTAAGTTATGCTCTGCTTTCCCCTGTCTTCGGAACGCCCCACGTTCAAAACCGGCCTTGTTCCACACCCCGCCTTGTGGGGAGGTCTCGGGTAAATACCGAGCAGTTAACGATTAATCGCTTGTCGACTCTCTGCCTACGGGCGGAGAGGAACTCAGACGAGGCTATGCCGAAGGGCAGAGTCATCTTGTACGTGCAAAATTGATGACATCTTCTTCTTCTTTGTGCCGTGTCCCTTCAGGACGTGGACAATCATGACTCTCTACAATTTCCTCTCCTTTGTAGCCCTTAATAAATTTGTCTTTTTGCTATATCCCCAAATCCCGGTTCTGCCAACCATTTACACAATCTTGTTAGGTACATTATGCCCTGCTTTCCGTTGTCTTCAGAAAGCCCCCATCTTAAAAACCGGGCTTGTGCCACACGCCGCCTTGTGGGGAGGTCTCGGGTAAATACCGAGCAGTTAACGATTAATCATTACTCTGCTTGTCGACTCTCTGCCTACGGGCGGAGAGTAACTCAGATGAGGATATGCCGAAGGGCAGAGTCATGTCTGAGGCGGTAGACAGCTGCCCGACCCCGTGTATGCGGGATTCTCGGGAATGTCTTAGCTCGAGCGTAAGCGCTTGAAAAGTTCCACGCTAAAAACTGGCCTTGTGGAGAGGTCTCCGTTAAATACTGAGGAGTTAATGATTGACTGTTTATTAAATTAGTCTGTGTTCTCAACTGTGTATCATATTATTCTACGGAATAGACTACATCTTATTTTCTATATTACGACACGACAATTGTTGCGTATTCTCATACTCCCTAACACTCAGTAGTAACCCCCTTTCATCCTAGTGTCTTTATTGCTTTGCTTGGGGTGATGATTGAGAAAGGACATGGAAAGAGTAATTAGAAGAATCGCCTCCATAGATTACGCTTCGGATCGAAATTCCAAGGGGAAAAACACGACACCTGAAGAAGGCTTCTGGGTACAACGGTTGAAGCATTGTAGGAATAAAACCCAACATTAACATGCTGGCCTGAAATCTTCTTCTATGTGCCATGTCATTTCAAGACATGGCCGATTATAGTTCACCACAACCTCCTATCCTTTACAGCCAGCGTCGCTTTGCCAAATCTCCCACCCTGTTCCGCTATCAATTCACACAAGCTCATCACGTAGGTAACTCGTTGCCGCCCCTGTTCTTACCTTCAATATGCGCTGTGAGTGTCAAATTTTCCAAGCCGTCCTTCTCATTACATGTTTAAGAAATGTCAACTGTTTCTATCTGATAATGAATATGTGCCCTTTTTGTTTCCAGTTTCCTTAAGATTTCTTCGTTGCTTACGCGCACCCTCCATGGAATTCTCAGCATCCTTCTGTAGAACTACATTTTTGTTGCCTATTTGTTTCACTTAATCTGTGAAGAGATGACTCAGAAAAACATATGTTAACGAGTATTCCCATATAGTTAGCTTTTAACACAAAATCTCCGACGATTTCTATTTTGACTTTTTTCAAATCTTCGTTGAGGATCACACATATTTTTCACAAATGTGCTCAAAATAATTGTTATACAAAAACAATTCTTGAAAGCCAGATATAAAGGTCTTTGAACTGGGGGTGGTTCCGTTCTTATTGTATAATCGGACGTTTTGGGGTAGGATTAAAGAATTTCCAGTAAAAGCATGTATACGGGGTAAAATCACCAGAAAACCCTGAGATAAATAAATAAATAATTATAAGTGAATTTTTAAGAAAAAATAAAGGAAAAACGAGTTTAGAAAGAAAGAAAGAAAAGTGTATTTTAGAAAGAAACAAAGAAAGAAAAAAGAAAGAACTAGAAAAAGAAAATAATATTTTAGAAAGAAAGAATTAAGAGTATATTCAGAAAAAAAATATTTTAGAAAGAAAGAAACAGGTATTTTAGAAAGAAAGAAAGAAAGAGAGAGAGAAATAAAGAAAGAAACAAGTATTTTAGAAAGAAAGAAAGAGAGAGAGAAATAAAGAAAGAAACAAGTATTTTAGAAAGAAAGAAAGAAAGAAAGAAAGAGAGAAATAAAGAAAGAAACAAGTATTTTAGAAAGAAAGAAAGAAAGAGAGAGAAATAAAGAAACAAACAAGTATTTTAGAAAGAAAGAAAGAAAGAGAGAGAAATAAAGAAACAAACAAGTATTTTAGAAAGAAAGAAAGAAAGAGAGAGAAATAAAGAAAGAAACAAGTATTTTAGAAAGAAAGACAAAGAAAGAAAGGTGTATTATAGAAAGAAAGAAAAAAGGAGTATTTTAGAAAAAAGTAAGAAAGAAAGAAAGGAATATATTAGAAAGAAAGAAAGAAACAAAGAAAGAACTATTTTAGAAAAGGAAAATATTTTAGAAAAAAAGAATTGAGAGTATATTCAGAACGAAAATGTATTTTAGAAAGAAAGAAAGGTGTATTTTAGAAAGAAAGAACTATTTTGGAAAAAGAAAATAATATTTTAGAAAGAAAGAATTAAGAGTATATTTAGAAAGAAAAAATTATTTTAGAAAGAAAGAAAGAAAGAGAGAAATAAAGAAAGAAATTAGTATTTTAGAAAGAAAGAAAGAAAGAAAGGTGTATTATAGAAAGAAAGAAAAAAGAAGTATTTTAGAAAAAAGTAAGAAAGAAAGGAAGGAATATATTAGAAAGAAAGAAAGAAAGAAAGAACTATTTTAGAAAAAGAAAATATTTTAGAAAGAAAGAATTGGGAGTATATTCAGAACGAAAATGTATTTTAGAAAGAAAGAAAGAAAGAAGGGAATATTTTACAAAGAAAGAGAGAAAAAAGAAAGAAAGAAAAGAGAATTTTAGAAAGAAATATGAAGAATATATTAAAAAGAAAGAAAAGTGTATTCAGAAAGAAAATAAAAAAGAAAGGAAGAAAAGTGTATTCAGAACGACAGAAAGAAAGAATGAAAGAAAGGAAAGAAGAAAAAAGTATTTTAAAAAGAAAGAACGTATTTTAGAACGGAAGAAAAGGAAAAGATCATTTTAAAAAGAAAAAAAAGAGAATTTAAGAAAGAAAGAAATGAAAGAGTATTTTAGAAAGAAAGAAAGGAAAGAGTATTTTAGTAAGAAAAGGAAAAGATCATTTTAGAAAGAAAGAAAGAAAAAAAAGAGTATTTTAGAACGGAAGAAAAAATATTTAATGAAAGAGTATTTTAGAAAGAAAGAAAGGAAAAAGAAAGAAGTAGTTAATTGAAAAATAGTGACGAGACCAATGTCAGTATAATGCTCGCAATCTTGAAAATAGCGCTTCTCATATCTTCAGACAACCTATCGATCAATAAAGTTCTGTCTCTATTATCGTGGCTTTCCCTTTCTGAGTTTGTTAACATCAAAAGAAATTGAACTCGAACTGTTTTTCTTTTTCCTTTGAAATATTTCTCGGCATCGATCATTTTGGTAAATGCACACAAAGCGTAGGCGTGATGCATCCGGGGCTCAGGCAACGGGTTGAAGGGAAATGACGAAGTCATGTTTGCTAGAAGAACAAGTTATATTTCATCTCGTTCATGTATGGTTGACGTAACATTAAAGTGAAGGAAACTGAACAACAGTTTTACAGACCTGGAGCGACTTAAGTGTATACACAATGACATGACTACTTATAAAATCCTCCGATAAAACAAAGCAAAAATGTTGAAGCAAATTGACTACAGGGCGAACATTTATTAATAACTAAAGGATCTTATATTACAGAACTTCTTTAAAAAGACCTATCAGAAATGCCACTTAGTTTCAGTGAAAAAAGAAAGCGAGTAGTGCTTAGTCTCCTACTGGTCCCTAAAAAATAATGGACTATTCCGTTTTGATCGTCTTAAAAAATAATGGACTATTCCGTTTTGATCGTCTTAAAAAATAATGGACTATTCCGTTTTGACCGTCTTTAACCTGTTCTCTTTCAAAAAGAAGAAATGAAATCGTGGAGAGCCATGGTCGCCTACGTCCTGATGGAACACGGCATATAAAGAAGGAGTCAAACTATAATTTTCATCTTAAAAATGCTACTTTAGTTAAAATAGAAAAGCAGTTTACTGGGAAAAAGGAAAAAATCATTTTAAAAAGAAAAAAAAAGAATATTTAAGAAAGAAAGAAAGATGTTCACATATTTGGTGACACACCCTTATTTTTTAAAAATAACGACCAGCATTCATATTCATAATTGTTATTTTAATTCCAGGTTTATAGATAAGATCTAGGAGTCCTACAAGGATTTATTATTAACTGACATCATCTTAAAAGCATATGATACATGGATGGCATTGTATAGATAACAGACCCAGAAGGATAATTGAAAAAAAATATGCAAAGTAAAACAAGGCGAGAAGAAAATACATATGGAATGCAAAAGAGGCAGGGGAAAGCATTTAGAAAACTACCATATGTGTTGAAACATATAAAAGACGCTACTTGGTTTCAGTGAGAAAATAAAAAAAAGAATGGAATACAGAGTGTTTAACGCTTTCTCACTGAAATTTAAAAAGTTGGTCAGCTTCAAATCTTTTCATCTGTACACCCTTATTCTTTTAAATAACGACCAGCATTCATATTTATAATTGTTATTTTAATATTTTGTTAAAGTAGTTAAGGTCAAATATTTATGGAAGCGATAGGCGGATATTTTGTTGTCGTCGAACACACCACCAGTTTATTCAATTATTCACTGAATGTGTTTTAATGTGTATGCTGCTGCTTAAGGCTGTCCATCATTGCTGACGACGACGCTGTCTTCCATCTCTGTCGGTCTTCTGTGGGTTGCCAAGTGAGATAGCAGCCCGATCCGTGAGCGGCAAGTTGGCACAGGTGGCAGGGAAACATGCCCGGTGCGGGATTGGCAAGTTGCAGATGACGCTGGCGTTGCCTTTCCTCGAGCGATCCTCGTCTCTCGTCCTCGAATTGCGCCTTTACGGCGACGCTGAGAGACCACCAGCCAGTCCGATCCCTTGCCTCGGTTCGGTCGTGTATATAGTTTACCCGATTTCATTTAGTTTCTTTTTGTTTATGTTTCTGTCCCTTTTGCTATTAAATATTCCACATTCTGATAACAAAAGATCTGCCAAGAAAGGTGAAATGTTGTTAGAAAATGGACGTAAATTTACTCTGCATTTTATAACGATTAAAGCCCTTTTTACAGATTTTCTTAGTAAACTGCTCTTCTATTTTAACTAAAGTAGCATTTTTAAGATCAAAATTATAGTTCGACTTTCTTCTTTATATGCCGTGTTCCTTCAGGACGTAGGCGGTCATGGCTCTCCACGGTTTCATTTCTTCTGTAGCTTGAACAGGAGCTGCTCATTTCTCACTCGTAATTTTGAAAAGAAACCATTTTGTCCAAATCGTGTTATTTCGTTCTGAATATACACTTAATTCTTTCTTTCTAAAATATTATTTTCTTTTTCAAAAATATTTCTTTCTTTCTTTCTAAAATACTCCTTTTTCTTTCTTTCTAAAATACACATTTCTTTCTTTCTTCTTTCTTTCTTTCTTTCTTTCTTTCTTTCTTTCTTTCTAAAATAGTTGTTTCTTTCTTTCTTTCTTTCTAAAATAGTTGTTTCTTTCTTTCTCTCTCTCTCTCTTTTCCATCCGACAAAATGTTTAATATTACGTTGGCGCAAAAATAATGTCGTTTTTTGACGTATTTTTTAACGTCAAAAAACGACATTATTTTTTCACCAACCCAATATCTAAAAACAATAAAACTAAACAAATAAACACCAAACAAATTGAGTTTTTTTTTTTTTTTTTTTTTTTACCAGGTTTATAGATAAGACGATTAGCCATCTTAACACTATTTGTTGTAAGAATCACTGAAAAACGTTATTCAGCAAGAAAAAGAACAGGTTAAAATAGTTTTGTATCAACCCCCTATATCTTCACAACTGAACACTGGTGAGAAGAAAAAGATCATTAAGGCCTTCATTAATGCTACCAACATTCATACACTGGCTTCTATTTTCAAAGACCATTCAAGAATCATCAACAGTGAATAAGGTTTAAAAAGTAGAGAGGAAAACTAGATCAGGAGGACACAACAGCAAGCGGGATCATCATTTCAACTTAGCGCTAAAAAGATCCAATTCAATCCATAAGACGTGAGAGAGGAGTTTCATCTGACAGTTCAAAAGACTGTGAAAAAGGCTTGAAAATGAAATCGGACGTGAAATCTGTGAGGCACCATTTTACTCCAGGATAGAAAGGTAGAAGGTTAGAGAGGGGGAAGATCATCTTGAGTAAGTTTGAAAATGATCCTACAATATATATATATATATATATATATATATATATATATATATATATATATATATATAATAAAAAGGCTTAAACACTAATATTCCATGGTCAAAATTTATTCCATTGGAATCGTAAATACGATCCAATTCCTCAGACCTACAAATTCACAAAGAAAACAGAAAAAAAACAACTCCGGAAATAAAAATAAAATTTAAAGAGAGTGTAAGTATGAGAGTGTGGGACGAATGTTAGAGCTAAAGAGAGGGGTAACAGACGAGAGAAGGTGGGAGATTAAAACTTAACAGAGAGGTGTTTTAGAGAGGTGAGTGGAAGGGGGAAATATGAATGTTGTCCGATGACTAATATATTAAAGATACATTTCGTGGTGACATACACACACCATAGACGATCTAATGTTAAAGATCAGAATAAGAGGGAGGGAGAGGAAAGGAAAGAAGAGGTGGGGGAGAGAGATGGGGCGGGGGAAACTAAAATTGAAGCACATTTACAGAAAGGGTCGCTGTGTAATTGAGAAAATTTGACAAAATTAATATCGACTACAGATTACAAATCAAATATAAACATATAAAAAATAAATATAACGATTATCTATAATCTAGCAAGGACCTATATTTTTTTAAATGTTCATATATATATATATATATATATATATATATATATATATATATGAACATTTTCAATCCTTCTGGAGCTTCTGATCCTTAGCTATGATTAATTAATGATGAACATGTCATTTTTGTTTATGATCGATTTCAGCACGATTCTTCTGATAAGGTTGGGGAGTAATCATACATTCTTATTGTTCAAAGTAGATTCCAATAGTGTTATAAAAAGCCTCGGGGATATTCCAGTAAGATATCTTTAATCATTTGTAAGTTACAACAGTTCAATTTTGACAAAGTTCAAAAGCGTCTCCGCATCCTTGTGGGAAAAGAATTGTTTTCCACACTCCAACATCTTACTCATAGGCGGGATGCGGCGAGCATCCCACTGCTCTATCTCTACTACCGTGGAAAATACTCGACCAACTGCATCTCCTAATTACACCAACTCTAACTTTCCCGGCTAGGACCTGCCATGCTACTTACATAGTATCAAACCACCAACATTCCCTATGCATTCCATTAACAAAAAGTAAGTTCCGCTCAAACAGCTCCTTCCTGTGAACCACTGCCCTATCGAACAGACTCCCTAGAGGAGTTTTCCCGATTAGTACAAACTTAACCTGTTCAAGTCTAGAGTCAACCGTTATTTTAACTTCTAATCCATATAAATTACCCCTTAATGTATTCCTCGAACTCGAGTGGCTCGCGATCCTTTGTACAGGGTGAACCTTATTTTTTAAAAAAGCCTCTTAATAAATTTAGACATTTTGTTATTTCCCATAAACCCTGTTCCTAGAAAGAGTGATAACTCTGGACTTGAGGAATACTCTTTTTTTTTTATGAGAAACTATTTTAATAGTAGGCATGTCCACTGTTTTCGCGGAAAAACAGCATAGCGTAAATGAAAAATGCCACAAAATTAAAGAAAATAGAGTATTATCGTCAAAATGTTTATGTTATTATTAAGATGAAAGAAAAAAGTATTTTTTAATTATTTTTTGAAATTTTTTAATATTTTCTAACACGTTCGAAATTTCGGTTAAAATCTTCTTTTGTTTACGTCATCGCGGGAACGTTAAAATAACAGGTTTTTTTTGCGCTTTTTCCCCGTTGAAAACACATTGATTTGGAAATTCTTGTAAAATTAAAGTAATTGTCCAATTTTAATGAAATTTTCAGGACTTATTCACAAATAAATGAAATTATTTTTGAAATATTTTGTTTTTAGAAAGTTTTGGTAAAAAATGTTTTTTTTTTAAATATGTTACCCCCCACTTATTTAATTTCATGAAATTTCGCCCAAAACCTTTTCGGCTCCTCAATTTTTTTTTTTTTTTTGTTAAAAGGAGGAGTCTTTGGAGATGATAAATAACCTACTTTTTTTTTTTCAAATTTGAGCTATTTAACTGAAAATCATGTCTGAATTGAAAAATAATGAATCCAATAAAACAATGATATTACTTAATTAGAAAAGTTTTTAATTGCTTTTGTAAATAAGTAATATTAAGGACATTATTGTCTGAAGAAATAATTTTTTTCTGATGAATAATTAATTTTTACAAGAATTTTTTCGCTTTTTAAAAAATTTTAATTATAATAATTTATAATAGTTTAACATCGTGTAAAGCTCTGTATTAGGAGGGCTCCTCGATATTATGTAGTAATTTAGTAGAAAAAAACTTTACGAATCCAAAATTGCTAAGTTTAATAAATTTAGTTGAGCTACTTTTTTTAAAAATAATTTTTTATGTTGTATTTTTTTACTTAATACATTCCTTATTTCCGTGTATGATATACTGAAATTGCCAGTATTATTACAAGGTCACGTGATTTAAGGGTTTTGTCCCTTTACGCGGCCTTTTCATAACATTTTTTATTTTCCATTCAACTTTAAAAGTGTAAACTTTAAATTTTAAAGTAATTTTTCTTTTTTTCATTTACTATTTCACTAAATAATTTTATTTTATGTATTGTATTTCCATTAGTGTGGGTCATACTCAAATAGAATAATTTTTTTTTTTAACTCAGACTTTTAAAAATTATGTCATTGATGGTAATCCGTCGTAGCTGTCATCGCCTCGTCATTCAACAATCCATCAATAGGTGGGTCAGATTAACAGGGTCGATCGTTAATAATTGGTTGTATATTATTTTTTTACGCTATAAGTAAGAAAGATTTCTTTCAAATCAGATTACTTTAACTTTAAATTTTTTAATTTTACTAAAATAACGTCAGAAATTTTTTTAAATATTTTAAAAATCGATAAATTTGTGTTTGTTTACAAATTTCTTAAAATTAAGAAAATGGCCGTTTTTAAGAAAATTTAAAAATTTAAAATTAAACTTGACAATCAAATGTATATAGTTTCTATCTGAAATACACCAGAATTGTTTAATTAATAGAAATCGTAAATTTAATCATTAAACTTTCAATTAAAGCTAAAATGAAATCTTCAAGAATGTTTTTTCGTTGTAAAAAATTCATTTTAAACTTCAATATAGAAAATTTATGCCGAAATAGTGGAGGTACCTATTTAATAGAAAGATTTCTATTGACAGTAGGGCAAACTCTTACGTCAATGAATGTCGAATGTTTCCTGCATGGAAAAAAAAAAAAAAGCTAATATCAACACTACCATGTTAACATCTGTTCAAAATTTTCTCTGTCAAACCCTCGGAAGTTTAAAGAGAGATACATTTACTTCACTTTCATAAGTCTTTCTATCTTGTCAAAAAAAAAAAAAAAAAAAAAAAAACTAACTAAATTTACGTTATTTTGCGATCAATTTCATTATTCTGGTTTAAAATTTGTTTTATAGATATGAGGCTGGGGTGTGCTTACATATCAATCAATGCTCATAATTTTGAAGAGAAATAGATTTAATTAATTTTGATATCTTTTTCTTTATTCTATCTGGTGTATTGCCGTTTTATAAAATTGGAAACGTTACACGTAGCATTTTTAAATATAAATGATTCAACGTAAATTCAAAGAGAACTTCGAAATGTCAGAATATAATAACACTCTCCTGACTATTGGAAATACATTTTATTCTAATTCTTAATGAACAGCATATTTAATAGTGCCGAGCCAAACTAAAAGAAATGTTACATTAGAAATTGAATATTCGGTGAGCAATTACGACTAATGTATTGAGTGTTTCTTTTGGAAAGAAACCCTTTTCTGTTCATATAATCTCGTATCTGAATTTCCGGGGCTTTCTCCTCTGGATTCCTTGTGACAATTATTGCAGGTAATAAAGTAAATTCCACCTTCAAGTTTTATCTTATTTTTATTTTGTTTCTGTATTAAGTCTTTTATTGCTTTAGATGTAGTTACAACAAATTTTATATTAAGCTTAGATAAATTCTTTTCAATTGTTGTTGTGACAGAATTAGAATTCGTGCGTCGATACGGCGGGATGTCGAGTATAACAAGGGCCAAATATGTGAGCAATGACGAAGTTTTAGAGAAAACGGCAATAAAAAAGAAACTTATATTTAACATCTGTAAAAGACAGTTGAAATTTCTAGGACACACAATAAGGAAAAGAGGCTTGGAAAATCTGATACTCACAGGACAGATTGAAAGCAAGAGGGACATAGAAAAAAACAACGCATAACATAATGAGTTTGAGTAAATGGATGGTGGAAGAAAATTTAAAAGAAATAACAAAATGTCAAAATTTATTTGGAGTCTTTTCTTTTTTTAATAGTAAGGTAAACCCTGTACAAGGCCCGGGATCCACTATCGGTATAGGGTTACGATAAAGGGTAGTTTATATAAATAGATAGGAAGCGAAGATAACGGTTGACTCTAGATTTGAACAGGTTAAGTTTGTATTAATCGGGGAAACATCCTCTAGGGTGTTTGTTTCATAGGACAGTGGTTCGCTGGAAGGAGCTTTTTGAGTGGAAATTACTTCTCGCCGATGGGATACAGAGGGAATGTGAGTGGTTTGTTCCTATGTAAGTGGCATGCCTGGCCCTAGCCGTGAAAGTCAGAGCTGGTGTAACTAATAGATTCAGTTCGTCCGGGTATGGTATTAGCAGAGAAGTGAGATGTTAGCCATATCCCGCCTGTGTGTGTGTGTGTGTGTGTGTGTGTGAGAGAGAGAGAGAGAGAGAGAGGAGGTTGGAGCGTGAAAAATAACTCTTCTCCCACAAGGAAGTTATGTGATTTTCCGTCTGGATTTTTTGTCGAAGGTATTGAGGAAAGTCGACATCTTGATTATGTAATTAGTTCCCCTTCGAATTAAATGTGCTACTAACTAATTCTTATTGCTGCTGAAAGTATTCAAGTGAATTGTTTGTTATTTGTAAAGCTCTTTCTTAGTGATTATGTAGTGCCAGTGTAGAGAGTCTGAAGGAGTATTGTCTTCTTTGAGGCCTAAAACATTCGTCCGCTTGAAACCATTTTTATCATTGATCTGAGAAAACTAGTAAATAGTTTAAAGTTTAGATATTTCTGAAGAGGTTGACTGCCATGAATGGCACACGTGTGAAAGAAACTGATATCAACATGAATAACTTATTTATTTTCGTTCAAAATTTCGAGTGTTCATTGATAAGTAAGCTCTCTGATCCTAAAAAATAAGTTTCATAGTAGTAGATATGTGTTTATCTCGATAGATAGAGGTGTAGTGCCCTGTTTGGTCAAAACTGAATGGGCGAGGGTATACGGAGGCCGTGCGCTGTCCAGGCTACATAGCCTCCAACTCGGTCGTACCGTCATGATCCAAAGAAATACATGCTTCACTTATAATATCCACACCACTCTGTTTGGATATGAAAACAAGACAGTTGAGGTTTAAAATCAGGGTTTTCCGTCACATAGATGGACTGCCTTCGGACATTCTGCGTCTGGGAGCTGGAATTATTTGTCAGTGGCTATTTCAAATGCATGCCACAGAAGAAATTTATAGACTGTGGGAGCCTGTCCCGACTCTCACCCGTGGCTATAACAACTTTTGGAACATACATAATGTACGTATAAAAACATTATATATATGACGTGTTTTAGAACCTCCAATTTTTTTTAATATATAAAACCTTAAGTAAACAAAATCATAAGAATCTCTATCTATAAAAGGCAGGATGTGTGTGTGTGTGTGTGTGTAACGAATGCACGGCCGCAATTTTCGACGGATTTGCCCCAAAATTTACATGCACATGCTCCAAGTTAGCGGAAGGCCAAGACCGACTTTGCATTTTCTAACTCCCATCGACAGTGGAAATAATCCATTTTTTCATGCTTCTACGGAAATTTTCATGTAGTTTGCGGTCATTTTGCACTGGCCAGAGTGAGAGCCAATAGCTGGCTGCCACGAAAAGGCAGGACGATTCTATTGGCTAGCGTGAGAGCCAATAGCTGTCTGACACGAATGTTAATTAGCATGCTAGCATGCAATAAGATCGATAGCTGCATTCTTCACAAGTGGGAAAAATTTAAATCTGCATGGCACTTTACTCCAATTGGCTCATTCGCTTGCTTAAACTCAACATTGATTCTGATTCCGCAGAACTGTGTTTGGGTGTGAAAAAGTATTTGTTGTTAACATTCTTTTTTTCATTCGGTTTTTCCAGTTACGAGTCCTTTTTTAAAGCTGATCGTTTTGTGTTCATTTTGTTTAGTTCTTTTTTCGTAATAGTTTTAATGATTAATATAGAGCTTAGAAAAAAAATTCGGAGTGTATGATAGGCAAGAAGTAAGGCATGTATCAACATCAGCACGGCAAAGGGCACTCCTTTAAAGTCAAGGAAGGGCAAAAATATTTTAAGTTAAGTGATAGCGATTGCTGTATTAGTCGTACGATTTTTGAATCAAGCACGGGCAACGCCGGGCCATGCTGCTAGTACAATATAAATTACGATATAGCCAGAGAATAAACAAACACAAATATCGAAAATTTTCTTAATTTTGAACAAAGATACCAGAAGGAAAAAATAAATATAAATCGAGATTTAAGCCTGAAAACTCATCGATTATGAATCATTATATTGTAAAATAATTTTTAATAAATTTTGGCACAGGCGCTAAAAACCTGATAGAATGAAAACAAGAATATAGCAGTGAAGTAAATTAATTTCTCTTCAAATTTACGAGGGTTGAAATATAAATAATATCTCCAATTTTATAAAATAATTTTTAGACCATATACCAGGTGTAACAGCAAAATTATCCAAATCGTGTAACAGCAAAATTGTCCAATTCTTAGATTAAGCTCTGAACCGTTGTATCTTAGAAATGATTAAAGATATCTTACTGGAATATCTCCGAGTTTTTTTGTAATATTACTAGACTCTACTTTGAGCAATAAGAATGTATAATTACTCTCCAACCGTAACAGAAGAATCGTAATTAAATCGATCATAAACGAAAATGACATGTTCATCATTAATTAATCATAGCTAAGAATCGGAAGCTCACAAAGGATTGAAATAAATTTCACACACACACACACACACACACACACATATATATATATATATATATATTACAACTTATTCAGGATGATTTTCGCCCTCTCTATCCTTCTACCTTTCTATCCTGTAATAACAAGATGCCTTTCACGTCCGATTTCATTTTCAAGTCTTTTTTCACTGTTTTTTGGACTGTGGCGGGTGAAACTCCTTTCGTTTTATTGATTGAGTTGGATCTTTTCTAATTGATCTCTTTAGCTCTAAGTTGAAATGATGAGCCTTCTTACTGCTGTCACCACCTGATCCAGTTTTTCTCTCTACTTTTTAAAACTTATTCATCATTCTCTTAATGGTTTTCGAATGGACTTTGGAGATGGAAGCCAGAGTATGAATGTTGGTACCATTACTGAGGCCTGAATGATTTTTTCTCTCATCTTTTCTCAGCTGGAAAGACATTGGGGCTGATACAAAACTATTTTATCCTGTTCTCTTTCTAGCTGAATAACTCAAAGAGTTTGTCAGTGATTCTTACAACAAATGGTATCAAGATGGCTAAACGAAACAATTAGTTTAGTATATATATATATATATATATATATATATATATATATATATATATGTATATATATATATATATATTAAACATTTTGTAGGATAGGTTGTAACACGATTTGGATAATTTTGGTGTTATACCCAGAATAATAATGGGACTTTTATCAAAATGATTTCTTTTCGAAATTACAAGTGTTGATTGATAAATACGTTCTACAATCCTGTAAAACAATTTTTAAACCAGATCGAATAGGGGAACTCATGTTAAAGATAATACATTTATTTCTTTTCCTAATTACGAGGATCGATAGCTTCGTAACGTCTGTAATTCTATAAAAGAAATTTCAAAAAAGACACTTTCTCTGTTAGCTATCTAAGACACTACTTTCTGCCTTCTATCAGCATGGCTAATGGTAATCTCCAAGAGATTTGCGGCAATTTTTTATCATTTCCCCTTTGAAATGACTAGATCATTTGTTATATTTTGGTGAGGCATGCTTAGGATATGCACCCTTCGGCTTACTATGCCAACAGAATAAGTGGGCAATTCGGGAATGAGTTATTAACGATGAATTGTTTTCTAGTGAGCACAAATTTCATTTTCGTTATTATTTCATGATTAAAATGATCAAAGTATATTACAGAATTTCACTTCTCTATTATAAGTTTTGAAACTATATATATTTAACTATCTTTTTGTTTTTTAAGTTTTTCTCTTTCATGGATGCCATGATCTTCGGAGGATTATTTAGAGACAAAGTCAATTGGTTTTTAAGCTTCCTTCAAGTGACGTGGAGTAAAATTTTAATTATGTAAGAATTAAATATTACTGGGGTGTGGACCAGAATTTTAGAAATACTAAAGTGGGGCATGGCTCCAAATCGGTTGGAAACCACTGGGCCAGATGTTACCATAAGTTCTATACATTTTCTTCTATCGCACTTTTCCCTTGTGGGCTTCTTGTATTTCAAGTCAACATTGATCTTTAAAAATTTAAATGCAATGTAAATCGTTATATCCTGTCTTCTTAACTTTTATTCTTTTGTTGTCATCTCTCCTTGGTAGTTCTTTTTTATCGATAGAATAATGAAACCGCTATAAAAATATCCTTACAATGTCCTTCTCTTCAGAATTACCATTGTTGATTGGGAAAGATTTCTTTTGTTTATCGATATATCAAACTCTATGGGTTATTTAATGCCGATATCTAAATAGTCTGTAAGCAATTATATGGCTTCAGCTAAATATATTTTGAACGCAATCGTATGCCTTCAATTACAGATAGTTTGTACACAATTTTATACGTTCAGGGTTAATGTGTGCTGTGCAGATGATGTGCTGTATCGATGGCAATTCTTTTATAAAAATGTATGCTGATAATTTCACTACAGATATATATTCTCCTACTTTCCTATATTTTCATTTTTTGTTGTGGGTTCAATATTTTCCCATAGCTAGGACCCTGACAGGTGCTACAACACCAGACGAGGGTAGGCCTGGGAACAACAGCAATTAAGCAGTGGTTCCACGTTCCTCAAAACCTCAAATCTTCCGATCAGAACCTTTGCTGCTAGATGTAGTTTAACGCCATACCCAGGACGATTTGACTGATACATTTGAAGGAACTTTAGACCAGATAGAACAATGAAATTGGTATCAAAATAAAATAAATTTATTTCTCTTTTAAATTACGAACGTTAACTGATGAAAAAGATAGAATAATGAAATTAATCTAAATATCAGTTAAAATCGTATCTCTTCTAAAATCAATTTTGATTAATGAGTAAGTTATTCAGTACTGTGAAACAAACCAAGACAGTTCAAGTTAAATATTCTATGAATATTTAAACTGATATCAAAATGAATTAAATTTATTTCTCTTCCAAATTACAAATCTCAATTTTTCAATATGATTGATACAAGATCAACGCATTCATATCGTGACTTTCATATAAATATCTTGAATGGCCCCAAACGCGTTCAGAAATATCTAAACTGTCAACTATATATAACCACTTTCTCTGATCAGTGGTTAAAAATGTCTTCGATGATTGAAGCCAGTAGGTCTTGACGAAGACGTCCTTCTTTCAGATATTATGGACTGTCTCTAGAGAATTACAAACAAAAAAATTACCAGCAGTACATTTGTGTAAAAGAAATTACTAATTCTGCCAATAAAATTAAATTTCGGTATCAAAAAACCCCTAAGGAGTTGATATGTTGCTAAACAAAAAACTGATTATTAAAGGGTGAAAGATTATTGCGGTTTATTACGTCATTCTTAATCTAAATCCCTGGATTTGTTTGTTCAAGTTAAATTTCGAAAAATATATATATATAAAATTCACTGTTTTTTATCCATAATGTTATACGTGTTAAAATTAGTCAAATTTTGAACAAGAAAAATCTCAAGTTGATCTTAGATATTGCCTCACATATTATTTATTTATTTATTTAAAATGGAATTCTCTATTATGACGTCTCTAATTTTTATTTAGATAGATTATATTTATTTTCAATTTTTCTAGTTGAATTTCTTTATTTATATTTGCATCTGATCCATTATAGTACATAATTAGGTTACAATAAAACTTTTAAAATTTTATATGTATACCACCTTATGAAAACTTAGATTTAGTAGAGTGGTCGCGGGGGCTTCGTATCATATATTCGGGGCGATTGTATCAGTGATTTGGGGTGGGCATGAGACCCTTGCACCGGCCCTGACTAGAGATCCGACAGTGCAAAATCGCTGCCACACGAGGGTGCACAACGACAGTGCATCTTGAACTTCTTATCATTTTCTCCGCTTGCTGACCGAAATGCCGCGTTGCACTGTAGTGGCGTGAAATCAATGCTGTCTCCTCGGGAAATATTCTGCGACGGCGTTGTCTGTGTGCTTACAAGGTTTCACAATACCTTATTGAATGAATTCATCATTCCATTTGGCAGATATGCCGTGCGAATGACGCCTTTATTGCTGCTTATCGAATACGGTAAGTGTACTTACTTATCAATCAACCATCGTTATAATAGTCTGAAGACGTTTCCCTCCTCCTCTCATTTTCGCTGTCAACTGTTATGCAATATCGTTACTCTTACATGGCAATGAATGCTGGACAATTTCTTCAATAATGAAGAGAAAACTTGAAGCAACAGTGATGTGATTCAAAAAAAGGATGCTGATATTGGTCGAAACATATAAGCAACGACGTAGTTTCAAGTAAAAGAACAAAAAAAATAATGCTGAAATGTATTATAATATAAATACTCCTATATTGCAGTTAATGTTTGAAAATTTCTTCAATGTTGAAGAGAAGACTTGAAACAGCAATGGTGACATTATCGAAAGGGATGCTAAGAATACCATGGTCGGAGCATATAAACAATAAGGAATCTCTGAGTAAAATATAAGTAGAAAATGCAATAATAATTCTCCTATATGGCAGTCAATGGTGATGAAGAGAAAACTTGAAGGAACAGCGTGATTCTGCAGATGGATCCTGGGAGTGCCATGACCAACGCCACTTCATAGACCGAATCAACAAAATACGGTTTCTTTTTCTTATTCGTTTTATTATACAAGGTGGGAGGGACGTGGTAGAATCGGAAATAAAACTTCAGGAGAACGCGTGTCCACTCGTCAGCTTAGCATTTCGTCACGTGCTGGCTAGCGTCTCAAAGGACTCTGGGTCCGGAAAGTGTGCCGACGCTTCAAAATTCTTACGACCCCCTAACATTTTTGCTCTTATATAAAATTCCATACCGTCTAGGTATTCTAACCAATCGCTCGCCATCCTGGCCCAGTCTCGGCGTTCTGTTACACAGATAAAGTAAGAAACGAATCATGAACTGCTATGTAATTGCTATACCGGAACATACCTATTCTACTGTTAATAGACTCTCCCACATATAATAAGTAGTAGTAGTAGCAGTCGCCAGGGAGCTCAGTGAGTTGGTCAGTCAGTCGATGTCGGACATTAAAGTATCAACCACCACAATTAAATTGCTGCGTCATTAACTATTATATCAAGTTCCTAACATTTTGTACGTCGAACCTTTTTAGGACCGACTTAGTGAAATACAAGCCTCCACTGTGAAACTACTCTACAACAGTAATATAAATCCGCTTATGCGGCAACGAATCCTGGACAATTTCCTCAAAGAGGAACAGAAGACTGGAAGTAACAAAGATGTGGTACTACAGACAGCTGATGAGAATAACATAGTCGGGACATGTGCGTAACGAGAAAGTTTTAAGGAAAATGCACAAACTTGCTTAGAATCAGGAAGAGAGAGTTGACATTTCTGGGTCACTTAATAAGGAACGAGGACTCTAAGAATCTATCACTCACATACTACACTGTAACCCGGATATAAGAGAGTTTTCGGGACCGGACAATAAGTATCTTATATCCGGGTTTCTCTTATATCCGGGTTTGGTTTATTTTGTTTAGGTAAGTATGGCTCTAATTTGGGACCAGAGAAAACCTCTCTTATATCCGGGTTTCTCTTATATCCGGGTCTCATATATCCGGGTTACACTGTACATTGAAGGTAAGGGAAATAGAACGAAATATAAACTACCTATCGAGCTTGTGGAACCTAATAGTAGAAGAGGGGCGGGAAGAGATGGTAAAGGGAGCTGTGGAGAACCATGATCGCAAACGTCTTGAAGGGACACGGCGCATAAAAAAAGAAGAATATCCTGAATTTTTCACCACCATAAAAGAAAACGGTAAACATTTCATTAGAAACAAATGAAAAAAGTACTGAACTCCTACGTAATAGCAGTCCTCCAATATGGCAGTAAATGCTAGACAATTTCACCCACGATGAAGAGAAAACTGGAAACAACAGAAATGTGGTTCTACAGAAGGATACTGAGAATACCATAGATAGAACTTATGAGCAACGAGAAAGTTTTAAAGAGAATGTTAGGAAAAAGGACCCATATTTACAATCAGAAAGAGACGGTTGAAATTTCTACCACACATAATGAGGAAAGGTGGTTTGGAGAATTTGACACCCATATGATATTTTTAAGACAAGAAAGGTAGAGACAGAGAGTAAGCAAGGTACCTAACGATTTTGTGTAAAATGCCGGTAGAATCGCCATTAACTGCGATAGTAAGGTAAAAATATTGTTTAGAGCTACAAAGGATAAGTTGCAAATGGCTATGAATCTCCACGACCTGAAGGGACACGGTATACATTTTCGATTCAGTGTTTCCTTTTCTACGGCTTCTCAGCCATTTTCAGGTTATTTAAAGCCATATTTTTTATGCTAAGATGTTTTTTCGGAGATAATAATTGCTTAGTAATACAAGTCTTAAATTTTCTAGGAGAGAAGAGGTGGATTCATAGCTTTTCGAAAAGTATTTTAGTGTAAGTGAATTTAACGGACCCAACTGATATCGGAACTCGGCTCTCCGATTAACAATTAGCAGCCACTATCCATTACATCGCCTGCTTACATCACATTGCATTCGCAAGCGGTCGACCATGAAGCTACTAAACACGATACAAAAAGAAGAAAACTATCCAACTTAGTGTAACTAATTAGCATTTCTATTGCTGTGAACGTAGTTATACGTCTTTACCTGCTGTATATGTAGAGGAAAACGCACGCGAAAAGCGAAGAAATGAAATAACCTTCAAACAAAGCTATACAACTTTAAATAAATTTTATTATTATTTGTTTTCCTTTGAGTTGAGTGAAATGGATTACAAAGATCCTTGCAAATGAAGTCCCACAAAAATATTTTGTTATTGTTTTTGCTTTTGACAACACAACAGAAATAATTGAGTTAATATGATTGAAAACATCAATGCACCTACATAACGAGAGTCACGTATTTACGATATTTTATGTATGTGTGTAGTTTTCCAGCAGTGAACAGGTGACCGTCGTTGTTATTACTAATAATTTTCGATTGTTTGCTTATCTCCTTTCGCATATTTTACGAGTTTTGTAATTTGCTTTAAAATCACGAAGCTATTTGCGTGAAGTTACTCAATAAATATGCGAGATATTTAGTAATTAATTATGCGAAGCATGTGAGTAATCCTCATCGCGGAACAATCCTGGTGAAAAGGTTCACCAAAAAATTGAAAACTGAATTTTGTGAATTTCGCGACAATATTTTTATAGGAAAACAGAGGGATCAAGGTAGCTAAAAACTGATCTATTAAACTCAGGAAGTTTATTGGTGAATAAATATATTTCTTAATCTTTAAATATCTTTTTTTTTTGTGGGGACATATTATTAATCATATTCTAGAGTGATCTCTCAAATTTCGTAACAGACAACAAATATAAGGTTGTCTAATCATTTAAAATCTGTAAAAGCGTTTGATATAACGCCGCTGATTGGTTAATAAATGTTAAGAAATGCTTAGGCGACCGTGTATCTTTCCATACATAACTGATGAGACAGATATTTTCCCGCAGAAGGTTGCCATTTTTTTCTGCGGTAGATCAGTTGCCATCCGAGGCTATAGAACACAGTATATTATGCTATTTACCCATAGCTGGAGGGAGAAGAAGAGGATTCATACCTTTCCCAAGGGTATTATCACGTAATGAACGTATGAACAGAAAATATATTAAAATAATTGTCGAACTTAGTCCATTTCATTATATATATATATATATATATATATATATATATATATATATATATATATATATATATATATATATCTTCAGGCGAAGAAGTACAATCAACGCATTGGAACATGAAATCTTTTTGGGTAGCGATTCCAATGTTTTTATTATAATCTTTTATGATAAAAATTATATATATATATATATATATATATATATATATATATATATATATATATAATTAGAACGAACGATGGTCCACATATACTTCTTATAATATATAGATTTAATAGGCAGGTTAATTAAATTTGAGGGATTGGCTAAAAAATGATAATATTGGCAGTAATATTGATGATATATATATATATATATATATATATATATATATATATATTAATTTAAAGAAAAAACAGACCACTTTAAGGCTCCATTAGATATAATTTATTTCACCAGAGAATTTTATTTTTCTCTGGATCTTCAGACTTCACTTTCAATGGTGAAAAGAAAAAATGAATTAAAAAATTACACTTTTGAAAGGCAGTATTAAGCTTATATAAGGTGACATAGAAGGTGGTGAGGAATAGTTTGAGAGACATAGTCGAGTTTAGAGAGGGGAGGGAGAGTTCTAATTTAAAAAATTTTTTTTACAATACTCATTATTGAGGAGGAGGGGTAAGGATCAGACACTGACCTATGTAATCAGTCAACTCAACGGTAATGATATGGGAAAAAGAAGAAAAAAGAGAAAAAAGGGAAAAAGAAAAAAGGGGGAAGTAAAGAGATAAGAGATGGACGTAGAGTTTTTGGAGGAAGGAGAGGGGTGGTATAGCTTTAGCAATTTTGATAAACAGATTTTAACGATTGATAGTAATTTAAATGTTTAAAAACTCCACAAAGAAATTTGATTTAATGCTTGTTAGCAATTTAAATATTTAACTTCTCCACAAATAAATTAGGGATTTAATATAAACCGAATATTATATTAATAAAAAATTTAAAAGAATAAAAATGTGAATGACTGTTAAGGTAAAACCTTTATCAGTTAAGACAGTCTAATTCATCTATTTAATTTGAAGCTATTTGGGATGGGTAATATTTCTTAATTAAGGTTTGTTTCAAATCAAGATGGAGTAAGATTTGAAGGTAATAGTAAAAAAAATACTGTTTTTACATACAAACACCACATACATATTTACGTAAATATACATACACATATATTCATATACATGTACAATTACACATATAACCACATACACATGTATCGATATACATCGGTATACACGCATATACATATGCAAATAACTATATATACCTATACGTTTTTCCACACGCATCCATCTTTATACATATTTAATTTCTTTCTTAACTTAGGCTGTAAGTCAAACCACACACCATCTATTATTAAGCATATACCCTCATCAATAGAGAAAAGAATCAGCATTAACTCCGCTAATAAAGAATTATTCCAACAACACAGTAATTTTTATAATGCAGCCCTAAAAAAATAGTGGACACACAAATGCTGACATCAATTATAGAAACAATTGTGCTTACCAGAAGAAAAACAGAAAAAGAAAAATCATTTGGTATACCCCTCCGTTCAACTAAATTGTTAGTATTAAGCTAGGACATAAATTCCTACCTTTAATTGTAAAACACTTTCCTACCAATAGTAGACTTAGTAAAATCTTTAATAAAAACACCCTAAAATTAAGTTACAGTTGCACTGAAAATCTAGAAAGTATAATAAAAAACACAATAATGAAATCCTGAAAAAAATCCAGGCCAGAATAGTATTAATAAAAATCCTACACTTAAATTAGACAAAAATAGTGAAAAATTATGCGATTGTAGAAGACCAGAAGACTGCCCATTGGAAAATATATGCGGCGTAAAATCTGTGGTATACCAATGTACTATCTCATCCATTGAGAGTCCTAAAACTAATATGATATACATTGGATCTACGAAGAATGAATTTAAAACCAGGTCGAGACAGCATAAAAGCTCCTTCAACAATATTATAAACAAAACTAGAAGTTGTAAAACTTGTGATGACCTTTTATGCCTACATGAAAAACTACATATTTATCAAGTTTCTAAATAATGAAAATTTATTAACCAATAGACATAAGTTAACGGTTCTTTGCAGACATCATCAAATTTTCGCATTGAATAATTAGCATCAAAAACAAACAAACAATAAAATAATAAATACAAATTTTAAACTCCATAGTCTAAATAAAAAGACTTAAAAGCTCTACCCAATAATAATAATAAAAAAAAAATAAAAAAAACCTTTATGAAGTCGTCAAAAAACAAATGTCAGCGATTATGACAGTTTTTCATATACACAAAACCCTTTCAGGAAAAAAAAATAAAAATAAAAAAATAAATAAATAAATAAAATAAAATAAAATAAATAAATCTCCATAGACACTTAACCAGACTAGACGATGTCATCTTCCACTTTGAATTTAGACACCCCAACTTTACCCTGACTTGACCTCTTTGAATGTAACTGAGATATTTATACAAATTATTAACCGTTACGCCCCTTTTCTTTAAACAATTGCTCTAGCCGTTAGCATAGTCATTTTAATTTTAATAATGAATATGCATATAAAAACTCGTAAATTTCAAGAATTAGTTATTCTAAAAAAATTTCGCTTGAAGATGGAACAGAGCTTTGTACTGTAATTCAATTTAATTCAAGTAATTATATTGAAGTTTTCGGCTCTTGTTTTGAAACATGAGAACTCTTATGTAGCGATGGATTCATATTTTTAAATAAATAATTATATTTAGGCTCTACTTTTGTATAGAGCACTGCTTTTTTAAAAATAATAACAAAAATACGAAAGAACTTTGGATTATTTACCTAACGAGCTCTTTCCTATTTTCTATATATTTTCACACATAAAAATATATATATATACATATATATATATACAAATTTATATGCAACCCCATAAACATGAATCAATATATATATATATATATATATATATATATATATATATATACCAACCTAAATTCACGAATACACGTACATATATACATATTTATACACGTATCCACACACACACACATATATATACATATATACATATGTATATATATATGCACATGAATTGACATATATGCAAGCCCATATACACATTTTTATACATACAATTATGTACACGTACACATGTGTGCATACAATCATCCTCATATCTAAATATACGCCAATATTTACCATCGTATATAAATATCTGTACCAACATTAAATATACCAACATTAAATCATAGCCAAAATAAGAATGTATATCAATGTACTTGTGCCCATATACAACTGCATATATATTATATTATAACTTATTTTTTATAAGTAGTGAGTTAAATTGAGGCGATTTCTATGTCTGCATCATTGTGTTGGTTTGGTAAAGCATCAGGTTCTATATGTTTTATCATTAGGATCTTCTCTTTAACACACAGCTCATATCGGTCTCTGAAATTTGGAGTTTGAATCCTAGAAATGATTTACCATTTCACTTGTGGGGTGAAGCCGTTTTCCAATAAATCCCAATACTGTTTCGATAGTGCTATTTGGTGTCTTTGGGATTCATTTGTGAAGGAATGGTGATGGTTGTAAAAACGCTGTTTCCAATTTCTCGCAGATATTCCTATATATGTCTTTTTTTGTTTTACATTTTCCTTGGGGGAAATTGTATATCACGTTTTCTGCCAAACAGATTCATCCTACTGGACAATCAGATCTTGCTCTGCAATTACAGGTAGATGTTTCTTTTTTCAATTGGTTAGCATTAAGATCCCTTTGTAATTGGTTACTGTGAATTCCATAAATATTTTGCTAACGTGAGAGCTTATAATTTTGCTATTGTGAGAGCTTATAATTTTTTCCACATTGCACATTGTATATATATATATATATATATATATATATATATATATAATAAATATCATTAAGTTTATTGCCAATATTGTTATCATTTTGTTCCTCAATTTTCATTAATCGTCCTATTAAATCTACACACACACATACACATACACACACACACAATTGATATATATATATATATATATATATATATATATATATATATATATATATATATATATATAAGAAAATATAAATGGGGAGACTAAGGTCAACACTGGACGGCCACAATCAGTTTTCTGCTTGAATGCAATTATCAGGTTTCGATAATTCGTTAATTATGTCCTACAAGTCACAATGGAATAAAAATAGTATTCAACGCTGCTGAATCTATTTTGATAAACAAAACGGTTTTTTACTTTCATATTTGTAACTTCCTTTCTATTTTATTTTATCTTATCTTTTTTTATTATTTCTTTGCGATAACCGATGCCAATCTCCGATTCGGGACCGACAGTCATATTGCAATATAATACGAAATTGCGACATTTGGATGAACATGTCCAATCTCCAAAGCGCCCGTGTTGATCTGGTACTTCTGGTGAGGATATCTTCAAATACACACACACACATACATACATACATACATATATATATATATATATATATATATATATATATATATATATATATATATATATATTCTCCATCAAGACATTCATTTATGTAGTTCACTGCTACCAGCAAGCAGAAATATTTCTTCTGATGATGATGGTCATTTTGGCCGAAACTCGTCGAGGAATCTAAATGAAATAATAATAATAAAAACGAAAGAATATTAATCTACAACCCAGTGTTTCTGAAGATTTTAATTTTTTAATAGTTCAATATATATATATATATATATATATATGTTAATAATAGTAATATTAACGGTAATCTTTTTGGAATTTCCAAGCGTTAAGAGCTCTATGTCAAAAGACATAGCCAAACTTATTATATAATGACAAACAAACACTTATAAGCAGCATATTTTCAAGTATATTTGGTTGAATAATCTCGAAAATATTTATTTATTTTATTTTAATCCTCTCATATTCACGGATCAATGACTTAGTGGTGTTATTATTAATCACAACTAAACGAAGAGTGATAAGAAAGGGCTACAAGAAAACGGAGTACATGGTCGTCAGTAAGAGGATGAAACCCAAAATGCGATCTGAAGGTCGGGAATACTAGAATCAAGCAGACCCGGAAGTTTAAATATCTGGGAAGCGTCTTGACAGAGGACGGTAAGTGGGACACTGAGAACCGTAGGCGTATTGCGATAGCCAAGGACACATTCCAAATGTTGGACAGAGTACTGCGAGACAGGAGGATATCTTTGGTAACAAAGAAGAAATACTGAACTGTTACGTGACATCTGCCCTTCTTTACGACAGCGAATGTTGGATGATTTCCACAAAAAGATGAAGAGACTCGAGGCAACAAAGGATGCTAAGGATAGACCGAGCGTGTGAGCTTACAGGGGTTGCAAACAAGGTGAATGCTTATACTTTATATCAGGGAAAAGCAGTTGAAGTTTCTGGGATACATAATGAGGAAGGATGACCTAGAGAATCTGATACTCACAGGTTGAATGGAGGAAAGAAAGATAAGGGAAAACAACGCGTGACATAGCTGGCGGACTTAAGCAATTGGATGACAGAACGTAATCTGGGGGAGGAAGCAGACAGCAGGAACTTTTTGAGAGCTGCAAGGGATAGAGGGAGGTGGAGAGCCATGATTCAACCCTGAAGATAATTTTGGATGAAATTGAAAGTACTTGTGTAAAATAAAAGAAATGACCAAAACTACGGCGTCTTTCTTAATTATTAGGTCGGTGCAAAAATATTGACGTAATAATGTCGTTTTTTGACGTATTTTTTAACGTCAAAAAACGACATTATTACGTCATTATTTTTGCACCAACCTAATAGTTTAATAACAACATTAAGAAATTGGTCCGTGAATTTGAGAGGATTAAAATGAAAATAAATAGACACAATATGTCTAGATTATTCATCCAAAGATGCTTTAATATCTGTCTGTGGTCGACTATATATATATATATATATATATATATATATATATATATATATATATATATATATATATATTACTTTCTCTGATTATCGCATAAGATGTGTAACAGCCAGTCAACCTTTACTGTTAGTTTCTATGTGGGCAATGTTTGTATAGATATATTTCTGTATTTTTTGCACTGTCTTTATATATATATATATACATATATATATATATATATAATGAGAAACCTTAATGCGTTTTATATATGTGGAACATATATATGTTTGTGTGAGAGTGGGCGGGAGGTAGGTGTGCTTCGTAGATATAAAGCTTACCGAGCAAAATTATGAATGTATCAAACGCAGGTATTTATGGTAAAAAAAAACACCGAGTAATTTTAGATACGGAAAAATGTTTATTCATCGTGTCATAAAAAGAAATTATGTTTGACATGATATGCCAATGAAACAAAATTGTGTGAACAGTAACAGTGAAGAAAGGAATAAACAATAAAAAAAAAGCTAGAAAAAGGAAATGGATGGAAACGGAATTAAAAAGAATAATGAAAACAGGGAAAAGAAAGAAAGAAAGAAAGAATAATGAAAGCAAGAAAAAAGAAATCAGAAAAGGAAAAGAAAGAAAGAAAGAATAATTAAAGGAAAAAGAAAGGAACAATAATGAAAGGAAGAAAAAGGTAATAAGAAAAGTAAAACGAATAAAGAAAGTGTTGTGGTACGATCCACCTAATTTGCATAGTGGAGTACCGACCATATAAATATGATTGGTACCGGGAAGAGAGGGTAGGAATCGAGGAGATCCAACGAGAGACTCTGCCCGACTGCGACTCAGTCAACACACATTCCAGGAACGGTCTTACCAGGAATATACAAAAGACTATATGTAAATATTGTGTACACTTTCTTGTTTCAATACATTTTGTTCTAAGTACATTTTGTGTTGCATTATTATTCCATGCATTAGTCAAGTTTCAACAAAAAGCAAAGAAAGAAAGCAAAGAAAGAAAGAAAGAATAATTAAAGCAAGGAAAAAGAAAGAAGAAAAGGAAAAGGAGAAAATAATAAATAATGCTATCAAGCAAAACGAGACTGAAAAAAGTCTCAATGGAAGCCTTTAAAAAATGAATAAATTATAATATGGAAGCAGCAATTTTGAAATTCACCCACTTCCTGTTATACAAAAATTTATCATATAAAATATCGGACAATATTATTCTGTAGTGAGGTCGATTCCACTTCACGTATCCAAAGTATGTGACTTTTTTGTAAGACCAACAAAATCTCTTACAAATATTACAAAAAGCCGAAAAAAGAAAACCATTAAAAACCATTAATACATTCTTCTAATCATTTCCCCCGGGGCAAGGCAATAAAGCCACTAAGATGCAAAGGTTACTGAGAGCTACATAATATGAGAGAAAAAAAAAACACTACTAAAGAGAGAGGACAATAAAAGAACAAGAATTAAGAAGAACAAGAATTAAGATAACGACTGACATTGCTTTTACATTTTTGAACACCAAAATCGACTCGGAAGCAAGAAGCCGAAATAGAGTCCCACAGACAAGAAGTGCCATAGAGGAAAATGTTAACATAGAACTTACGGTTGCATCTAGCCATTTCACAGCGTTTAAATTCATAGAGTCTACGTACTATAGAGGAAAGTTCATCAGAGCAATTATCATTAAGCTATTTATAGAAAGTGTCATATAGGAAGAAAATGAGTAAGTACCGAAACCGAGATTCAAGCATGACACACTTGACTTATGAATATATGTTTTTTGATAGATGTATATGATGTATGACAGCGGTGTCAGGCTACTGACTGGGTGACTATTGAGTGACTGTTGAGTGAAACTATCCAGTCGAATTAGTGTGCGTCGATGATTTTGATTTTGATTTAGGATTTACCGGACATTAGGCCGAGCCGCGCTAACAAGGTATTTACTGTAATGGTTAATTATCTTTGTTCTTCTTAAGTATTTATTTGCGATTGTAATTAAATACTGTTTTAATTTAACATTAAAATCTTAAGTTATACTTAATTATTAACGGCCACCGTACGTCACAAAAGAGGTGCGGGAAAGCTACGTTTAGGCGGTGGTAAATTACAACGTATATAGTATATTACCTGAAGAAGACTGCAGCGTACAACGACCGAAACGCCGTGAATATGACAATAAAAAATAAGGACAACAGTCCGAACAATGTAAATAGTATAAAATGTTATTTCTCTACTGTGACACATGTGTTGCTATGAATGAACAATCCGATCTATTTTCTTCGCTACCAGCATGAGAAAATCGAACAGCCAGCTTTGTTGACTTCCATATTTTTTTCTAATGTTAGTTGGTTGATTTTGTTTAGCAGCATGTCAACCTCAAAGGGTTATTTAATGCCAAAATTTAAATATTGTTGCATAATTTTATTTCATCTATTTATTTTATTTTATTTTATTTTTATTTTTTTTATTTTTTGAGATAACAATGATTTTAGTGATAGAAGTTAAACTATTAGTAAAACATCTATCACTTCCATCCCAAAGCTGTTGGGGAAAAATGATGTATGACAGCGGTATCAGTCTACTGACTGGGTGACTACTGAGTAACTGTTGAGTGGAACTATCCAGTCGAATTAGTGTGCGTCGATGATTTGGGTACATTTAACGGGGGTATTTGCACATAAGTGAATATAACGGACCCAACTAAAATTGAAACTCTGCTATGTGATTAACAATTCCAAGATATTATGCATTACGCCACCTGCACATCCAAGCTTACAGCAGTCTAAAACGATCATCCATCTACGTACTGAACAGACTCGGCGTCTCATAACTTTGGTAATCGCACGGGAACCGGTGTTTCAACATATGCGGACGTAATCCCTATTTTTTTTATTTGTGCCGACGTATAAAAGATCGTGATGCGTCTAACATCTTTGCTAATTTACTTTGGTATTCATTGCTTTTCACTAACGACTTTAATTGCTTCATCGCGCGATGACCTCCATGTATCTGGATGCATCTTCTAACAGCGTTTCTCCAGAAGAAAACTTTGTAAACTAATTGTGTACTTGACGAAGAGTTATGGCCGACGAACATTTAGCGGAACGGACATTTGGCCGACAGACATTTCACCGAAAAATTACAAGTAAAAATAATAACAAGAAATACTTGAAGTATTTTAATTAGTAGTATTATAAGGTAGAATAGGACTAATAATTACCACTGAATTTCAAGTGATTAAATTACTAAATATAAATATAAAGTTAAAAGTTATCTTATTAAAAATTAGCATTTTTTAAAAATATTTGAGTGTATTTCGGTAAAAAGTAGCACCTCATTATTTAAATTCGTATTTAACCGTAAGATAAAAGCTAGTTCATTCCTTTAAGATAATGATCACTAAAAGCGTAATTGATAGAGCTATCATATCGTAAAAGCTTAAGATTTTTGCTGTAGTAAAATATTATTTTTCTCAAAATATTTATTATCTTACAGTAATATTTGAAGTAAAATATAATATATACAGGATAGATTTAAAAAAAAACTCCCAAAAAGAATGAAGCGTTATACATTAATACAGTGGCACAGTGGATAAAGACCCAAAGAGTGTGAGTTCAATACCCGGTTAAGGCAGTGGAGAACTTTCAGAGAGAATATTAACAGATGACTGATAACTGACATTCATGAAACGTGGAACTAGAACAGTCTACCCCAGTGAGCGAAATAAAGGGTTCAGTTCGACATTCCAACCATCTGAAGAAGGCCGGCGCGTACAACCGCCGAAACGTTGTGATACCTATGGCGATAAAGATTAGAACAATAGTCCGAATAATGTAAATAAATATACATAGCACATTACGATAAAGAGCGTGACATACGTGTAAGTACGCCACTACATTTTCGGTTAAATGTCCGTTCGGCCAAATGTCCGAGGACTCGTTAATCACAACCTCTATTTATTTTTCTTGAGGGCTCAGTAATTTTTTTTTTTTTGCAAGATCTGCCATCATATTATGTGACGTAAATGAACTTTAATTAACGTCATGCAATAATCTATTGTGCACTGCTATGCAAAATTTAAGGTATGTTAATTTACACCAATTCTATTCTTAACTACCACCTCTGATTAGCAGCCAGGGTGATACATTCGTCATTATAAATTGGTTCCCCAAAACGGAAATTACTTAGCGCTAAGGATAATACATTTAATTGTGGAATATTAAGGTAATACTATAATGATTACATCAGTCGTAGTAGCTCCTAATGCATGAGCTATAAACTGTGGCTTTTGCCACACTTGTAGGTCACCCAGTGCGGAGTTAATAGCTTAAATTATTCGCTATGTTTATCTTAGACAAATATAACAAATAATTTAAGCTTGTGTTGAGTTCGATCCTCGCTGGTGTCTTTTTTTTTTTTTTTTTTTTTTTTACATTATTTACATTATTCGGACTATTGTCCCCATCTTTGTCGCCATATTTATCACAACTTTTCGGCCGTTGTATACTCCGGGCTTCTTCAGGTGGTTGGAATGTCAAACTGAACCCTTTATTTTGCTCATATTGCAATTTTTCTGTTATCGTTTCATGTTTTTACCAGTGCTCATATTGCAACTTTGTTGTTATCGTTGCTTTTCTCTGACACTCCTTATTACTGGTTCCCATATTGTATTTATTTCTATGCTTGGTTCAAGCATAGAAATAAATACAATATGGGAACCAATAATAAGGAGTGCCAGAGAAAAGCAATGATAACAACAAAGGATAAATATGGCGGCAAAGATGAGGACAATAGTCCGAATAATGTAAATAATGTACATAATACATCATCTCAGAAATATAGACAGGCCGAAACGTCGTAATAACAACAAAGATAAAGATAATACTCCGAGTATAAAAAAATATAAATAATCGTAAGTCCTCATCCCAGAAATTCAATAGTCCTGGGTATGACGATAAAGTATATCCAGCAGCAATGCTTCTGATCGTGATATTTTTAGGAAAGTGAACCATCTCTAAATTACTGTTGTTCCCTGGTCAATCCTTAATCGAGGTAGTCGCACCTGTTAGGGTCCAAGCTATGGGCAAATAGTGAACACCTAAACAAAAACAAAACACTATGAAAGTATAAAATTAGATTTTATAGTAAAATTACCAACAATAGTTATTTATAGCAATAAATTTTATAGTAGAATTACCAATATTAAGTTATAGCTGTCGTTGAAGTCATACCATTGTGTTGAAAATATTCATATTTCGGCATTAAATAACCCATAGAGGTGTTGATATGCCCCTAAACAAAGTCGACCAACCAACTATCGCTTTATGTTTCAATTATTTTGTAAATGTAATCTTGTCTCAGCCAAACCTGCATAGAGAGGATGAGCAAAGAAAGTTCGTACACTTACCAACCAGACTCTACTATCTCATCAGGGCCTAGATGTACCCCAAACTTATGGCCTCCTACAGTTCTGAGATGACCGGAAATCCTACCAGGATTCATCGTTGGCGGCCACAATCTTCACAACATAGGATGACACAGTGTTGATAGCAGATGCGGAAAAGGAAACTACCAAACCTCCTTCACAAGGTAGCAAAGGAAAGTGAAAAGAAAGGTCTAAACATAAAGTGCAAGAAGACAGAATCCATGGTCATCAGCAAAAAGATGAGCCCAATAATGCAATTTACAGGTCGGGCACACGAAAATCAGTACAGAAATTTAAATATCTGGGAAGTGTTCTGACAGAGAACGGGAAGTCAGACGCTCAGATCCGAAGACATATTGAGATGGTCAAATACGCATGCCAAAAGCTAGGCAGAGTATTACGAGGCAGGAGAGTTTGGTTGGTACCAAATAAAAGAGTACTGAATTGCTATACGGCAGCGAATATTAAATAGTATCCTCAAAGATGAAGAAGGCACACACGGCAACAGAGGCATGTTTCTATTAGGTTGGTGTAAAAATAATGACGTAACAATGTCGTTTTTTGAGGTTAAAAAATACGTCAAAAAACGACATTATTACGTCATTATTTTTGCACCAACCTAATACAAAAGGATGCTAAGGATACCATGGTCCTAATATGTGAGCAACGAAGAGGTTTTCGAGAGGATGCAAACAAAGAGGAAACTTATACCTAACATCAGAAAGAGGCAGCTGAAATTTCTAAGACACATAATGAGAAAGGAGGGTATAGAAAATCAGTGTGGGAAATGGGGAAGAAGAACAAGGGAAAGCAACGCGTGACATACTTAACAGGTTTAAGCTAGTGGATATCAAAACAGGCTCTGGGAGAAATAACAGAAAGACAAAACTTATTGAGAGCTACAAGGGATAAGAAGAAATGGAGAGCCATGATCGCCTAGGTCCTGAAAGGACACGGCACATAAAAGAAGCTATCCAGAGTTGGAGCCGTTGGCCCACTAAGTATGAGATGCAGTCGAGAGATAATTCAGTCACCGTCCTCATAACACAATAAAATCTCTGAAGTCTGCTGTAAGTAACACAATGATTCATAAACATCTTGTTTCAAAACGTAACAATTGAATTTATTAAGTATTTGATATACATGCATGAATACTGAGTGAAAAGATTAGACAGAGTTGTGTCTCTTAGATTAGGTAATATTTGTACCTAAGTTCATAAAATGAAAGTAATTATTAAACTGTAGTTTAGAAGAATAAAGTTTCTTTAGTATGTTTGGAATTGTGTATTGTACAAGTTGGTAAAAGTTCAGAAGAGATTTCTAACTTCGAACTTGCGTGAATGTTGGTAATGGTCTTTAATGTCTGACTGCATTAGTTAAGACGGGAGTTCTTGAAGATTACATCTTGGCAAATGAGACGCGCGCGAGAGAGAGAGCGAGAGAGCGAGAGAGAGAGAATCATTCGTGTTTCTGTTTATATAATTTTGTTGTACCACGTGACAGGCTCAAATGGATAACGCGGGAAAACAGATTTGTCGCGTGCAGGTGGTTTGATTGGTCGGAACTGACTAATCAGCAAGCTATATTGAAGGTGATTAACCAATGAATGCTTGTTATATATTTTGTAAGATTGTGATGGTGAAAATTATAATAGGAATAGTGCATTTCCTAGCAGGTGTTAACTGGCTTGTTGTGGAAGATTCCACAGATCTACTGATTCGGGTAGGTCAAATTTTCAAACCCTAGTATTAAGCAGTCGTCGATCCTAACGGTGGATTGATTATGCAGATGAGTCGAGAACAGTCGCAAGATTATTCATGATGGTTGTTTCTCAAATAAAAGTCTTCTGTCATGTCTTACTAAGTCCATGCAAATCTCCTCAAGGAACTAAGCAAACCAGTATCGAAAAAGAGATGCCGAGAAAATTATTTTTTCTACGGAGAAACAATCAAATATTGTTGCATAGAGTTATGCTGTCACAAAACTGAATTTTTCGTGACTGAATTTATTCTGATAAACACAAAAAATGACAACCTCTGACCGGTAGTGTCGCGTGAATCATGCGTGCTGTATTTTGTACAGACCAATGTAAAACTAGTGAACGCCCGTGAAGCTAGGGCCTAACACTCGATCAAAATTGGTCTCCGAATCGTTTAATGACAGGGACAGAATCTAGATTACTAAGGCATAAAGTCGAAAAGGAAGAAACCCAGTATGGGTAGAAATCATTAACGTAATAATTTTTTTTTTAAATTAACTCACAACAAGTGATTGGGAAGGACGTGCAGTGTGGAAAATGAATTCAAATTGTGGGGGTCACATCTGTTGTGTTCACTTTCTCACTAGTACACTTTGGAAAGCCATGGTTTAATTTATTCCCCAACTATGGATTAAATAGCACACACCTTTAGAAATGGCTATTTTAAATTTAAAGAAATTAAATGCACCGGGAAACTACTTCACTATCTTTTCGAAAAGGTCATGGAAATTTACAGATTTAAAAAGAAGAGAGCAATAATCCTGTAAGCTCCGAAGAGACATCGCTTTTAGCAATACCTATTATTCAGTAATCTAGATATTTACTAAGCTTGGAATTAGTCAAGTATAACGTTTCAAAAGCGGTGCATCAGGCGTAAATCGAATTCACTAGTAGATTGAATAGTCTAGATTGCTCTACCGGGGGAAACCTACAGCTTAAATTGGGCGTACAGGTGGCGTAATTGTTATCAGTACGAAAAATTGAATTGGTAGGTTTGAATTCAAGCCAGTTGTTATATTAGGTTGGTGCAGGAATAATGTCGTTTTTTGACGTTAAAAGATACGTCAAAAACGGCATTATTTTTGCACCAACCTAATATTTACTTTACAATAGTTATGTTATTGGTGCAATTAACCGTTTCCACAGAAAAAAAAAAAAAACGGCATTGCGTCGTTTGAAATTTAATAAAATCTTTCTCTTAGAACAGCTATTCAGGAAAGTAATTTTTTTCCATTAACTGTTATCGCTCTTTCTAGTACTGACTGAGGTTTCTTTTCTAGCTTTTTGTTTGAATTAGTGTGGAAAGACAATATTTTGATTATGTCATTGTTTTCTCTACGAGTTACATGTGCTATCCATTTTAGTTGTTGCTGCTGCAAAAAGTCTTCAAATGATATGGTTTCTGTGTTTCTTTCGGGGGGGGATTTTTTTTGGGGGGGGGGGATAGAAATAAAAGACACGGAACAGAGTAACCGAAATTATGCTTTATTCCTCGTAATAGAACAGTTAGTATTTATAAGGGGGCACAGTCCACATCTGACGATAGGCAGGAGGAGAGAAGGAATGTTCACCACACGGATAATCTAGCGCCAATCTACGAGATCCAACGAAGGACAGTCCTCTTCATGACCTACAGGGTTCTTTCTCTTGATGCCATTTTAAAAAAATAATCTGAGGAAACTGTTGTATATAGCTGATAGTTTAAACATTTGTGAACGAGTTTGGCATCATGATTAACATCCATATGTAAGTCTCGATCTAACAAAGCTATTTAAACTAACGTTATTTACATCTAACTTTCCAACATCTATGACAGATTTGTCTCCCGTGAGTTTTTGTTATGCCTCATAAGCCGCAAGTGGAGTAACTAAAAATTGAAATTGTGAAACCCCTGGAGGAGAATCTTTTTATTTTTTAATTTTAGTATTTCCTTTGTAAGATGAGTAATTATCAATATTATTATATTATTTCTGTTTTTCTTATCTTGCTTGATATAGATATTGTTATATGCTGTGGTCTTGTTAGAATCAGAAATAACGACACAAAGAGAGGAATTGAATTAAATACTTTAACAAAAAGAGTAATACAAACATATACAAACGAGAATGTTACAGCAAGAATGTTCGGTTCGACTGTCAGATTTCATTCTCTAAAAGGCAGTACCTGCTCCTATTTATAGCTGAGAGAGTCCATGCTTGCGTGGGTAAATTTCCATAACATTATAGATACAATGTTCCGACGAAGTACATTCTGTTCTTATCTTGGTTGATATAGATGTTGTTATATGTTGTGACCTATTAGAGGTGTCAAATTAGACTTTTTAATTTTTAAACCAATATAAACATAAGCATTTAAAAATATTTATTCCTCAACGTCAAACGATCCTCATTTCTCAGCCAAAACCAATAAAAAAAGTATTAAAATATTTCCTATGGTAATACTTAAATAGGTGCCTCTAAATAAAACGACACCTAAGGTTTAAAATGCATTCTAAAAATGAAAAATCTTCCTTGAAGTTTTTATTTTAGTTTTAATTCCAATTAAAAGACTAAATTAAATATTTTTAATAAGCAAAATACTTTGCTGTATTTTAAATGGAATTTAAATTTATCGGAATATTTTTTTAAATCGTTAAGATCAGCCATATTGAAAAATCCTTCAACACAACATAATTCTCTTTATTTAAAATATCTTTCAAAAATAAAATATTTTTCTGAAATTTGTTTGAGGAAGATTAATTGATTTAAACTTTAATTAATCCGAGTTAAGTCAAATATTACGTAATTGTATTTTAAAATATCGCAGAGAAGATTTTTTAAAACAACTTCGGGTGTTTTTATGAGATGTTGACAGCCATATCGATAGCTTAATATTTTGTGATTTTTAAGTAACGGAGACATAACTGCAAAAATACTTGAATACGGCGTGAATACCTTTTTATATAATTTTTAACTCCCCAGTAATCTTTAAAATTTAGAAAAATATTCTAATATTTTATTGAATTTATGGTACTTTTAGTCTTGCTCATGAAAACGCTTCTCGAGAAAATGTTAGAAAATTAACATTAAATTTTAAATTTATTAGGTTGGTGCAAAAAGAATGACGTAATAATGTCGTTTTTTGACTTATTTTTTAACGTCTAAAAACGACATTATTACGTCATTATTTTTTGCACCAACCTAATACTATAGTTATCGCTCTTATTTTCAGATATTGTAGTGTATAAACGTCCGTAGTTTTAAAAAAATTGGCACAATTATACACACTCAAAAAAAAATCTAATTTTTTGTTTTCATCCTGGAGAGAGCGGATTTATAGTAAGATTTTCTATAAATATAAAATATAATATAAATAAATATATATATTTATTAAAGACATTTTTATGTTTAACGTTCTTTTTATAGATACAAGTATTTAAGTAAATGCTCTGTTTATAATAAACAGTATTAAATAACATTTACCAGCCTGAATGTCCGAGAAATTTTCATAGAAAATATTCGTCCTTTGACAGGATTCGAACATGCATCCTAAACGGAACCGTCATTTACCGACTCGGCCACAAAGAAGCGTTCGGTAGGCAAAGTCGAATTTACTGCTTATAAACTTCAATCTTCCATGAATCTCGTACATTCATAACTGCTCATGGCGTATCAAATGTAAACAAATGACGTCATACATTAAGAAATGGAAAATAAAAATAAAATAATTTCGTTCATTTGTATGTAAGTTCTGAAATTTCCTTAAAATCCGGCAGTTATCTGATTTTTTGATAGAAATTAGACAAATCAATGTTTTTCCCAGAAAAAAAAAGGCGCTCACATTTCACGTACTAACTTAATATATGGGCAAAAAAAAAAAAAAAAATTTCAAAGAAGCTTTTGAAGTATCTAAAAAGAATTAAAAATATAATTTAACAATAAAAACACCTTTGGATTTTCGGCTTATTAATGACATAAAGAACTTACCAACGATAAAACTTTGTTTTTATTAAGCTTGGGGGGGAGCATTGCTAATTTTTTAGCGAATCATTGGAGGCACATATATTTAGAAGATGAGAATGTCTTTTTTCGTTAAATAAAACTGATACCACGCGACTTTATTGATTTTTACATCCGATTTCAGAGATAAAATATCCAAAGACACCGAAATCTTACTCTATACACAAATAATCTTTACGCTAATCTTTGTAAATTTCAGCATTCGTTTAAGTTGAGAATCACAAAGATGTCCCTCTGAGCAGTCTGCAAAATGATGCGCCTACATTAGACTCAAATAAAACTATCAATTCATTGCTAGATGCTTCCAGTAATAACAAGATAGCCCCAAGCATTTATACGCAATTATCCACGTTAAATAATCTGCGGCCTTTTGCTTATCACTTGAGGGCAGAAATAAATAAATCCCATCAAAGGAAGAGAAATGCATTCATGTTATAAAGCTCGCTATAACCGAATAACTGTCTTTACAGTTTTTAATGCGCCATGAGACATACTGATATTCATGGCAGTAGAGTCAGACAACTGATGCTGACTAACTTTTTCCCTATACTACTATTTTATGTACCGTGTCCCTTCAGGACGTAGACGATCATGGCTCTCCACATCTTGTTCCTTGTAGCTCCTAATAAGTTTTATCTTTTTGTTATTTTTCCTAAACACTGTTCTGCCACTCATTTGCTCGAGCCCATTAAATATGTCACGCACTGCTTTCCTCTTTCCCTCTACTTATCCTGTGAGTATCACATTTTCCAAGCCATCTTTCCTCGTCACCTGCCCCAGAAATTTCAACTGCGTCTTCGTGATGTTAAATATGCGTTTCTTTTTTGTTTGCATTCTCTCCAAAATCTTGCAGTTAATCACATGTTCAGCCCATGGCATCCTGCTGTAGAACCAAATTTCTGTTGAGTCAAGTCTCTTCTTCATCTTTAAGGAGATTGTCCAGCATTCGCTGCCATACAGGAGGACAGGTATCACGTAGCAATTCAGCCCTGTTTTCTTTGTTTCCAACGAAACTTCCCTGTCTGTTAATACTATGCCTAGCTTTTGGAATGCGTCTTTGGCCATGCCAATACATCTTCGGATCTCAGTCACATTTTCCGTCCTGTTAGAACACTTCCCATTAGAATGTCGCAAAATTCAGCGTCGTTAGATGCGATTTATCCATCTACTTATGTTATAGTGCGTGTAACAGCAAAATTGTCCAAATCGTGTAACAACATAATTGTCCAATTGTTCGATTAAGCTTTGAACCGTCGTATCATGCTGTTGTGACCTCCTGAACCAGTTTTCCACTCTAATGCTCCTTGTTGTTTTT
>OZ010585.1:94303394-94315894 GCA_963932145.1 Acanthosepion lycidas | reverse complement strand
GTTCCCAGGTCTACCCTGACTCAGGGTGGTAACCCATGTTAGGCTCCCAACTACAGGCAAATAGTTAACCACCCAAACTGTGGTTAAAACATTATGTAAGTATAAAAATACATTTTACAGTAAAAAGTACCAGCTACGCATTTTCATAGTAAAAAATTACCAGCAGTATATTTGTGTAAAAGAAATTACTAATGCTTCCAAGAAAATTCAATTTCTGCATTGAATGAACCATCAGGTGTTGATATGCCGCTAAACAAACAAATAAGCTTTGTACAGGATCAAATTACATCACGCTCTAAAAAAGACGACCCTGTGTAAGCTTCTTTCTATATATTTGGTAACTTTCTTTTGTTTTTTGTTTTGCATGTTGACAATATTATTCTGAGAAATTGAACAAAATTTAGCTTTTATTTATCATAACTTGCCTTGAGAAATGTCGAATGACGAAACACGTCGGCAAGGACTATTTTCCAATTGTCTTTTTTATCAATATATATATATATATATATATATATATATATATATATATATATATATATATACTTTACAATTGGAATTAAGAGTAAAGAAAATTGTAAAGAAAATTTGCTCTGTTTATTGAAAATAAACAGTGGGCGCTCTTTTGTGAGTTAGATTTAACGTATTTCAAATTCTATGTCGTGTTAATAGGACTCGCCTGGATTATACCAACGGCTTACTACCTATATCTATCTATCTATCTATATATATATATATATATATATATATATATATATATATATATATATATATATATATATATATATATATATATATAATATAATATAAAAGGCTCAGACACTAATATTCCATGGTTATAATTTATTACATTGGAATCATAATTATTGTTTGACCCTTTTATATTATATTCTTACTCTGTCCTAGACACTGCGTTCTACCTGAATTCTATCCTCTTGGGAATATATATATATATATATATATATATATATATATATATATATATATATTATATATATATATATATATATATATATATATATATATACTGACCACTAATATTATCGATATATATATAAATATATATATATATCCAATTTGTCTTATCTTCATAATTATTCTAACAAATTTAACAATATCTCTCTCTATATATATATATATATATTAAGAGAAAGAGAGAGTGGGGATATATATATATATTAAGAGAAAGAGAGAGTGGGGATACATTAGCTGCGTATAAGTCCTATTCTAAGTTTTAACATATTTCATTACTTAAACGATTGGGCAGAACATCCGCTGTACAACCATGAGTCCTGGGTTCGAATCTCACCATGGTCAATTTATCAGATAGATCACAACTATCACGTGATGAGTGAAATGATTTGTTCAGATATCTAGCTGACCATATCACAACGTGTTTTATGATAAATATTGAATATTTGTAATCTTCTTTAATTGTCGGATATATGGGGAGGTTTACACTCTGCTTGCTGCTTCCCACAAACCGCTGCTTTCTGGAACCACCTCTCTAGAGAGTTCTTTCCCTATCGCTATTATCTTAATAGATTAAAGTCCAAGGTCAATCGGTATCTTCCTTATGAACTTCCATCCATAAACTGTGCCGCTTATTCTGTAATCCTCTACCTTGAGTGGATCTTAGGTCGTGTATGATTCGTGTCATCTCGCACAAACCAGATGAACAGATCATTCTTTAAAAGTGTTTCCAAGATAATTTGACCCACCTAAAATCTATTTCTCCAACGTTCACTTAAGAGACGGGCATTGCAGGAATGGTGGTAAATGGAAATGGAAAATCGTGCTATCTTTTGGCTCTGGAAGTAGTTCTGATTTCCTTTATCGATGATTTTGATTTTCTACTGCCAAAGTGTTATCTGCAGGAATGATCACTGAAAGTTTATGGTATAAAAAGCAATCTAAACATTTCTTTTTCCTTTGACAGAATCAATTATCCTAAAATAGGAATGTGGACGACTGAATTCTTTTTTTCCCCAAAAAATGTTGCTATTGCGATAGCCTTTCTAACGATACGTTTCACATCTTTCTCTTGCGATATCATCGAAAAGAAAAAAATGGGGTGGAATTTTTTGTTCAATATATATATATATATATATATATATATATATATATATATATAAAGGTATAGATAAATGTAAAGAATATGCCGTATTTGGTCAATACAGGATTGGGTGGAATGGTTTTGACTGTCATAGGTCTTGACACTTAGCCTGTCAATTCACTACCATATGTGGGAGGTACTCAATGGCAGCTAAATTGCCATTATTTCAATTCCTCAATGAAAGATGTCAGTAGCCATAAATTCTTCGTCACACACGCACACTTCCCAGGGCACGTGACAGGGGTCAGAGGAGGGTGGAAGGTATCTGTCTTAAATGGAAGAAGTTTTATTACAATAAACCCGAATATTAACCTTATGACACCAATTTGGGGTTATATGGAAAAAAAATAATTTAAAATTAAAAGAGAAATAAAAAATGAATCCAAAAATAAATTTAAAATATATAGATAAAAGGATATAAGGGATTAACAAAAAAGAGTTAGGGAGATGTTCAATTAGAGGAAACTTTATAAATTATAATTAATATAGTATAAAATGGTTTTAGAGGGGTGGGGAATTTCAATATGGAAATTAGAATTAGTCTTGTTTTTTTTTTGTCAACATTTGAAGAGGTAGACGGGAGTGATTTTCGGTAGCTAATTAAAGTAAAACAATATTATGAAAATATGGTAGCTAATTTAGGTAAAACTAAATTATGGAAATTTGAATTTGTTTTTATGTCGACATTTTAACAATAATTCATTCCTGTAATTCAATAGTTGGCTTTGATTATTGTATTTTGTTATTATAATTTTTTTCTTCTAAACATAAATCACACCTATCTCTAGACTAGAAAGGGAGAGAGAGAGAGAGAGAATTAACACAATTAAAAGGTTACCTGATTGGTGTTACCTGCAGCATCCTGATTTCAGAGTTTCGTAAACGGACCCTCCGGGAATTATTCCGTTCACTCATCAGGAATTGACTGCTTATACTTCTCGATTTTTCATTTTTATATGCACTTATGTGAATGTTTTTTTTTACTTCATTGTGTATGTATGCGCTCGAGGGTCATTAAATAGATTCGTGCTTTTTTTTTTAATTTATCTTAATACTTATTGTCCTCTTCATTGTTTACGACCTCCTGCCAGCAATTCACGAACTGTTCAATGCGTCGACGATGAAAATCACTAGGTTATAACTTGAAAAAAATCAAGCTATGTTTAAGCTCCACATCGTTGTTGAATGAAACACCCCTCAAATTTTTAAAACCTGACAGATAAAGATAGTAATCTGATATAGCTGAATCAGGAGAATATAGTGAATGCGGCAGAACTTCTCAACCGATCTCTTTGTATCCACGAGTAGCCTGATGTCGATTGAGTAAACTGGTGCCAACGGAAGAGCGCTGGAATTTGATTCGCTCAGTTAAGACGTGTGGCGCTGCTTCAAACGTGATTATAGTGGAAAATTCTGATTTGAAATATATGCCCCGTTAATTAATGATTGAATTATTCAAAAATAAAGTAAAGGAATAAAAATGTAGGACTAAAAATAAATTTATTAATTGATATATATATATATATATATATATATATATATATATATATATATATATATATATATATATATACTAACAGTAGAGCCCGGCGTTGCCTGGGGATATAACAGTAAGAAATAGATCAAGTATCGACCATCATACAGACTGAAAAATAAAATTGACAAATATGATTGTTTAAGGTTGACGGACACGCATGTCTTAATTAGTTTTTTTATACGAATTGGTCAAACCCAAACTCAAACAAAAACATTGTTTTCATTCGTTATGAGTCTACCGATTGAATAGAATTTTATTATAAACAATTGGCTTGTAAATGGAATTTTTAAAGCATTCTGAATGTAAAAATAAAGAAAAAAGTGTGCAAGACAAGTTTTGTTGAAATCGATTGAAAAATGTTGGAAATCCGATCCCATATATAAACGAACACACACACACACACACACACACACACACACACACACATACACACACACACACACAACCTGGGTTTTATAATAAGTATAACTCGATATGAGTTGTCCCCCTTTCATTCTCGTGATGCCTCTTAATCGTGTTTTCAAATTGATTTTCTACAAAAACAATTGTGTTTTTTCAATTTTTGGCGCTGTTAGAACTCCCGCTAGGTAATTTTACGTAGTCCTATGAAGTTTCGTTGAAATCGGTCAAAAAATGTAGGAAATCCGATCCAATATATAAACGTACAGACACAGACACACACACAATCTGTGTCTTATAATAAGTAAGATATATGTACCAGGCGTAATAGAAAAATTGTCCTAATTGTGTAACAGTAAAATTTTCCAATTGTTAGATGGAGCTCTGAACCGTTGTATATTGATTAAAGATATTTTACTGGAATTCTCCGAGGTTTTTATAACAATATTGGACCATATTCTGAACAATAAGAATGTATTTAGCTCTAACTTGAAATAAAACCCCTCTTGCTGTTGTGATCCCCTGTTTTCCGTTCTATTGGTGGTTCTTGAATGGACTTTGAAGATGGAAGCCAGAATATGAATATTTCTACCATTACTGGTCGTTTTCCTCACACCATTAGTCAGTTAGGAAAACATAGTGGGGTTGGCACAAAACGATTTTAACCTGTTCTCTTTCTAGCTGAACAACTCAAAATGTCTTCAGTAATTCTTACGACAAATGGTGCCAAGATGGCTAAACATCTTATCTGCAAACCTGGGAAAATAAACTAGTTTAGCGTTTAGTGGAATAGACAATTATCCCATGCTGTTACACAGTTTGGACAATTTTGCTGTTACACCAATTTTGCTCTTATATATTCTTGATGGACTCTCCCGTCGGTTTCGGCGTATGAGGTTCCGATAACTTTGTTTATTTAACCTTGTGTGTGAGTCGCGAGTGATATTTCAGTCCTACTAGTGATTTGTAAATAAGTCCACAGATTGTGCAAGAGTGTGGATTGTTGGAGCATATGGCTGGAACAGCAGCAGATATTTTATTCCTTTCCCTAGTTTGACGAAGCTTGACAATATTTGATGCTGCCTTGTTCTTGATGCCATTGTAGCATGTAGTCTTCCATTCATTACGATCAGTTACGGTGTTCTCAATGTTAGTGTGATTTATATTCGTAGGTAAGAGGTTACCTTTCAGCTTGTCCCTGTACCTAAGCAAAGGCCGACCCACGTTTCGACGACCATTGTAAAGTTGACCATACATGAGCATTTTTGGAATTCTGTTGTCTTGCATACGTAACACATGTCGTGTCCAGCGTAATTGTGATTTCATGAGAAAGGACTCAATACCATCAATATCACACATGGTGAAAAGGTCTGCATTTGCCATTCTGTCGCTTAGGTTTACCCCACAGATTTCCCGAAGACAGCCTTAGTGAAAAATATCTAATTTCTAAATTTGCTTTCTGTATAGTGTCCAGGACTCTGAGCCATATAAAAGGGTTGTGAGAACTACAACCTTGTACACCTGTATTTTGGTTCCAATATATATATATGTGTGTGTGTGTGGATAGATAGATAGATAGATAGATAGATAGATAGATAGATAGATAGATATAACTTAGTGAGCCAGGGTTTACCTACCATGTTTTCACATAACGGATCTTCAGGGTAGTACTGGTCAGTGGGACCCTGAAGGTGAAACCTTGGTAGGTAGATCCTGATTCACTAATTTTTTTATACTTTGCTCTCCTTAGTGTATTGAGCACTTTCACGTTTTTCTTAATTTACTCAATTGTTTTTTTTTTCTTTTGGTTAAGCATTGCGATGTTGAGTAATTTTTTTTAAACCAACATGGAAATTGCAAATAGTACTATCCGTTATTTTCACACCAGTCGAGTATAGTTATTGAAATAATATATATATATATATATATATATATATATATATATATATATATATATATATATATATATCGACTCCTTCTTGACTTCAATCACTTTCCCGCCTCCGTAATTTTGCTTCCCTGTGCCTTTTCTATATATACTTTCATGGTAATTGTTCGTATGGACTCTTCGCTATGTGACCTAGACTTTATGAATATAAGCGCAGTACTAGATTGTCGGCAAGGTCTCATCATTTTACAGTTGAATTGGCTCAATGTAACTGTAAGTTCTATGCTAACAGTTTCTTCTCTGGAACTTACTGAATTCACTTGCCGCTTATTGGCTACCAACCTACTTCGATCTTCAAAAGTTTAAATTCAATGTTAATCGCTATCTACCGTCTTGATTACTCTTCTATTTTTCTCACTCCCTAGTGTTTCTATGTTTTTTGTTGTTGCTCTTTCATTTTCAGTAGCCCCTTGTGTTTTAGTGGCTTTCCTACCTTGCATGAGGTGATATGATTATGTATGTGTGTGGGGAGAGAGAGAAAGAGGGCTGCATTTCCAGTAGTCTTAATCTGTGTACACCGGCCTGTTAATTCGAAAGACTTAACACAAAAAAAAATAAATAAATAAAGGTGCCTTCTGGCAGAGTTGGAACTTGCATCTTTTCAGGGGGAAAACAGCATGCTTTTTAAACCGCTCAATCACAAAAAATATTCATAGTCGACTAAGGTTCTATTAACCTATATAAAAAAATACGCATTTTTGTCTTTTTATTAAAAATCTCGAATGTACACGCCAGCGACCATAGATACACATTGTTTAAAATCACGCGGGTATCTACTGAAACCCGTGTATCCACTAAATAAAATCCATTAATAACTTTATATATTAGGTTGGTGCAAAAATAATATCGTATTTGACGTTAAAAAATACGTCAAAAAACGATATTATTTTTGCACCAACCTAATATATATATATATATATATATATATATATATATATATATATATATATATATATATAATCAAAAAGTATCAAGGATAGGGTAATACTTATTTATTGTAGAGACGTTACATACAGACAAGTACTCACGACAAAGATGCATTTTTGTTTCGATGCGAACGCATATCGACGAGTAAGGAACAAAGATCTTTATAAACGATTCTATCAGTAGAAGCATGACAAACCAGTTATCTCAGCGCCATAAAATATCGCCTAGACATCCGCAAAAACTGCTTGCCGTAATTAGGAATAATCTCATTGATAACACCATCAATCTGAAGAAATTTAATTATCGAGACGTCTTATAGAATAGTGGTCCGCAATCATTTACTGATTATATGCTCACTTAGGGCTTTAAAATAATTCATTTTGCCAACAGCATACGTATTTTTATACAAGTCAAGATCAATATACCTGTTCTACAAAATATTTTATGTAGTAATATATACAATAATATTTATAATATATAATTATATATATTATAAATAGAGCATTTACTTAAATATTTGTATCCTTAAAAATGTATAAACATAAAAATGCCTTAAAATAATTGTCGGGCTTTGTCCATTTCATAATGTGTGACGTCATTTGTTTCCATTTGGATACGCTTTGAGCAGATATGAATATACGTGAGAGATTCATGGAAGATTGTAGTTTAAAAACAGTAAAATCGACATTGCTAATCGAATGATCCTCTGTGGCTCAATCGGTTAAGGCACGTCATGCTATATGACGGTTCCGTATAGGATACAGGTTCGATTCCTGTCGGAGGACAGATATTTTCTATGAAAATTTCTCGGACATTCAGGCCGGTAAATGTTGTTTAATACTGTTTATTATAAACAGAACATTTACTTAAATATTTGTATCTATAAAAATAATGTATAAACATAAAAATGTCTTAAAATACAATATGTAAATCACATTAATAGAAATAAACTGTTTTTATTATTAATGGGAGTCCAAGCAGTGAGCAGTTTTTAAACAGCTAAATATCTTCTTTGAGTTGTAGTAGTTATTGGTTCGGACTTCGTGATGTCATTTGCGGCTGCGTGCCATTGGAAATTGCTGGGCGTGTCACGTGAGGCACGCGTGCCGTTGGTTGCCGACCTCTGTTATAGAGTTTATATAAAGCAATTCAAGCCAAGCATCAGATTTAGCTGATTTGACAATGGCAGGAACGTGTGGGTGTTTCCTTTCAAATATACGCAGATATGGAATCAAAACTCCATTTCTTTAACACAGCTTATAATTTCTACAAATTTCACGTAATATATTGTATGATAGTAGAAAGTATATACAGTGTTAGTATATTAACAACGAACCCTTGAAAATATCTAATTACTTGGCCGAAATTGCTTGGGTCAATAATCATTACGGGCAGTTTCTGTATTCTCTTGGCTCCCACCAAAAACAGTATAGAAACATTAGAAAAATTTATCTTGACACTGAAGTCAACCTGGCGATAATCTGTATTATGGTTGAGCATAATCTTCAGGTTATATGTATGCAGGCATTTGTATTATTAGGATAAGCCATATCACATTGAAACACTGTGTTCATGTATCTTCACCCAATTTTAGTAACGTTGAGCCTGTTCATTATCTAGATTTGTGATAGCTTGGGAATACAATGTGTTGTAATCTTGGATGTACGGTTGGTGTAATCGCTTCGTCAGATCGAGACTCTCATATGATGGGTTTCTAAGCGTAGTTTAAATGTTGCACAAGGCCGGAAGTATGGAACACACCACTCATATGGAAGTCAACTCATTCAAAAATACCTAAACTATCATTTACAGACAACCGTTGCCTCAGTAATTAAAAATGGCGCTAAATAAAAATGGAAAAATTGTCTTTCCAAAGGGCGTTAACACGAATTGTGGCTTGCATTCCAGCAAGCATCAAGACGTCGAACTCTCTGCCTTCGGGCGGAGAGGAAGCCAAATCAGGCTATGACGATGGGTAGAGTCTCGTCAGAGGATACTGACAAACCCGACTATGCGAGGTCTACGGGGATTTTTTTTCTCGCCTTGTGCCATATCCTGCATCGTGGGGAGGTCGAGTAAATACGGTCTTTAGCACGAATTGAATCTGGCAGAATATGAACTTAGCCATCTCGGTGTTTCCAGTTTCTGCAATGTTGACCCCAATCAGTACATCCTTCTTAAAATGAATGAAGATCTGTGTACACGTGAAGCAGGCTGTAGAATGGATCAGCCTAAATGCTGTAGTAAAAACACCAGAACGAAGACAGAGTTCTTTTGTCCGAAAGTCAGTTGGCGTGATTGTGTCTCTTCTCAAAAGAATAGCAGAAGTGATATTTGCCTACTTGAAAAAGGCCGGAGAGCGAATCAGCCGAAATAATGGAATAAGAATACAACGAACAGAAAGAATGTCATACGAGTAGGCTGAGCAACACTTGTAACAATAAATTCTCTTCTCAAAATAACGGAATCTATATTCGTACACGTGAGAAGAAAGTTGTAGAATGAATCGACCGAATTACTTAAGAAATTTAGGCGGGAGCTACCCAGTACTCACACTCCAGTTCAAAAGCATCTCAGCGTCCTTGTGGGTGACGAATTATCTTCCATTCTACAACCACTCTCTCACAGGCGAAACGCCGCAAGCCTCTTGCTGCTCTATAGCTACTACCGTGCTCAGACGGAAGACATTCCTTAGTTCCACTAATTTTAACCTTCAAGGCTAAGACCCACGATGCTACACACATCTTAGCGAACCACCCTCATTCCATGTGTATTCCTTTGGTTAGATGTAAGTTCCACTCAACCAGCTTCTTCTCGTGAACCACTGCTTTGTGGACCCGACTCCAAAGACGATATTTTCAAGATCACTACTGTGCATTACGATTAAACGGTTACCCTTAAACGTTATCTTCCCCATATATCAGCATAAACTATGCAACTTCTATCTCGAGTGGCTCCCGGGCCTTGTACAGGTTGAACCTTACTGTAAAATAAAAACAAATTAAAGATGATACTAGAGATCCTCCCCGCTTATTTTTTTTTTCTCAAAGTAGATTATTACTAAATGATATTGTCATGAGGGTGTAAAAGGAGGAAATAAAAAGCCACTCCCAAAGGAATATTTACCTGATCACCGCAATCTTAACCTATTCAAGTGTAGGGTTAGCCATTTTCTTCCCAAAATATGTGCATAAACTGTGATGTTTCCTCTTTAACATTCTACCGAGAGTGGCTCTCGGGACTTATACTTATTTAAAAACCTAACTCTAAAGAAAAATTATACGAAGAATGAATTAATTAATTTGAACAGTGTTTGGCATGATAATGGCTTTTCCGCAAACTTACTAACGTTATCTTTTCACAGCTGAAAACCACCACAAAATTGGCCAGCAATATAAAGAATTAATTATTCCAAAACAATTTTTGGAAGGATAATAATTTTATTCATAATTATCGCCAGTATATGATATATTGTAGCTTGTCGTCAGATATCTAATTCTTTAAATAACCTCAGAAGAACACATACATCTGTCTTTGTGATTATTCTTATCGTATTTACGTAGATTTTTTATTCTCTCTTTAATTTTTCTCAGCTAAAATTGATATTTACTATTTGTAATTGAATCTGTCAAAAAGCTAAACAAAAACAACAGGTGTGAAACATGAGAATTGTATAATTGAACTCGTTCCGCTGTAATTATCTCCATAACTAACAACTGTAAGAAGGCGTCGCTCCTGTCTTCATTTTGCAAGCGAGTTGTCATTTCAAACATTCCCACAACTGTGACGTACATTCGCATTCATAGAAAAATGCGGCTTACGATCACATCACCTTGAAACACCGGTTACCGTACGATTACCGAAATTAAGCAACGTCAAGCCTGGTCAGTACCTAGATGGGTGACTGCATGGAAAAACCAGTGGCTGTAATCATAGATCCGGGGTTGGTGTAATAGCTAATGAATCACAATTAGAAATCGGAGAGTCGAGATCAAATTTCAGTCGGGTATATTAAATTCACTTACGAGCAAATAGCCTTGGGAATGGTATGGATCCTCCGCGATATGGGTTAATTAGTAGGAACTGTATGAGTAAATCGCTTCTCCTCCTGAATATCGGTTAATCAGTGTGAATTGTATCAGTAAAACTCTTCTCCTCTCAGATAGGAGTTGATTAGTAGGAACAGTATCAATAAATCTCTTCTCCACCCGGGTATGGGATAATAAGTGAGAAATGTATCAGTAAATCTCTTCTTCTCCCGGATATGGGTTAATTATTAGGAACTGTATCAGTAAGTCACTTTCCCTCTCAGATATGGATTAATTAGTAGAAACTGTATCAGTAAATCTTTTCTACTCTCAGATATGGATTAATTAGTAGAAACTGTATCAATAAATCTCTTCCCCTCTCAGATATGGGTAAATTAGTAGAAATGTTATTATTAATTTGGTGCAAAAATAATGTCGTTTTCTCACATAGTAACATATGTGAGAAAACGACATTATTTTTGCACCAACCTAATAGTAAATCTCTTCTCCTCCCATATATGGATTAATTAGTAGGAACTGTATCACTAAATCTCTTCTCCTCCCAGATATGGGTTAATTAGTAGGAACTATATCAGTAAATCTCTTTTCTTCTCAAATATGGGTTAATTGCTAGGAATTGTATTAGTAAACATCTTTTCTTCTCAGATATGGGTTAACTGGTATGAACTATATCAGTAAATCTTTCTTGTATTAAAAAAAAAATCTTACAATCTAAATATAGTTGCTGGTTTTAAATAACCTGCAAAATGTTGATGCGCCGTAAAGAACAAATCCCTGTACAATGATGTGACGTTTCTGCTACTATAATTATTATGCTTAAATTCGTAATGTCGTAGTAACAATAAGCAAAGCTCATCAGAAACAATCACCTTTAAAATATTTATAGAACGATACAGGAGAGTTAGGTTATGGTAGTGAGAAATGGACAGATGCCGAGGTGCCATATCAGGACCGATAGAATTACAAACTCCTCTTTGGATTTTATCAAGAATCTCTAAATATTTAGATAGAATATTGTTCTCACTATTATTTTGATCATACATATTGCATTTCTTCAGCATGAACACATACAGATATAGACGGGCTCTTAAAATCAAGTTGAAAGTCAATTTCTCCAAGAAGACACTGCATTCATTTAATCACCACAAAAAAAAACTTTTTTGACTGACATCATCATGACTAATGCTGAATTTCAGGAGAGTAACACTTATCACCTTCTTGGATTCACGTTTTCCACTGACACGCAGTGAAGTGATTATATTGAATCAATTGCTAGGCCTGCTCTTAAGAATGTTAATTCGCTGTGTCGTATCAGGCAATGTTTTCTCGTCAGAACCCGCCTTGCTCATTTATAAATCTGCCATTCGTCCGGGCAGTGAATACTGTTTCCATATCTAGTCTGCTGTTCTTTCTTTATGACACAAAGTCAATGTCATCTCGACTTCAATCGCTTTCTCACGGTCGTGATGTAGCTTCTTTCTGTCTATTCTACAAATATTTTCATGGCAATTGTTGTGGGGGAACCTT
>OZ010585.1:94293394-94300894 GCA_963932145.1 Acanthosepion lycidas | reverse complement strand
AACGAAATTATTTTTGCAGCAACCTAATATATATATTACATATATATATATATATATGTAATATATATATATATGTAATATATATATATATATATTACATATATATATATATATATATATATATATATATATATATATATATATATGTAATATATATATATATATATATACTTCGCATCACACTAGTGTGCTGGGGCCCAGTAGTTGAGAATCACTGCTGTAAGCGCTTAAAACCGATGGAAAAATATCAAGAAAATTCTTCTCGGGAATATATCCGGCAAGTAAACCAAATGACAAGAGAAACATTCAAACAGGTCAGGACACGCCATTCCTTTTCAGAAAGGTTTAAGTATCGCTCCATGAAACGATCACAAAAGGAGCAATTCCGGCTCAACATTAATTATGTCCTCTTACCAGATTACAATCGTGGTTAGAGGTGAGTAAATAAAATCTTAACTTTTTCGTCTCCCCAGTGTTTAAAACAATATTCAGTCAACTTATTTTATTTTCTTAGTTTTCCCTCGCTTTTTTTTATATTTTTATGAATTAACGCAACTATCTTAAAATCTAAATAAGTAAATATTCATTTAGGAACGGCGATTGCATAATTAATTGTCCCTGCCTGATTACAGATAAATAAATCGCACCTGTTCTTGGTTTAACGCTACAATTCTAACATCTTCGCCTAAACTCCGAAATTTAAAAATTTAATCTTTTACATATATTTTTTTTCGATAGGAGTACAGGGTGGTGCGAAAGTCTTGATATTATCTACCAAAAAGAAATGCGAACAATAAAACAAGTAATACAAAGTACATGTACTGGATTTCACTTTCATTGAATGTGCCACGTATCGAGAAGGTGTGTATAATGCGGTGTCATGTCTTGTGCGATATTTTACGAAGATTATTGATAGTTCTAGGGGTGACAAGACTTTCGGACCACGCTGTAGATAGGTTTGCCGATTGCCCGGTCTACACTCATCAGTTTTTTGAACAAGAGTTGAGGTTTAAATTTTATTTCTTTTTTTGTTTGTTTGTTTGTTTGTTTAAGGCTGGGTTTCCGGGTTTCCGAGTTCTTCAAAAGTTTTCTTATTCGCTTTCACTCCCAATAGCCCCTTGAGTGTTAGAGGTGCCATCGCCTTGCTTGATGGGAAATGATTTTTAAAAATATATAATTTGTGCATTCTTTTCCTTGCTGAAATATTGATTGATTTAAGTTGCTTTTTTTCTGGTTGCTTTACAGTCTTTTCCTATGTGACGTGTCTCTTTAGAAGGTTGTCAATTATTACTCTCAAACACCATGGGTTGACCCAAACCTTGTGAAGGAAATCTGGCTGACGAAATTGTATATGTGCCAGTTCTACAACAAGGATTTGCTAACTATACTAGCAGATAATCATACTCGTAAACATGCGCCAAGTTATTATTATGTGTCTCAAGTAAATATCAAATTGCGTTGTTAGTCGTTTGCTGGGTAAATTTCTGTGACAGCGACGAAAGGAGCCGGGCGCCTAGTGAGAATCTGAGTTAAATTAGGGAAGTAGTGTGTGAAATGAGCCAGCGATTCATATCGCAACTGGAGAAGTTTGTCCTAAAAAGTTTATTGATATTAAACAATCAGGATCACCGAAGTGAAGCAACACCGAGCCTGGTCATTAACTAGATGGGTGACCACTTGGGAATATTAGGCGCTGTAAGCTTGGATGCGCGTGCTGTGTACTAGATAATGGCTCGGAATTTTTAATCGGAGAACCGAGTTTCAATTCCAGTTAGGGTCGTTATTTTCACTTGCGCGCAAATGCACTTGGGAAACGTATGAATCCTCATTTTCTCCCACCAGTTATGGATTAAATAGTAAGACTTGTATCACTAAATCCTTATCTCCCCTTGCGAATGCAAGATGATGTAAGCTTGGATGTGCAGATGGTGTAATAGATAATGGCTTGGAATTGTTAATCAGAGTTCTGAGTTCCAATTTCGGTTAGGTTTGTTATATTCACTTAGGCGCAAATACTCTTGGGAAATGTACGAATCCGTTTCTTCTATTCTCACCCAGCTATGGGTTAAATAGTAAGACATGTATCACTAAATCATTATTATCTCTCCCAAAATCTTATAATCTAAGAATATTTCTAAAAATATTGTCTGGCTTTAAATAACCTGCAACTGGTTGATAACCCATTGAAAACGAATCAATCAATTAGAGATTCTTCCTAATATTCAAAGAATCTGCAATTTTATTAGCCCTGACCTGGCATCTCTGATTCAGTCCCTTTCCCAAAACTGTAATGTAGCTTCCGCGAGCCTTTTCTATAAATACTTTCATGGTAATTGTTCCGATGAATTTTCTTTTATTAATGATGCTTCGGGTTTTTATTACTATTTTGTTTTGTCTGTTGTATAAAAAATGGTAACCATTGTAAATATTTCATTGGAGTTCCATTTTTAAAAGTTTGCCAAACAACCCCACCACTCACAAAAAAAAATGTACATATTAGTTAGACCTTCATAGATACTCTGCAGTACTGTGGTGGCTGTAGTATAAAAGGTAAGCTACCAGTTATCAGGTGTCATTGAGGCATTTTTGTAAAGAGGGTTTTTATCGAGTGCTAGATGTATTTCTGGTAATTTTTGTTTTCAAAAATGTATTGCTAGTAATACGTATTGTTGGTAATATTTTTTTCGAAAATGTATTGCTGGTAATACTTTAAAAAAATTATATTGTTGGTAATATTTTTTTTTTAAATGTATTGCTGGTAATATTTTTAAAAAAAATGTATTGCTGGTAATATTTTTTTCAAAAATAATACTTTTTTCAAAAATGTATTGCTCGTAATATTTTTTTCAAAAATAATACTTTTTTCAAAAATGTATTGCTGGTAATATTTTTTTTTAAATATATTACTGCTATATTTTTAAAAAAAAATATATTGTTGGTGATTATTTTTAAAACTGTATTGCTGGCAACATTTTTTTTTTAAATATTGTTGGAAATATATTTTTTTCAAAAAGTATTGCTGGTATTTTTACTATAAAAAATATTTTTATACTTTCATACTGTTTTGATCTTAGTTTGGGGATTAACTATAGCTGAGACCCTAACAGGTGCTACCACACTGGGTTAGGGTCCTTCATTCCTCTTTTCTTTGTTTCTGATGACGTTTGTATTTTCCTTAATACTCTGTTTAGCTTTTGAAAGGAGTATTTCGCTATCCCAATGAGGCTTCGGTTTTCAGTGTCACACATTTCGTCCTCTGTTAGAACACTTCCCATATAATTAAATTTTTATAGTTGCTTGATTTTGGTATCTGCAATTTGTAATTTGCATTTTGGTATCATCCTTTTTGTTAACAACCATGCATTCTGTCTTCTTGCAGTTAATCTTTAATCTTTGCTTCTCGTTTTCCTTCATTACTTTCTATCTGAGTTTTTGTAGTTTTTTTTTCCGTGTCTACTATCAACACTATCAACTTCATATGTTACGTTGTTAAGCTTGTGGCCTCCAATAGTGAATCCTGGTAAGACTCCTAATTCCCTTTAGCTCCATAGGATGAATCAATAAGTACATGCTCATTTTGTAAGAATAAGCATTGATTTGAAAAATCTGCATATATGAGTCTTCTAATGCTGTTATTAATCTTAAAGTGAACATATTTCGAATAATGCCGGAATATAAATTGCACTCAATTCCAACCAGAATATCAAAGAAGCTAGGTTCACCAGGGGTGGTTTGTCCTGGGGTCACTACCGGTCATTGAAAGAAGGAGCATGTGATCTCACAGCTGCATCCTTTCTGTATTCACAGAACAGATTTGTGATGCACGCGTTTATATGAACAATCCCAACATGGAGGATTGGAAGCAATCTTTCTTAGACAGCACAGGTGAAGTCGGTTGGACTGTGTTGGGCGGTAGGTGGGTCAGTGAAGCCGCTAGCACAAATACACACACACACACACACACACACTGGCTGATGGAGAATGGCGAAGCCTTGAGTTGAATAACATGTAAAGTTAAATACGAAAGATTGAAGCTTTGTATTATCATTATCTCAACACCTGCTATTCATATCACATACATTGAGGTCAACAGTTCCAGTTAAGTCATAAGTTTTATGATGGGTATTTAATGCTATTCGGGTGTTTAGTATTTCCTGGCGTGATTAACATGTGACAATGCTGTCCAAAGATAAATAGCCAAGAAGCTTTCCATATTATGCCTGCATTCAACGCACATTTATTTCGTAAATAATGACATTGTAACAGGACAATAATTTCACTATTTAGTATTGATTGTTCAGCGACAACAGTGCTGTGATCTTCTGTTGTTTCTCTATGTGGTGCTATACAATCTTTCTCAACGGAAAACATCTTACATATTTATAAATATGTAAGATGTTTTCCGCGATGTTTTTGTCCATACTTCGAATATTACTGCTGCATCTTATCAGGTGCTTCTACTATATATTTCGATATTCATGATAAAATCCAAAGAGGAATCTGCAATATTAACGGTCTTGACTTGGTATCTCGCTTTCAGTTAATTTCCCACCGCCTCAACTCAGCTTCCCAGTGAATTATCTATAAATATTTTCATCCTAATTTTTCTGGTATGCTTTTCTCTCTGATTCTTCAATTTTAAGAATTGAAGTACAGTACTAGATTACCAGCAAGGTCCCGCCATTTGACAGTTGAAATAGTTAGGTGTAACCGTAAGTTCTATGTTAAAATTTCCTTCTCTGGCATTTCTCAGTTGTGGCTCCCCTCTTCCGGCGACTTGCTTTCAACTTTGATCTTCAGACTTGAGGTCTGGCGTACACTTAAGTCCCATGAGTCGTGTTCAAGGCAAGGGGCCGTCACTGAGGCAACGGAAACAACAGTGATACGGAAACCCCATGCCTCAAACCATGCGCGATAAATCGTTGAATGTGGTAATGTGGCGATACACTTGAAAGCAGACATCACAACATTGCAAAACATATGAGCAAATGCCACCCACCCAGCTGTCCACTCCGGACTCGTAATTGAATTCCATACGCTACCACTCTGTTTTTCACAAGCATGGTCTCAACAGTATTTCAACATGATGTGGCCATAAGCCTGTTGGTTCTACAGAAGGATTATGAGAATAACATGGACTAAACATGTGAGCAATGAGTAGTTCTAGAGACAATGGAAACAAGAAAGATACTTATACTTAACATTAGGAAGAGACTGTTGAAATTTCTAGGGCACATAATGAGGAAAGAGGGCCTGGAAAATTTGATACTCACAGGTAAATCTGGTAATTGAGTTCCATACCCTATGGGCGGGGTGGAGCTCTTCATAAGCTTGAACTCTGCACTTGCAGGAAGTGACGTCAAAGTTAAAGCAATATTATTAGCAATACATTTTTTTTTTTAAATTTAGTAATACATCTTCGAAAAATTAATATTAACAATACCTTTTTGAAAAGGTAATATTAACAATACATTTTTGAAAAAAATGATTACTAGCAATACATATTTGAAGAAAATCATTATTGGCAATATATTTTTTGAAAAAAAATTATTACTAGCAATACATTTTTGAAGATAAAAATTAATAGCAATATATCTTTGAAAAAATTATTACTTGCAATACATTTTTGTAGAAAAACATAATTACTAGTAGTACATTTTTGAAAAAAATATTATCAATACATTTTTGAAGAAAAAAATTATTAGCAATACATTTTTGAAAAAAAATTATTACTAGCATTACATTTTTGAAGAAAAATTATTAGCAAGATATTTTTGAAAAAAAAATATTGCTAACAATACATTTTTGAAAACAAAATATTGTTAGCAATACATTTTTGAAAAAAAAAATTTATTAGCAATACATTTTTCTAGAAAAAAATTATTAGAAATAATTTTTTCAAAAAAAATTATTACTAGCAATACATTTTTGAAGATAAAAATTAATAGCAATATATCTTTGAAAAAATTATTACTTGCAATACATTTTTGTAGAAAAACATAATTACTAGTAGTACATTTTTGAAAAAAATATTATCAATACATTTTTGAAGAAAAAAATTATTAGCAATACATTTTTGAAAAAAAATTATTACTAGCATTACATTTTTGAAGAAAAATTATTAGCAAGATATTTTTGAAAAAAAAATATTGCTAACAATACATTTTTGAAAACAAAATATTGTTAGCAATACATTTTTGAAAAAAAAAATTTATTAGCAATACATTTTTCTAGAAAAAAATTATTAGAAATAATTTTTTCAAAAAAAATTATTACTAGCAATACATTTTTGAAGAAAAAAATTAATAGCAATACATATGACACTGGATAAAAACCCTCTTTACAAATATGTCTCAATGAAACATGATCTACAAACTGATTTCTTACAAAGAATACATTCTATTAAAACAAAACTATCCTAAAAAGCTTGTCGGCATTAAATAAACGATTGAGGTCGATATGCCGGAAAACAAAATAAAACCTTTAAGCAAACATCGCAAATAAACATATGAGTTAGGAAAAGAGGTACAAGAAAACAGTGACTTTGCCGACGAATCTAATTACATTAAATGAACCCGAAGGTTGGGCACAAAGTTGTATCTGTCATACAAATAATCAACCGGTTCGATTCGGCACATGATGAATTCATATAATGTCAGGTTAGGTCAATTTAGTGGATTTAAAGTTATTTCTATCCTTAATAGATTGTTTTAATCATTTCATACTATAAAAGGCAATAAAACCAAAGGGTTACTGACAATGAAAGAAGAACAAAAAATATCCGAGAATAATACAAGAGTAATCTAGAAGTCAGTGTACAACGATTCTCATTGCATTTAATTTTTTAAGGATTAAAGTTAACTGGAAAGCATGGAAGAGGAAATCTATAATTATAAGTGCGAAAAAAGAAACTATTAGCATAGAACTTACGGTTGCATCTCGCCAGTTCAACTTTAAATTGATGAGACCTTGCCGCCAATCTAGTACTGCGCTGAAATTCATGAAGTTCAGATAGCACTGCAGAGAGTTCAATTACCATGAACATTTTAATAGAAACAGCACAGGAAGGCTACATTACGGCGCTGGGGTGGGGGGTGACTGAAGCCGAGACACCAGTTCAGGACCAATAATATTGCTGATTCTTCTAATATCTCAGGAAACAAGTAATATTTTGATATGTTCTAGGTCATTAACATTCAAATAGTTTTCAGGCGAAGTAACAGTTTTTCAAACCAGATAAAGGAAGACCAAGTACAACTTAGCCAATAAAATTAAGAAATGACCTCAGAATAAATTTTATTTAATATAAAATTGTTTTTACTTTTTTTTTATTGCATTGTTCATCTCGAATTTATCAACATTTATGAGTCTATCACGCCCACAATTACAGACCTGCATCAAGTTCGGAAGGTCATTAGGGTGGCATTCTGTGTCATGACATATCTGCTTAATATACGTTGTTGCTGGGCGACAAATCCGTCTCGCGCCATGGCAAGTTGT
>OZ010585.1:94218394-94285894 GCA_963932145.1 Acanthosepion lycidas | reverse complement strand
AGGTTGTATGTCAACTGTCCATCTGCACGAGCAGTCATAAAAATGTTTTTGAAGCCATCGAGAGGGAGAACAAGCGGGACAGAACAGGTTTCGTCAGGTACTATATCAACTGTCCATCTCTACGAGCAGTCATAACAATGTTTTTTGAAACCAGCGAGATGGAGAGCAAAAGGAAGACAACAGATTTCAGCAGGTAGTATGTCAACTGCCCATCTCCACAAGCAGTCATAACAATAATTCTGAAGCCAGGGAGATTGGAGAGCAAGAGGGAGAACACAGATTTCAGCAGGTAGTATGTCAACTGTCCATCTCCACGAGAAGTCATAAAACTTTTTCTAAGCCAAACAGATCGAGAGCAATAGTGGAGATCAGATTTCAGCATGTTGTATGTCAAGTGCCCATCTTCACGAACAGTCATAACAATGATTTTGAAGCTAGCGAGATGGAGAGCAAGAGGGAGAGAACAGATTTCAGCAGGTAGTATGTCGACTGTCCATCTCGACGAGCACTGATAACAATGATTTTGAAGGCAGCAAGATGGAGTGCAAGAGGGAGACAACAGGTTTATGTCAACTGTCCATCTCCACGAGCAGTCATAAAACCTTTTTTTAAGGCAACCAGATGGAGAGCAGTAGGGGAGATCAGATTTCAGCAGGTTGTATGTCAACTGTCCATCTCCACGAGCAAACATAACAATGTTTTTTGAAGCCAGCTTGAGAGAGAGAAAGAGGGAGAGAACAGATTTCATCTGCTAGTATATCAACTTTCCATCTCCACAAGGAGTCATAATGTTTTTAATCCAAGGAAATGGAAAACAAGTGGTAGAGAACAAATTTCAGATGCTAGTATGTCAACTGTCCATCTCCACGACCACATATAAACATATTTTTGGAAGCCAGCGAGATGGGCAGCAAAAGTGAGCGAAGAGATTTGAGCAAATAGGATGTCAACTGTCCATCTCCGCGAGCATTCATAAAAATTTTTTGAAGCCAGCTAGATGGAGAGAAATAGGTAGAGGACAGATTTCAGCATGTAGTATGTCAAATTTCTATCTTCACGAGAGGTCATAACAATGTTTTTTTTAAGCCAGCGAGATGGAGAGAAAGAGGAAGAGAACAGATTTCAGCAGGTAGTGTGTCATCTGTGCATTTCCATGTGTAGTAATAACAATGTTTTTGAAGCCAGTGATATTGCAGAGTAAGAGGAAGAGAACAGATTTCAGCAGGTAGTATGTCAACTGTCCATCTTCACGAGTAGTCATAACAATTTTTTTGGAGCCAGCGACATGGAGAGCAAGTCGAAGAGAACAGGTTTCAGCAGGTAGTATGTCAACTGTCCATCTCCAGGAGCTGTCATAACAATGTTTTTTGAAACCATCGAGATTGAGAGCAAGTGGAAGAGAACAGGTTTCATCAGTTACTATATCAACTGTCCATCTCCACTAGCAGTCATAACAATGGTTTTTGAAACCAGAGAGATTGAGAGCAAGAGGGAGAGAACAGATTTCAGCAAGTAGGATGTCTACTGTCTATCTTCACAAACAAACATAACAATATTTTTTGAAGCCAGCGAAATGCAGAGTAAGAGGGAGAGAACAGATTTCAGCAGGCAGTATATCAACTGTCCATCTCCACGAATAGTCATAACAATGTTTTTTGAAGCCAGCGACATGGATAGCAAGAGGGGGAGAACAGATTTCAGCAGGTAATATATCAACTTTCCATCTCCACAAGTATTCATAATAATGTTTTTTGAAACCAACGAAATGAGGAGCAAGAGGCCTGAACAGATTTCAGCAGGTAGTATGTCGACTTTCCATCTCCACGAGGAGTCATAAGAATGTTTTTTGAAGCTAGGGAGATGGAGAGAAAGAGGGAAAGAACAGGTTTCTGCAGGTCAACTATCCATCTCCACGTGCAGTCATAACAATGTTTTTTGAAACCAGCGAGATGAGAGCAAGAGGGAGAGAACAGATTTCAGCAGGTAGTATGTCAACTTTCGATGTCCACGACCAGTCATAACAATGTTTTTTGGAAGGCAGCGAGATGAGAGCAAGAGGGAATGATCATATTTCAGCAGGTAGTATGTCAACTGTCCATCTCCACGAGCAGTCATAAAACTGTTTTTGAAACCAGCGAGATGGAGAGCAAGTGAAAGAGAACAGGTTTCAGCAGGTAGTATATAAAGTGTCCATCTCCACGAGCAGTCATAACAATGTTTTTTGAAACCAGCGAGATGAAAAACAAGAGGGAGAGAACAGGTTTCAGCAGGTAATATGCCAACTGTCCATCTCCACGAGCAGTCATAACAATGTTTTTTGAAGCCGGCAAGATGGAGAGCAAGAGGGAGAGAACAGATTTCAGCAGGTTGTATGTCAACTTTCCATGTCCATGAGCAGTCATAACAATGTTTTTTGAAGACAGCGAGATGGAGAGCAAGTGGAAGAGAACAGATTTCAGCAGGTAATATATCAACTTTCCATCTCTGCGAGTAGTCATAATAATGTTTTTTGAAACCAACGAAATGAGGAGCAAGAGGCCTGAACAGATTTCAACTGTTAGAATGTCAACTTTTCATCTCCACGAGAAGTCATAACAATGTTTTTTGAAGCCAGGGAGATGGAGAGCAAGAGGGAAAGAACAGATTTCAGCAGGTAGTATGTCAACTTTCCGTCTCCATGAGCAGTCTTAATGTTTTTTGAAGCCAGCGAGATGGAGAGCAAGTGGGGGAGAACAGATTCAAGCAGTTAGTCTTTGTTGACTTACTACCTGGATGAATCTTCACGATGTGCCCAATTTCAGTAAGAAATCGGAGCGCAACGAGGATTCTTCACCCTGACATTAGATTTTGGGAGCTGGTTTCGCTGAGGGAGTTATTGGTTGAAAATTTACAATCGACAACTAGCAGCCATAGAGAATCCTTTTCAGATTTTATCTCTGGATTTGCTTCTATAATCTTGTCAACATTTTGATATATCCGTAATACAGCCTAGTTCTGTATTCAGAATCTTCCTTTTCCTAGAAAAGAACCCAGTCTGCTCTGTTATTCATTCAGGGGAGATGTCTCCCCGCCCATGGACATAAGTTCGAAGTCAAAAGAACAGATTAGCTCATAATTTGAACCTGTACTATTTTATTTTCCACGCCGATTAAAATTACGATATCCACGCATCATCACATAGATTATTATGTTTTACATAAGTTCTGTTCAAGAATACAGATTACGTTTATATTTATTAAAAAGTTTCTTTATTTGAATAAAAGTTTTCAAAAATCATAGTCTAAAAAGTTTTTAAACAGAGTTTGTTAATTATATATTTCGGTTTAGTAGCTAAATATTTTGCTCTTTAGGTTAGTGATTTATAAAGCAAAGATTAGATGAGTTACAAGTATCGAACAACCAGTGAGAATCGAACTCATTACTCAGTCGCATTTGAGCTAACGAGACATTGCACCACGTCGAAATACCCCAAAAGGTTTAACAAACGTAGCTTAGATATGGGACAAAGCCGAAAGTATGGAGAACCCCTGAGGATCGAACTCAGTAGTAACTGTTTTTATCGAAACACGCCTGCTAACCATTACACCACGTCGAAGTGGCCAAAATGAAAGTATGGGGCACACAGTGAGAATCGAACTCTCTATTTAGTCGTAATTGAATGGTGAATCTAAGCTAGGGTTTAAACAGCAGGACTGACTGTGCTCTCTTGTCTTGAGGAGCCGAGTCTAGAATAAAAACTTTCAATTTGAAAACCAAACAACTTGTCCTGCTTCTATGGCTATACGACATGTGGTTTTCTTACGGCTATAACGGGTTATGGGAGTCGTGTTTCTAAAGTAAAGCATTGTCATTTTAAACGTTATACTGCCGTATACACTCGTGTATAAGCCGAATTCATATATAGTCCGGTGCTTGAAGATTTTGTGAAAAACTTGTTTTTTCTTTTTCATATAGCGCGTGTGTAATGCAACTCCAGTTTCTGAGAAATACCAGTGAAATATTTCAGTACTGAGCCTCATGTGACGGGATCCTGTTGTCACGGCACCAAATGTGACGTCACCCCGGCTTCTCTGCCCCCATGCTATCATGTGACGACCATTGTGACTTTGTATTGGTCGCGGCGCCAAATGTGACGTTCTAACCCTTGGCTGATTCGGATGGAAATCTGGTTAGATTCGGTATCAGCTTTGTCGTTCCCAGCTCGCCTCCAACGTCTGGCCGTAATGCAAGCCGAATTCGAGCAAAGGTGACATCGCTCAAGTATATGTAAAAGAAAATAAAGTAGAAACTCGAAAGATTCAAATGTGTTAAAAAAAAAGAATTACAATTTTTTTTTATATCTGGTTGCTGAATACAGGATTGCGTCTTTCTCCCGAACCGCTTCTGTGGATACGTGACACTTTGCGTTTGTTAGGCGAGTCTTAATATCTTAAGTTGTTTTTCAATAACTGGTTTTTGGTATCTTCAGACGATATTCGTAAAACTTGTTTTGGGGGTGTGAGTCTAAGTTGTTCTTCAAAAATAAATTGTTTTTGGTTAGAAGTGTAAATCGGAATGCGTGGATCTTTCAGTCAGCTTCCTGCGAGGCTGGTCTGCGAGCTCACAGCTCAACTCTGTCTGCGTCTGTCCGCGTCTGTCCGCGTCTGCTGTCTCCTCGGAACTCTCTCTCCAACTCCAACTCTCCAACTGCCACTGTCTGCTGTCTGCTCCGTTTATATGGACGCCGACCAAAACCGGGTGTGGGCTTGTCGTGGTTTGGGTTCCTCGATAATTCTAAATCCACAATAAGGATTTTCTTTGTTTTCGAACAGGAAAATTTATCACTTTTCATTTTTGAAAGTCCATTACTTTTTGCTTTAGAGGGCTTCTTAAGAGAATCGTCCTCCCAAATTCTTCCTTTCTCATATTGGTATCTCACACCAATCCCCTCAGAGGGCGTCAACGGGTTTCCCTTCTTTCTCATAGTGGTATCTCACACCAATTCCCTCAGAGGCGTCAACAGGCCTCCCCTCCTTCTCATATGTTTACCTTCGCCACCACTCAGCTAATGACGCTCGGCAGCGCGGGTGTTTACAATTATCGCTCAAAGGAAAAAAATTATCTTCGACTCGTAGTGTGGTCCTTAATCTCTATCTTAACTGAATGTCATCTGGAATTTATCAACAAGATTTTCGCCAAGCGTCAAATAGGTGGTCAACTGGACGTCTTCGCACCCTGCCGCCAATTATCTGTCCCGGTAACAAACTTTTATCGTGGCCAGGTCTGGACATAAACAGGTGTCTTTTTCCAAAACCAAATGATATCTCCGAAAGATAGTTAATGGTTTATTCTTCCTCTTTTTCTCTTTCCCTTCCTTTTTCTTTGGGGTGGTCTAAGCTGATGCCATTCTCGGTCAGTGCCTGACCTGATTACGATTATCTTCCAGCATTCTGTGTTGTAGGCCACTTGACCAATTTGAAATTTTCATTATTGCCATGGGAAGCTTGCTATCTTTTATTCGCCGCGTCGTAGCATAAATTAATTCCGACAGATCCGAGATCTTACGAATTTCCTATCTTCTGCGAAAAAAAATACTTTTCTTCGCAAATGAAAATAAAATCTTTACCGCTTTTCTTTTGTTAAAAAAATAACATTACTCAGTATGTCTTTCGTGATAGCTTCTTCTCGCCTTAATTATTTCTCGCTTTTAATTTTCACGCGACCGCTAAATAGTGTCACAATCATAATGGACACATTTTATAGGAAACTAGACTACCCGGGATCCGTTGGGTCACTGCCTGTTCAGTTTATAAAACACTGAAATTGATTTCAACATTCCATTGAAATGAAAGTCAATTTTATTATGATTTATTTATTTCAATTCGTTCGTATCATTGGCCTGGTTTACAAGTTCACGTTTAACATTTTCTGATTGTTTACAGCATTTAATAAGACTGGAATTATCTCATAAACTTAACATTTAAATCAGATTAACTTAAGAATATTTTTTAATATGCGAAAAAATTTTTTGAAGTCATTTTCACTGGAAAATATTTTTAAATACGCCAGAAACATTTTTTAAACATTTAAAATATTGTCTGTTTAAAGAAAATTGAAATATAAATAATTACTCTACAAACAATTGGATGAAACAGCAAAGTGGGATCTCTTTGTGTCTGTCTTTAACTTGAAAATATTTTTATTAAAATATTGTCTGTTTGAAGAAAGTTGAAATATAAATAATTACTCTACAAACAATTGGATGAAACAACAAACCGGGATCTCTTTGTGTCTGTCTTTAACTTTACAATATTTTTATTAAAATATTGTCTGTTTGAAGAAAGTTGAAATATAAATAATTACTCTACAAACAATTGGATGAAACAGCAAAGCGGGATCTCTTTGTGTCTGTCTTTAACTTGAAAATATTTTTATTAAAATATTGTCTGTTTAAAGAAAGTTGAAATATAAATAATTACTCTACAAACAATTGGATGAAACAGCAAAGCGGGATCTCTTTGTGTCTGTCTTTAACTTGACAATATTTTTATTAAAATATTGTCTGTTTGAAGAAAGTTGAAATATAAATAATTACTCTACAAACAATTGGATGCAACAGCAAAGTGGGATCTCTTTGTGTCTGTCTTTAACTTGAAAATATTTTTATTAAAATATTGTCTGTTTGAAGAAAGTTAAAATAAAAATACTGTATAAACAACACGTATTTTTAAGTCTTTTTCACTTAAAGTATATTTTAAATCAGATGAACTAAAAATATCTTTTAAATCAAATTAACATAAAAATATTTTTTTAAATATTTAAAATATTGTTTGTTTTAAAAAATCTTAAATATAAATAATTACTCTACAAACAAGTGGACAAAGCAGCAAATGAGGATCTTTTTATGTCTGTATTTAACTTAAAAACATTTTAATTTAAAATATTATCTTTTTGAAGAAAGTTAAAATAAAAAATACTTACTGAATAAACAACTCGTAAATCAATATGCTCCGGACGGACACATTACACAAGCACGCATGCAAACACAGACTTTAGTATTATATACAAAAATGATCTTCATAATTTTTTGTATAAAGCTACCCCAAAATGGTGGGAAAAACTACTTACCGTAAACTATCTGATACAAAGATTTAGATACCGGACTTTTGTTTTCGTTCAGGCCCGAGTTTTAACCCCTTCAAATTAATTACCTGTTTACAGTTAGGCCCCCTATGTTTTGCGTATAAAACTTCATAAAATTCGCACTATACTCGTGTATATACGGTAAATTTTATTTCCTTTAATATTTGCTGCATTTCAATGAAAGCCTAGAGTCCTTCTTACATTCTACAATAGGCAGTATAGCTCGAAGCAACTAGAAATTACAACCAGCAAACGAAGTACTGAATATTAAAGTCTGCAATTCATTATTTTATAATTGTTAATTATTTTTTATCTGTCCATATGTCTGAGATGTACACTACTTACATTATTCGGACTATTGTCCTCATCTTTGTGGCCATATTTATCACTACGTTTCGGCCGATGTACGCTGCCGCCTTCTTCAGGTGGTTGAAATGTCGAACTGAACCCTTTATTTCGCTCACTGGGGTAGACTGTTCTAGTTCCACGTGACATGTTTTAATGGATGTCAGTTATCAGTTATCTCCTGTTAATTTTCCCTCTGAAAGTTCTCCACTGCCTTAACCGGGTATTGAACTCACAACTCTTTGGGTTCTGTCACTGGATCTAAACCAACGCCTTTATCCACTGTGCCTTTAAGGACACATGACACAGTGGGACTGGAACACTCTACCCCACCGAATAATGTAAATAATCATTATTTAATATGCAAATTTGGGGACTGGTAAAACAGTGTCTGTAACATCCGTCGGTCGTAAAAGCCATAAATCTGTACTTATAACGTTTTATTTTATTTTATTTTTTTTTTCAGCTGTTGGTGTCAGTGTAGTATCTGCTTAATCAATCGAGTACAAGATTATAACGGTTAGGTACTGCATTCAAAGTTTTACCGCCATGGTGAGGTGACGCTGGCGTGTCCTGTGCAGGGCACAGTCTTATATTTTATCAGAGATCGATAGTTATCCAAGGAATACTATGTTGGTTATTTGTAGAGCATGGTCTGGTATTGCTTGGCACGGCGTTTTGGTTATTGAATAGCGTTAGTCCATAACCAGCAAATCGTTAGCATAGAGCAGAGAAAAGGTAGAACCAAAAAACTCTTTGTGAACGATTTCATTTCTGTTGAAAACGTCTGGATATTTTGTATTTTGCCACCCATATGTATTTTGCTTATACCTGTTTAAAAAATTGATATTTCTTTATTGTTTAAAAGAAAAAGAAATACGGGAGATTATCAGTTCTTTAATTGGAATCATTGAACTGTGTCCGATTCCAGGCTCAGGTAGTTAGAATTCTCATGGCTTTTCTTAACCATCACCATTCATTATGACAAAGGTCTCGTTACTGTCTTGTCATTCTGAAAAGGGGGGGGGAGAAATAGGCATTACAATGCTACTAATTGCGTATATTTCATTGGCATCTTTCGCAAGATATTTGGACTGTCACCTACAAAGTATATTTCATTTGCAGTCTTAGATGATATATAGATAAAAACCCAAATATTAGACAACGCACAAATTGTTGGGGGGGGGGATTATCAGTTCTTGAACACTCAGACGAGATTGAACTCTAAAGGAAAAGAGGTTATCCTCGTCCAATTTGTATGTTTCATTGTATACAAGAGAGAAATCAGACCAAAAATTAAGCATTACTGCCATACCTGAGCAGAGACTGTCCAATTCTCCATTTCCAACCTAGACAGAGTTCAAAAGCGTTTCCGCGACTTGTGGGTGATTACTTATTTTCCTGCAGCTGCTTTCCTACGGATGGAAAGTCCCAGGCCTACCGCTGCACTAACCTTGTTCCCATTTCTATAGAAAATTTCCAGACGATTTTTACTGTCACCATCTTTACGACAAAGATACGCCTTTCTACGTCCGCATGTTTGAATAACCCTCATTGTTTACGTACTATATTAATAATAAAGACATTTCACACAGATAATTTATACCCAAGCACCAGTCCTTTGTGAAAGAGACTCCCGCGTTGATGCTTCCTAGTAGCAATTTTCCAAGCGTAGCTTAGATGTGGTACAAGGCCGAAAGTATGGGGCACCCAGTGAGGATCGAACTCACTACTTATTCGTAACTGTGTTAGCGAGACAAGATAGCTAACCATTATACCGCCTCAGGGCGCCCTGATGCTTCCTAGTATACCACAATCTTACCGTCTTCAGGCCTAGGGTCAATCGGTATCTATCCGCCGTAATCTTGTAAACTTCATTTCTTATTTCGTCCTCTTACGTCCATATCAGACACCTCACTTTGTTAGACTCTACCTTAAGTGACTATTGAGCCTTGAATAAATAATATATCGGTATACATAATAATACTGCTTTAGAAAACGACCTAAATATCATTTCTAATCAAATTCTACTTCTATGGGCCACATCCCTTCAGAATATAGGCGATCATGGCGCTCCTCAACGTCTTATCTCGGGTGGCTCTTAGCAGTTTTTCTTCTTTTGCTAAGGGTTCCGCCTCCCGTTCAGCGATCCATTCACATACGCAGGTCAGGTAGGTGACTCGATGCTTTGCCTCATCTCTCTTGCCCTCAGTATGCCTCGTGAGGATTAAGTTTTACAAGCCTTCCTTCCTCATTAAGTGTCCAAAGAATTTCAGCTGTCTTTTCCTCATTCTAAGTAGAAGTGTTCTTTCTGTTACCATTTTCTTTACGAGTTCCTCATTGCTTACTCGCTCTTTTCATGGAATTCTCAGTATCCTTCTGTAGAACCACATTTCTTCTGCCTATAGCTTTTTTTTTTCGCGACGAGGCTATCTAACATTCACTGCCACATAAGAGGTTGGATATCACATAGAAATCTAACACTTTTTTCGCTGTTTCTAACGATTTTTTTTTTCGTTTCGAAGAACCTTGCTTAACTTTAGTGGGGCTTCCTTCGCTAGTGCGATGTATGTTCGTATCTCGGTGTCACATTTTCTATCCCCCCCTGCGTTTCCCAGAATATGCTTTCATTTGTTCATCAAATGTCCGTTACTTACCCACGTTTCATAGGATTACTTTCCTGTTATATACGAATGTAAAATGTCATACACATAAATCCGAATACATGATTCGTATTTTTGCTGTGTTTTTTTTTTTTTAATAAATTTCGATTCTCTAATGAAGGATCGTAAAAATGGGATTCCTCAAGGCAACAACAGATTGGTTGGCTTGAAATAACATATGACAAAGGATTTCAGAGTGATATGATATAATGTTCACTTGCCATTTAAGGAGAAGAGAAATGAACAGAAGAGTAGAAGTGAAATTGGCTCATTTCGTTCACGCGGAATCATCGAAAAAAAATGCATTAACAACAAGAGCGAAAATTGATAGAGGAAAGCATTTAAAAGGAAGATGATGTCACAGTTGCACTTAGTTTCGGATACAGTGGAGAGAAGCGGATGAAAATAACTTAGGTAACAGGCTTGAAAAAGGATTATTTGATTAGTCAGTTGCAGCTGTTTGAAGGGGGCGAGTCTCAGATACAGATAAAGTGGGCATTAAACACGATATTTAAAAAAAAAAGATACCATCGCGAATTAGAAATGAATGTCGACTGACGTGTATAATTTTTGCATATATTACAAATACACATAGAACAGTTTTCGTAAATGAATCCTGACATCCAATCTCTCTCTCACTATATATATATATATATATATATATATATATATATATATATATATATATATATATGTGTGTGTGTGTGTGTGTGTGTTCAGGTATGTAGAAAAATAGCAAAGAACACGTTAGGTAAATAATCCAGGGTTCTTTAGTATTTTTTTTTCTTTTTCTTTTTTTAAAAAAACAGTGCTCCATACAGAAGTAGAGCTTGGATTATAATCATTTTTTTTAAATATGATTCCTTCGCTACATAAGAGTACTCATGTTTCAAAAACGAGAGCCGGAACCCTCAATATAATTATTAAAATTAAATTGAATTAAAGTAACAAGCCCTGTTTCATCCTCAAGGAAAATTTAGGAATAACCAATCTTGAAATTTACGTATCGTTATAAGCATGTTCATTCGTTACTATGGAAACGGCTGGGGCGACCATTTTTGATAAGGGACCTAAGAGTTAATTTTTATCCACATATCAGTCACCTTCAGGGAGAGGTCAAGCTGAGGTAGGGTGGGGTGTCTATTTCAAAGCGAATTATGTCTTTCTTGTACGCGCATCGTCTGTTCATTCACAGAGTAAGATACATTGTATGTTGTTAAGTGTCTGGATAATTTTGAATTATTTTATTTTATTTATTTATTTTCAACGGACTGTTTCATATATAAATGCGTCGAACTGAACTACAATTTGTTTTTTGACGACTTCATAAAGGGTTTTTCCCTTTAATGATTGGGTTAAGCTTTTTAGTCCTTTATTAAACTATGAAATTTGATTTTTTTTTTAAGCTAATTATTTAATGCGAAATTTTGTTGATGTCGGCAAAAAACCGTTATGGTTTATACATTGGTTCAACGAAGAATGAATTTAAAATTAGATGGAGACAACACAAAAGCTCCTTCAATAATATTAGAAGTAGAAATCAGACCTCTCTATCCAAATATGTTTTTAAAATAAATGAATAAAACACCAAAAGTAAAATGGAAAATAATAAATAGAACAAGAACTTGTAAAACCTGGGATGACCCATGCCCTTTATGCCTACATGAAAAACTACACATAATTAAGTTTCTAAATAATGAAAATTTATTAAACCATAGACATGAGTTAACATTTTTTTGACGACATCAACAAAATTTCGCATTAAATAAAATTTATTAAACCATAGGCATGAGTCAACGTTTTTTTTTTTGTTTTTTTTTTGCCGGCATCAACAAAATTTCGCATTAAATCAAATTTATTAAACCATAGGCATGAGTCAACGTTTTTTTTTGCCGACATCAACAAAATTTCGCCTTAAATAATTAGGTTTAAAAAAATCAAATTTCATAGTTTAATAAAGGGCTAAAAAGCTTAACCCAATCATTAAAGGGAAAAACCCTTTATGAAGTCGTCAAAAAAACAAAACAAATTGTAGTTCAGTGCGACCTATTTATATATGAAACATCCCGGTTAAAATAAATAAATAAAATAAAATAAAACAAAATTATCCTCTTGTTGGTTATTGGAATTTATTCCGTATACACCAATCCTATATTTGGACACACACACACACACATATATAGAGAGAGAGAGTGAGAGAGAAAGAGAAAGAAAAGTTGAATTCACCAGATGAGAAACAGATCATGGCATAGACACACGTCCCTTTACCTCAATGTATGTTCTGAAAAAAAATAACTCTGAAACCGGTAATATTACTCTAAATGAATATTCTGAATAACTTCACTTGCATTTCAACTATGTTTTTTCTATATATTACCCGTGTCGGTTATATAAAAAAAAAACTTATTTTCATATTAGGTTGTCATACATGAAATGACGCACTTTGTAGAAAATGAATAAAACGCTTCTGAATTATTAAATAACTTATTACTTTAATTTATTTACTAGAAATAGACACAATTTTGATGAATGACTGTTCCCTCCCAACATACCCCCGAATTAATGATGCCGTCTTTAAAAAAAATTCTCACCCTTTGATGTGATATTGTTTAAATGCTTCGATTACCTCTTCGTTTTTGGAGAATGTTTTATCGCGTATGAAAAGCTCAAAATGCTTAGATAAGTGATAATCAGTTGAATATGTAGATCGAGGCAAAATTTCATAATAAAGGCTATGCAGCTGTTGGACGTTTGATTAAGAAGTATGCAGCCGTGCGTTGTCGTGCAGCAAAACTGGGCCATCTCTATTCACAAGCCGAGGATGTTTCTTTTTCAATTTCTTATGCATACATTCAATCTCTCTGCAATACAAGGTTGCTCTCATTGTTTTCCCTTGATGCAAGGATGAATAATAAATAACCCCTTTGAGAGACCACCATACAGTAACCATTAACCTTTGAGGTGCAGTGGAGGTTTTAGCTATTGTTTTTGTGTTTCATTTGCATTTAACTACTGGCCTACTCACTTAAAATTGTCAGAGTATCCATTTCTGATCGCATGTAATAATTTCGATGCAAAAGTGGATATTTTTTCCAGTCCGTACTCATACAATAAAATTACTCGATATTGTTTCGTTGAGCATATGAGTAACAATATATGGAAAGAAAAATTAGGTGGAAAGTAAGACGTCAGGTATAAGTCAATATTTCTCATAGATATACTAACCAAATAATTCGTCATTCCATGTGTGACAACCTTATATATATATATATATATATATATATATATATATATATATATATATATATATTTAAAAATTATAACATAAATATGTTATTAAATCACTACAAAAATACCCATTTTGTTTCAACACCTCCGGTGTCTTACTTCTTTCTTCAAGAATGAGATGGAAAGCTTACTTCTTTCTTCAACATCATTACTTGACAAGACACCGGAGGTGTTGAAACAAAATGCCTATTTTTGTAGTGATTTTATAACATATTTATGTTATAATTTTTAAATAAATAATTATATCTGCTGTATTCTGTATTGAGCACTCTTTTTAAAAATAGTAATTGTTGCTTATTAGAATTTATTCCGTATACACCAATCATATACTTGGGTATATATATATATATATATATATATATATATATATATATATATATATATATATATATATAAGAAAGAGGTTATATTAGTTCCAACGAGAGAAAAGTGTTTATATTAAAAAGAAGAGAAATACTGCAAACGTTTTTGGTTGTAATGTAGATTTTTTTTTAATTTATGCTTTATTTTCCATAATTTTACTACACGTGTTTCTGATCTCGCGACCGACATCAGATAAAGGTTGGAGAGTCCCACATATTATTAAAAATAATTAATTTTTTTTTCTCCTTTATGTTTTTCGATGTTCAATATTCTCGATATGAGACGTTCTCTTTTTTGTGTTAGTAATCCGAATGACTTTCTTGAACTTGCAGTGAAGAGTTCTGCGCGAAGGGTCATAAAACAATATATATAATAAAAATAATAAAATAAACAATATATATAATAAAAATATATATATCCAAGTATAGGATTGGTATATACGGAATAAATTCCAATAACCAAAAAATACTATTCTTAATAGAGTGCTCAATACAGAGCACAGCAAATATAATTTATTCGATAATTATAATATAAATATGTTATAAAATCACTATAAAAATAGCCTTTTTGTTTAAACACTTCTGGTGTCGTATCAAGTGATGCTGATTTATGATTTATTAAATATTTTCCGGACTTAATCCATTTCATTGTGTGTGTGTATATATATATATATATATATATATATATATATATATATATATATATATATATATATATATATATATATGATAATGTTGACACTTTGATAATAATACATTCACATACACACATGTGAGTGTCTGCGTTTATGTATGTTAATGATTTTTCGGAAAGGACTTCTCTTAATAATATTGATTTCTTTTTAGTTCTGGAAGCTGCCTTTAACTAACGAGGAAATTCAACCTGTAGGAATCAAAACAATTCTTTTATGAAACAACCCGTTGACTCTTTAGATACTTCCTTACCATATTAAACAACGATTCTCTTAATAGAGAGATAGCTGTAACCTTGCCCAAGGCTTCATTCAAAGTTATTGAGCTGAGCGGCAGATTTATTTTGGTTCGGCGCTGAGGCAATCGACTGGAAGCCATTATTGTTTAATTGTAAACGATTCTGGATGAAGTAGTCATAACACAATATGTTTGCCAATATTAAACAATTAATCTTGGTGAGGCGCTGAGACAAAAATTAAAAATACTTTATCAAAAAAGAGATAAAAGAAATTGCTCAGGTAAAATTCGTGTGCGTTTCTCAGCTGCGTCATTCCTTTGTCTTAGATTTCTGTATGACGTAAAAAGTTAACAAAATTCTAGAAATTCTAGTAATTGATGTGAGTAAGAGTTGTTCCTTGCCTGTTCCTGGCTGCCTCTTTGGTTATGATCCAAGTTGAGTTTACAAACCTCTCCAGTTTGTTTCGGTCCCTTTTTTTATCTCGACTGGGTCAGCTTTTTATTTCCCATGTCCGTATATTTTTCTCCTTTCCCACTCCCTTAGACAGAGAGCCTCTTGATTTTGTCCAAGGGGCAGAATACAGCGGCCTCTCTTTTTGAGGGTTAGGCGGGCCCTACTAACATCAGTTATGTTTAGTTTACTTTGTGTTTATATTTAGTTTGCTTTGGGGTTCATTCCCTCCCCTCTCATTCTATTCATCCATAAATTTTTAAGTATATATTTTATAATCATTTTATTTTTATGGCATGGGGCGCGTTTTGTAGATTTCCCTTGAGAGCATGCGGTATTATGGTGTATGTATGTTTGAATGGTGCCGGACGAGTTCTTGTGGTGAATGTGGAACTTGTAATGTGTGAATGGGTCGTGAATCAGATTAGCTAGGTATAAGATAGTTAGTGACAACCAGCCTCAACCCCTCCCCATTTTGGCCTTGTGCCGCAATTGTATTTTAAATACAATAAATAATAATTGAAGACGTTTGGCAAAACGTTTCAATTGTTGGTTAGGTTATATTCTTCATCCTCCTTTGCCGGGCTGGTTCATACGACACCCGAACTCCCTGGCCTTTAAAGGCCCAAGCCTGATTCGTGGTCGCAGCAGTGTCTTTATCAATTTTTTCTACCTACACTAATATAAGTTACAATCTAAGAACAACTGAATTATTAAAGGATGGCAAAATTTCACGGATTTTGGCGTCATTTTGGGGTCATTTTTTGTCCAAATCTGTGAATTTGTTTCGCTCATGCTAAGTCTCGAAAAATCACTATATAAAATTCACTATCTTTTATTCATAATCTGTTAAAATTATTCAAATTCTTAACAAGAAAAATCTCAAATTGATGTTAAAAATTACCGCAAAAGATTATTGATTTATTTAAGATGGAATGATCTATTATAACATTTAAGATGGAATGATCTATTATAACATTTAAGATGGAATGATCTATTATGACATTTATTTAACACGGAATGATCTCCTATGACATTTAAGATGGAATGATCTATTATGACATGTCTCTGATTTAAATTTTAAAATATTCTATTTATTTTCAATTTTTCTAGTTGAATTGTTCATTTATATTGTATATGGCCCATTATTGTACATAATTACGTTGCAATCATTTTTTTTATTTTATATGAATACTACCTTATGAAAATTGAGATGTAGTAGAGTGTGGGGCCGTATCATAAAATCGGGGGTATAATAGCTTCAGTGGGAACCCTAGCACCGATCCTGCTCTTTGGAAATGTTGGGGAATAATCACTCTCATTGGGGACCATCTATAGTTTTTAAAATATGTCCTGTTTTTGGTTTACTGACATGTCATCTGCATGCAATCACTAACGTTCTTCGTAAAAAATGATACCACTCCATGTTTAAAGCTAACACCACGGGCAAGGTAAAACTAAAATTTGAACCTGGCTTGACGATCCTTCTTTTCGAGGGTGAAACTTAACTAGCTTTGGTTTTATTTTTTGTTCAGTTTTTTTTTAATTTTATATATTTATTTTTTTTTTTTTGTAGACTACTTTTCATCGAACACTTTATTATCAGTATCCCTGTAGAAGACTCTAATCAACTACCATTGTTATAGCGGGTGTAACAGCAAAATTGTCCAAATCGTTTAACAGCATAGGATAATTGTCAATCCCACAAAATGTTTACTATCTAAAAAAAAAAAATACTAAACTAATTGAGTTTTTTTTGTTTTTTGTTTTTTTTGTCGTTCAGCCATCTTGACGCCTTTTGTCGTAAAAATCGCTGAAAAACCCTTTCGGTTATTCAGTTCGAAAGAGAACAGGTTAAAAATGTTTTGTCTCAGACCCACTGTCTTGCCAAATGAACAACGGGGAAAGTAAAAATATCATTTAGGCTTTCAGTCATGGTACCAGCATTTGTGCTCTGGCTTCCATCTTCAAAGTCCATTCAAGAACCAACAAGAGAACGGTGAATAAATTTTTTAAAAAGGGACAGTAGAGAAAAACAATAGATCAGGAGGACATAACAGGAAGAGGATCAACTTACAGATAAAAAGATCGATTAGAAAAGGTCCAACTCAATTCATAAAACGTTTGGCATGTGAGAGAGAAGTTTCAGCTATAACAGTCCAAAAAACAGTAGAAAAAAAGACTTGAAAATGAAATCGTACATGAAACCTGTGAGTCACCTTGTTACTCCAAGACAGAAAGTTAAAAGCTTGGAGAAGACGAAGATCATCTTGAATCAGTTTGAAAAAATTATCCTGGAATACATACATACATACATATATATATATATATATATATATATATATATATATATATATATATATATATATAGAGAGAGAGAGAGAGAGAGAGGGGTGTGTGTATTTGAATTTTATTTCAATCCTTCATGAGCTTCCGATCCTTAACTATGATTAATTAATGATGAACATGTCATTTTCATTTATGATCGATTTCATCACGATTCTTCTGTTAAGCTTACAGAGTAATTATTAGTGCTATAAAAACCTTGGAGAATTCCAGTAGATATCTTTAATCATTTCTAAGATACAACAGTGCAGTTTAATTTAACCATTGGACAATTTTGCTGTTACGCGATTTGGTTAATGAATGCCGAAAGTTTCTTATAAGGAAACTACTGATACCAAGTTTACCATTCGGCATCTTTTGCATACATGTCTCTCTTAGACAGTCATTTGTTTTATTTCATGCTACATCTTATTTGGTCAGTGGCTACAACGGATGTGTGGCGTAGAGCAATCAGAAATCGAAGAGCTGAGTTCGAATTCCAGCCAGGTTTGTTATATTCACTTAAGCGCAAATATACCCTTGGAAAAGGCATGAATCCATCTCTCCTCCACCCTCCTTCTTTTGGGTCGAATATCAGGACTGGGTCCTGTAGAATTGGTTGCCAACCAGTCTACCGCAGAAATAAACGGTAGCCTACTGAGGGAACATCTTCTGCTTCGTCAGTAATGGGTTCAAAGTGACGCCCAAACGTGGATCATGCACGGCGCTTGACTGACTAACAATTTTAACATGACAAAATTTTCTTCTTAGAATCTATCACACTACACTTGGGATATGGCACAAAACCGGTTGAAGGTGTCTTTTTGGGTGGGGTCTGGCAAGTGCATGCACATAGGCTAATGTCCCAAATTGTTCAGTCCTAATAACCAGCATCGGGCTGAAGTCGATATTCCCCCCTCCTTGTTACCATGAAGGAGGTGCTATCGCAGTGTAGGAATGCCCTGGACCATGCATCCCTCATTTATTTATTCTGTCTGAGGAAAGAAATACAACTGGGAGATAAACTCTAGGTTATCCGCCCGTAGACAGATACTACACATTGATCCCATGGGGATGGCCAGGAAGTAAAGAAAACCGTAATTCCTTGGCCAATGAATGCCGAGCGTTTACCACTGTCACTACCATATATATCATTATAAACCATATAATATATATAAATATATACCATATATATCATTATAAACCATATATATAAATATATACCATATATATCATTATAAACCATATAATATATATAAATATATACCATATGTATCATTATAAACCATATAATATATAAATGTATACCATATATATCATTATAAACCATATAATATATAAATGTATACCATATATATCATTATAAACCATATAATATATATAAATATGTAACATATATATCATTATAAACCATATAATATATATAAATATATACTATATATATCATTATAAAAACAGTAAATTCGACCTTGCTAACCGATCGATCCTCTGTGGCTCAATCGGTGAAAGCACGTCAAGCTATATAACGGTTCCGTATAGGATACAGGTTCGATTCCTGTCGGAGGGCGCATATTTTCTATGAAAATTTCTCGGACATTCACGCCGGTAAATTTTATTAATGTTTATAATAAACAGAACATTTGCTTAAATATTTGTATCTATAAAAATAACGTATAAACATAAAAAAATGTCTTATAATCTCATTATGTCTATATTACTTTCTGTTTCTTTCTTTACTTTTTATTTATATAAAAAAAGCTATATCTCTGTGTTACTCGCTATCTGTCGTGTTTCTCTCTATTGACACACATATAGAGGGTGCGATGTGTAAATTGTCGCCATTTTAAATTTTTGATTTCACCTATGCGCGTTTTTTGTTTTTGATTTTTATATGGTCAGTGAGAAAAAGAGCACTATGAAGCAATTCAGTCCGCTAGAAATTTGGAAACAGCATGCTGTACTAATTGGCATTCGCGCCGGAAGCTCTAATGCGAATATTTCAAAGTGTTTGAGGCTATTGCAGAAGGTTTGTATGAGTCTAATGGTGATTACGGCGGTACGGCAGCTCGGAAAACTCACTCTGATCGTTCTGATAAGAAAAAAAAAATCTCCCGAATTTGTTAACAAGGACCTCAGACTCAACAAGGCGGCCTACATCAAGTGCCCTGAGGATATGATGCTACCCTGGCTGAAGTGAGTGGGTGGCTGCTGGGAGACTCTATGCCTGGCAACAAGATTCTGCACCATACCACATAGGCAGGAAAACCCAGTCATGGTGGTCAGACAATTTCTGTGACCACATCATCCCTTACTTCTGGCCACCTAACACACCAGACTGCTATCCCCTTGATAGAATAGATGCATGTGGTGACTGGTGTGATGTACTCATGAATGTTCGAGCTAACTCGACCGAGAAAAAATATAGGATAATTGATAGTACATCACAGTTTAGTACTATTTTCTTTGTTCCTAATGGATTTTTTTTTGTTCGTTTGTTTAATACTCGCTGGTCGAATATAAAGGATAAACCGGAAGTGAGGTTTGAAATCCGTTCCCTTTTGTATCATGGATAACTGCTGAGGCCCCAGCCAATGTCTGTTTAATTTGTCTACTGAAGAGATAAGAATCCAGTTTAATAGCCTGAAACACGTTTCCTTGAACGGGATTAGAATGATTAAATGCAGGAAATACGACCTTTTTTAATCTCTTTGCACTTTTTCATTCGCTTTTTTCTCGGATATTTTCCCTTTTTCCATGGCTTAATCTTATTGCTTTTCTTTTTTTTTTTTCTTTCATTTTTTTTCTTTGCTTCTCCTCAACTTTTTTTCTCATTAGCCTTTAATTATCCCGTAGCTTTCCTTCCTTTTCGCTTACGGCCATATCATGTTGAAACATTGGTTCTCGTACGTTCGTCCTGGCAAAGACCTAAATGAGTGATAGCTTGGGAATACCAGGTGTTTTAAGGCTTATATGTGCGTGTGGTGAAATGGATAACGACTCAGAAGTTGAAATCGGAGATCCAAGTTCTAATTCCAGTCGGGTTGGTTATTGACTGACGCGCAAATGCCACTGCGGAAGGTATTAATCCATCTAAACTCCATCCAGCTATGGGTTAATTATTAGGACTCTTCCATCAGTCACCTACTTTTTAATAAAAATATATTGTTGTCCATTTTTATGATTTGGTGACATCCCTGATATTTCTACAGTCTTGCGTGAACGCAGACTGCTCTGATACTGCTGGCGAGTAAAACAAGAACTTGTGAGTGACGTACTGCTCTGAACACCTAGCCATGGCCCAAATCATTATAATTATCAAAAATTCTCTCTCTTTTCTATCTCTTCCTTTGTTCGTCCTCTCTCATTCATTTCATTCTATTTCCTTCTCTCTCTCTTTCTCTTTATCATCCTCTCCTTATTTTCTTTTTCTTTCTTTTCCAACATTTTCATATCTCTTTCTACTCGTTAAATCCAAGAGCCGTCTATATTAGCCATGCGAGCAGGATTTTTTTTTAACTTAAAAAACGTTCAGCTTCAAATAAAAGTTCCACCGATAAATTTAAATTCCTACAAATAAGGAGGAAATTATTTGAAACTTAACAATCATCCCGCACTAAAATAATAATGTCCTTAACATTACCCAAGAGCCACTCGAGGTATAGGGTTAAAGAGTAAGATACACCACCCCGAGCAAATGCCGCCAAGGCGGAAGGAGCCACCGGAAATGAAAGAGAACGAAAAGACTTCAAAAGAAACCGGAAGCCCAATCCCGGGAAATCTGCCTACTGCTCCACTTTTTCTCTTTCTCTTATTTTCTTTTTTTATCCTTTCTCTTTCATTCTCTTATTTTCTTTCTCTAATTTATTTCTTATTCAATTCTCTCTCTCTCTCTCTTTCTCTCTCTCTCTCTTCCTTTTACCGTATGTTCTTTTTACTCCTCTTTTTTCTTTCTCTTATTTTCTTTTTTTATCCTTTCTCTTTCATTCTCTTATTTTCTTTCTCTAATTTATTTCTTATTCATTTCTCTCTCTCTCTCTCTCTCTCTCTCTCTCTCTCTCTCTTTATGTCTCTCTTCCTTTTACCGTATGTTCTTTTTACTCCTCTTTTTTCTTTCTCTTATTTTCTTTTTTATCCTTTGTCTTTCATTCTCTTATTTTCTTTCTCTAATTTATTTCTTATTCATTTCTCTCTCTCTCTCTCTCTCTCTCTCTTTCTGTCTCTCTTCCTTTTACCGTATGTTCTTTTTACTCCTCTTTTTTCTTTCTCTTGTTTTCTTTTTTATCCTTTCTCTTTCATTCTCTTATTTTCTTTCTCTAATTTATTTCTTATTCAATTCTCTCTCTCTTTCTCTCTTCTTTTTCGCGTTTAATTTTTTACTCCTCTTTTTCTCTTTCCCTTTCCCTTATCTCTCCTTTTTTTCTAGTTACCTTTTCTTTTCTTTCTCACTTTTATTGCTCTTTCCTTCCTTTTCTTTCTTTATTTTTCTCCTCTCTTTCTTTCTTTTTCTCTATTTCCCCCTTTATTATTTCTCTTTATGTCTCTTTCTTATTCCTTGACTCTACGAAGGGTACAGGTCTGGATAAAACCCATGTAGCTGTTCTAAAAAAAGTTTGGGCTAGTGCAATCGCTAATCTTACTAAAGATGTTTAATCACTGTCAGAAGAAATATTTTCTAAACCCACGGGAGGTGTCAAGTATATGTCCTGTTTACAACAATGCGTGTGAACCCTCGTCAAAATATCGCCCCATATTATCATCAACAAACGTTTTGAATCAATAAGCAGCAAGGAAGTCGTTGATTACCTCAACAGTACCAATCTTCCGGGCGACAAAGAGTGCCAACTTCGCACTTCTAAGACCACCACTGATGTCTGATCTTCACCTACAGAATCAGTGAAGCGCTTGATAATAAACCTATCTCAAGACACTGGTAGTGTCTTCTCGGTTATCAAGTCGTTCACATCAGAAAGTTCTATGAAAGTCGCTGTTAATATTCATGATATCAGGTCAAGCGACTCCCAAGAGTCTCGCTTCTGGTTTCTAGTCTCTTTTAGTTTTAGATTAAAAATTTCGTCTAAGAACATTCTCAGATCTTTAGTAAATATCTATACAGATGATACTACAGGATGTCCAGAGTCTTGCTGCTGAGCCTAGCTCTCACAGCTCGGTGTGGGTATGAGAGACTGGCTTGTATCATGCAATATGCCCCGCTCCCCCAAAAGCAGCGAGAAAACACTAATTTTTTTTTCCAGCCCTAATTAGCGTTTAAACCAGTGTTTCTCATTCCTTTTAACATGGTGAAACCCTTGAAATAATTTTCATGTCTCAGAGAAACCCTGCATAAATATTATTATATACCATTGTTAATATCTGTCTTTTATATTTTATTTTAATAACCAATGTTTTTTTTTTATCAGCGATATGCCGTACTTGTAGCGGGTGTAACAGCAAAATTGTCCAAATCGTGTAACGGCATGGGATAATTGTCGATCCCACAAAATGTTTAATATCCCAAAGAAAACACCCCACTAAACTAATTGAGTTTCTTTTTTCCAGGTTTTCAGAGTTATTCAGTGAGAGAGAAAACAGGTTAAAATCGTTTTGTGTCAGCAATAATGAGAGGAAAATTATAATTCAGGCCAGCATTAATGGTACCAACCTTTATACTCTGGCTTCCATCTTCAAACTCCATTCAAGAACTACAAAGGGAATGAAAAATAAGTTTAAAAAAGAGGCAACAGTAGAGAGGAAAACTGCATCAGGAGCTCACAACAGCAAGAGGATCAGCATTTAAACTTAGAGCTAAATACATTCTTATTGTTCAAAGCAGAATACATTAGGGTTATAAAAAAAACCTCAGAGAATTCCAGTAAGATATCTTTAATCTTTTCTAAGGTACAACAGTTTAAAGCGTAATCTAACAAATAGACAGTTTTGCTGTTACATTGGGTATTCATTTTTAATTCAAGGTAGAGTGCTTCTGAATGAGGTGTGGAATATGAATGTAAGAGGAAGTGAAAATTATGAGGACAAGGAGGATAGATAACAATTGACGCTTGAGATTTCAGGGAGTAGTTTTCAGTATATATATATATATATATATATATATATATATATATATATATATATATATATATACATATATTACATGAATCATTCATACAAAAAACAAATATAGAGGTTAAAGATTTAAATGGCGAGAATACATCTTCGCAAACACATAAATAAGATACCCAGGTTTTCAAATAAGACGTTTCGCCATCTTGATACCATTTTTCGTAAGAATCACTGAAAAGAAACCGTTGAGTTATTCAACTAAAAAGAGAACAGGTTAAAATCGTTTTTTGTTAGAACTACTGTCTTCCCAAATGAGCAATGGTGAGAGGAAAAAGATCATTGAGGCCTTCAGTAATGGTACCAACAACCTTACTCTGGATTCCGTCTTCAGAGACTATTCAAGAACCATCAAGAGAACAGTAAATAATATTTAAAAAGAAGGAACAGTAGAGATTAAAACTGAATCAGGAGGTTACGACAGAAAGGGGGATCATTAGAGATAATACATTCTAATTGTTCAAAGTAGAGTCGAATAATGTTATAAAATCTTCGGAGAATTCCAGTAAGATGTATTTAATAATTTCTGAGATACAACTGTCCAAAGCTTAATATAATGGACAATTTTGCTGTTACACGATTTGGGCAATCACAGTTCCATTCATAGCACAACATGGTTCACCCATGTCTTTTTCACGGTGGGAAATCATCCCCCAATTCCTTTCGTATTTCATTGGTAAGAAGAAAGTTTCAGTCGGAGAGCTTCCTCCCCAGAACTATTACTTTGTGGAACAGACCGCCGAGCAGATAATTCCCGATCACTACAACATGAACGTCTAGGGTCAATCGATATCTATCCTACATATCCTCATAAACCCCACCTTTTACTTCTTCAGTGAACCTACCTTAATCCTTTCAAAGATCAACTCACAGTAACTTTGAGTGAATCTTAGATCTTATATTGGGTGAATGTTTTTTTCTTCATTTTACAGTGGAGTTCACTCTGTCCAAGTTTTGGGAGCCACCCGACCTACATAGTAAGAGGCACAGTTTATGCAGATAGGCGAGAAAGATAACGCTTAACCCTAGACTTGAACATGTTAAGATTGTAGTGATCGGGAAAACATCCTCTTCAAAGACGGTTCCACAGAGCAGCGGTTCGTGCAAAGAAGCTGCTCGAGTGGAACTTAGATCTCCCCATTGGAGTACGAAGGTAATGAGGCTGATTGGTATCACTATGCGTGGAATGGTGGGTCTTAGTCGTGATAGAACTAGTGGAATTAAAGAATGTAGTTCGTCTGAGCACTTTCCATGGAAATAGCGAGAGGGCCTGACAGAAAGTGGTTGTAGGGTTGAAATTAATTTCCCTTCTCTTGTTCGCTTTTCACTTTATTTTTCTCGCTACTTCCCCTTCTCTCTCTCTCTCTCTCTCTCTCTCTCTTCCTGTCTACTACATTTTCGTATATTCAGCGTCCAATTGCTTCTTCTCCAAGCCATTTTTCTCACACATCAATCTATAAATTCTTTATAACATCTCTCAATTTTCTCTCATTTTTTTTTAAAAAAAAAAAACACTCCTTAATTTTTTTCGTTGTCTTTCTCAATTTCTCTTTTCGCTTAAACAATTTTTTTTTTTTTTTTGTTATTTTTGTTTTTTTTCTCTCTTCCATATATCATCTTTTATCTCTTCCCGTTTATTTTGACAAGCCATCCCTTCGCTTTTAATTAGTTCATTCACTTCTATCTTCTGCATGCTTCAATGAATTCACGAATCATTCTCAACTATGCCTTTACGCCATATTACGTTTTATGCACTCTTCTTGACATCTGTCTTTTAATGGATGTTGCACACAGGAAATAAACCAATTAAAAAAGTAATTTGTCTTATGATAGCTTTGTACTTTTCAAAAATGAAATATTGCAGCAAGGTAAATTGTATAAATATGTGTTCCAGATTCAGGGCGCAATTTTTACGTCCGTGATTTAAAAGGCCGGGAAGCTAATTAGGATGTTGCTTCGCAATAAAAAAAAAAAAGAAAAAAAGAAAAGGGAAATTACTGCAGACTTTAAATAAATAAATAGCGAAAAAAAAAAAGAAAAACAATTCTAAAATCGAAAGAGATCAACTGGAAGAAATGGGAAAATAATGATAAAAAGAGAACAAATAGAAACCATTTTTATTTTCGTCATTCTTCTCTTTTATCAAGCTCATTGCCATGATAACTATTCATCTTCATAAGAGAAATATCTGGAGCCGGATGCATAACAGGGACGAAGTAACTGGAAGCCTCACGTACTCTTCCGTCATCATCGCGGTATTCTCACAGACTCACGTATGGTCCGAGACTTTTTAATTCATAACCAGCACTTTATTATCCCAATCGTTTTTGTCAGGGTATCTGATCAAAGCATGACTAACAGTTTGAAATTTCAATATCTTGCCGGTGTATTTTCGATATCGAACTCATTTTGTACCATATTCTTGTTTCATTTTCTGATTGACCGAAACCATAACGTTTACTACACAATATTAGGATTAAGTTATAATGTCATTATTAAGATGGTGGCTTACCATCGAGATTAAATGGCAGCAAATCTCTCAATACGCCAGTACCTTTCTCAATATTCTCTTTTCAGTAATTCTGTCGTTTGGATGCTTTCAATAATTCCTCTTCGGAAGCGCTCAAATCGCTCCAAACTTGAAATGTACAAAAGTCATCTTCATCAGGTACAATATTTTCGGTTTCCTTGACAGGTTCAGGTATTTTTACAGGTTTAATAATCCTTTTAATTACATATTGTTATTATTTGCACGCTTTTCAATGGATGTGCGTTCCTAGTTTGTATTCCTTGCTTGAATATTCCTTTAGGTCCAGTATTTATATCAATAAGTATTCTCCTTGTCATGATGATAAAGATATAGTTTTAAGGTATGCTATATTTATCGATAAAAGTGCTTAATGTTAGGGATATAGCCTCCGACAATCTCAAATTGTCATCTTCAGCGCTCAATTTTCCCATACATAGGCAAATTTACTACTCAGTCACAATTGTTCTAGCCAATACACAACGTTGAGGTTTCCCAGAGTCAGAGGGGAAGCTCCACTTCCTTCCTTTTATGTGGGAGCTCCACTTCCTTCCTTTTATGTGGAAAGATACACGAGAGGTGAGTTGAGGTGATGGTAGAATTCATTGTGGTAGACCGCAGGCGGACGGCACGAGAGGTGAGGTAAAATCCCGATATAACTCATAGCGAGGTAGACCGAACACTGTAGTAGTAAATGAGATAGACCCTATACTATGGTATTAAATGAGGTAGACCACATAGTATAGTAGTACACATGAGGTAGACCGCATACTATCACAGTTACCCACTAAAGAGAACCCTTCCTGCCTCCCATCAGGATGTCTGATGCACAACTCTACGAGAGCGCCTCTCTGGGCCTGCTTGGTCTCAGGCTGACGACTGACCTGAAGTGGAACAACTACATTGAATCAATAGCTTCATCTACCGCAAAGAAAGTTGGTTCTCTGCGCCGCGCCAGAAGGTTCTTGTCGCCGGAGACCATCCTTCAAATCTACAAATCAACCATTCGTCCTTGCATGGAATATTGCTGCCATATATGGTCTGGTGCTCCCGCTATTCATCTCCAGGTCCTAGACAAAATCCAGAGACGGATATGCAACGTGGATGGTCCTAATCTGGCATCCCGTCTGCAGCCGCTATCTCACAAACCTGCTGTGGCTTCCCTCTGTCTTTTCTTCACGTACTTTCATGGCAACTGCACAGACGAGATACTTTCACTGGTTCCCAAATTGCATGAATTTAAGCGTGCTACAGGGTTGGCACCTCGGTCCCACCCTTTCACTGTCGAAAAGGCTAAATGTAGCCATCTCTTCTACTCCAACAGCTTCTCATCTCGCACCTCCAGTCAGTAGAACTCTCTTCCTATCAATAGCTATAATCTTCAAATATAATGTAATGTCAATCGATATCTTCCGATGTCTTGACCTTGATCCCTGCCCTTCTCTTTATCCTTTTCCCAAACATTCATCTTAACTCTTACTTTCACTCTCTGTAACCCCTTGCATGCTAGTGGAACTCCTGCCTTGCTTGGGGCGAATTGCTTAAAAACAAAGTTATAAATGAGGTAGACCTCATACTATAATAGCACCGATTATTCTATCGAAAGCCCATATCAACTCAGTTTCGTATGCGAAACGTAAACAAAAGAATTTCTAAAGAATTAATGAATTTCATTTTAATATGACATTTTTATTACTTATTTGAAATAGACGCCCCATTTTTATTCAATAAAAGCTGTGCATTACATCAGTCGGCGTACGCATACGAGAAATGCATTCTGGGAACGCATTTTCTTTATTAAGATTGTTTTCCTAAAAAAGGAAAAATACACCCTTGCTTAATATGACGTTCTTCTTGGCCGATCGGTAAACCACGTTGGATCAAACAGTGGTTACCCATACAAAGACTTCTCAGATTCCTCGAATGCGCAGGTCGATAGACGTAATACCCACCGTAAAAATGGAGCGTTTATTTCAAATACGACGTATCCACTATAATATAATATTATTTGAACATATATATATATATATATATATATATATATATATATATATATATATATATGTTCAAATAATATTATATTAGTCTGTGCGCGCGCGTGTGTGTGTGTGTGTGTGTGTGTGTGTGTGTGTGTGTGAATCGTGAGATTACGGTAACATACCGTTTGCACAAAATTCTAGTTAATGGAGTGATGGCCTTGGGTGATGGAGGCCACACGCTGCCAAAACTTTATATGCCCAACTCGGCCGTAGCGACGAGTTTGAAAAGAATAGGGAGCATTACCTTTGGGACCGACTTGGCTGCAAGAGTTGCCGAAAATTTCTTAGTGTTGACAGCCAACCGCCTTCGGGGCTCCACTCTGAGTTTTCTGACTGAATTTATTTCCATAGACTTTTCCGCTTTTGGTTTAACCGCAAGGTAGCGGAGTTTTTTTAAATCAGGGTTTTCCTTCCCCGCTATCTCCGTCGGCTGTGGCAAACTTTGGAACATATATAATGTAGGTAATGCAAATTTGATAAATATAACTTTAGGTAAACAAAAACAAGACAAAAAATCTTCAAGTTAGTTGTACAAAAACGAATAAATACTAATGTAGAAAAAAGTTGAAAGAAAGAAAAATGAATTTATTTGAACAAAGTATGTATAAACAAAAAAACAAAATGTTTTTTTCGTTTTTTTTTTTTTTGGTGGGGGTGTTATCCTTTGCCAGCTGCAAAGATTGTGAAACATTAACTCACACAATCGCCAGTGAGACACTCTGCAAGAGCCACTCCGTTTCGCGAGGCAATCCCGCCAACCCTCCGATGAAACGCCATCGAACGAGGGCCAATGACCCCAGAAGTCTCCATTTCCATTGGAGTAAAAATGGATTTGACCGCAAGAGAGGAATATTTAACTATTTTTTTTTTTATCTCCGCATCCCAAGCGCCAGACTCCCGCTCAACCGCGGACCTGATCAAATTATTGGTCGAAATGTATCGGCACAGTTCGCATCCCAAATCAACGACTTCCCCATTTTAAAAGGGGAAATGCTAATCCCATCTGGCCGCTTTATTTGAAAGAAATAATAATAAACAAGCTATATATAACAAATACATATAATAATCATATCATGAAATAAAAGAAATAATAATTGCGAATCATATTGAATTATGATGTTACTTTTAAGCAATATTTACGTGTTTCAATTAAACATAAGATATTTTTGGATCTACGAAAAAACATGTCATCTCTTTTTGATTCTCATGGTGAAGTTTACTTCTATTAGGTGGGTGCAACAATAATGTCGTTTTCTCACATATTAACATATGTGAGAAAACGACATTATTTTTGCACCCACCTAATACTAACCAAAACAAGGATCACTAAATCATATGAAATATACATTGCACAATTTTTAGTATAATATGGTCGTTCAAAAAGTTGCTCGAACTCTTTGGTGAGGCTTACAACTTTTTGAACGACCCTTGTAGGATACAGAGATCCATTGTTCTTGTCTAAGAAACTTATTTTTTTCCTGAAAACAATATTCTATATTCTGAAAACATACACAAAGTATGTATGGTAAAGAGAAATAAATCAAATTTGAGAAAACATTACACATCTTAGTGAAATTTGAAAAATAATAAGCGTCTCGTATCTGGCAAACACCACGCACACACACCACATACACACACACACACACCACATACACACACACACACACACCACATACACACACACACACACACACGCCACATACACACACATACACACACACCCGGGCGGGACGGGGAGTTTTGTCTGGGAAGCACACTACCTCCATATACCATTGACAGTCCAAGATTTCTCTGTATTCAAAATACCGCTGCCTTGTAGGTCTTGACTCTTTAACTTCAGAGAGGAAAGACATAATTCTCCGGTGCAAAAAGAACCAGCAAGCCATTGCCCAATTCTACCTTGAACGGCTCTATGAACCACAGTTGTGAGATGGAGAGGAGTGGTGATCACAGCAGCTAAATATGCTGCACAAATGAATGAATGAGCATATTGTACACTAGTACAGTACTTCTTCTATATGCCGTGTCTCTTCCGGACTGATGCGATCATGGATCTCCACAACTTCCTGTCCCTTGTAGCTCTTAATAATTGTTGTCTTTCTGTTATTACACCTAAACCGTTTCAAAACATATTTTTGTGGGAAGCTGCTAAATCGCCATAACCGGTAATAAATTTAAAGGTGTTAATTATTCTATCATGAATTTCTGTTCGATATGACTTTGTTTCTTACAACTTTCAGGCAACTCCTGCAGCTTAGCCGTCCCCAAATGTAATGCCTTGGATTCCTTTGGATCTTGTCTCGGTGCAGACGGTGGTAAGGTGTTGCCTGACCAGCACACTGTCTCCCTCCATATACGATCGCTAATCTAGAAGAAAAAAAATGTATTCAAACTACCGCTGCCTTGTAAGTCTTGACTCTTTAACTTCAGAGTTGAGGGACATAAGTTTCCGGTGCAAAAGGAACCAGCAAGCCAATGCCCAATTCTTCCTTGAACGGCTCCATGAACCACAATTGTGAGATGGAGGGGAGTGGTGATAGCAGCAGCTCTAATTGAATGAATGAATTGCATTATTGTTTTTTTTTTTTAAATCGTTTTACCCCAACAAGGCGATAATGTAACGAGAACGCAGGGGTTACATGGATTGAAAGTGAAAGAGAATAAAAAGACTGAAAACGCTGAAGATTGAGGAAAGGGCAAAAAAACGAACAGGTTAAAGAAGACAAAAGATGGCGATTTCCACAAGGGAGTAGTGCGAGAAAAGAAACTGTTGGAGTAGAAGTGGCGGTTGGATCTAGCTGGATCAAGAGTAAAACGTTAAGACCTAGTTGCCAATCTAGCAGCACTTTTGAGACAGTGCACGAGGGGAAAAGCTCATAACAGTTGAAAAATATTTGTAGAAAAGAGGCGAAAAGGAAGCCACGTCACGTCGGTGAGAAAGTGATTGAATTCGGGTTACCTGGTCAAAATGAATTACATTACAGGGCCCTTCTTTGGATTTTAAGGAGAAACAAGTATCCATTCCTCGTTTGATTTTTTTTTAATCATTTTACCGCAAACTCGGCGATAATGTAACGAGTTTGCGGGGTGGGGTTTTACATGGATTGAAAGTGAAAGAGAATGAAAAGCCTTGAAATGGAGAAGATTGAGGAAAGGTCAAAATAAAAAATAAAAAAGGAAGATAAATGATGGCGATTGATGTTGAATTTAAAGTTTTGAAAATTATCAGGTAAGCAAGAAATCAAAAGGGAGTTCCACAGTTGGTCAAGTGGGAGAAAAGAAAGTAGAAGAGGCGATTGCATCTAACTAGTTCAACAGTAAAATGGTCAGACCTAATTGCCAATCTAGTAGCACAATTAAATTCATGTAATCAGAGCACAAAGGAAAGAATCCCGTCAAAGCAGTTGCCGTTAAAATATTTGTAGAAACAACAGAAGTAAACTACGTCATATCGGTGAGAAAGTGACTGGAGTCGAAATGCCAGGTCAAGACCGATAACATTACAGTCCCTTCTTTGAATTTTGTTTTATTTTATCATCTTGAAGCTTACAAACATGACAAGGCTCAGATTAAAGTAAAATTCGCCATGAAACGTAACTCTGATCATTTTTTTCGCCTTCCTGAAAATAACAGGAAGTTATAATTGCCCACATCCTGAAGGCGTTCAAAACATTGAGCTTCGTTGTAAGTGAAATCGTGACTGTAACAAACTCAGTGTCTGGTTGTGTTTTGTTGCTTTTTTACTGTGATTTTCACGCTGTACAAGGCACAGGAGCCACTCAGGGTAGATGGTTACAGAATAAGAGACAGAATTTATGCGGCTATGTAGGGAAGATTACGGTTAATCCTAGTCTTGTGCAAGTTATGATTGTAGTGATCTTAGAAGTCGGTCACACAGAACAGGCGTCCTCGGGAAGAAGCTGCTCCAGTAGAACTTATATCTCATCAGTAGAATACCTAAAGTATTAGGGTGGCTGGTTACAATGTGCGTCTCATTGGCGAGGATGTAAAAGAAAATCTCATTCTTTATTGTTGTTATGAAAGATTTATTCATTTTTCCCCAAAAAAAAAAAATAAATAAAAGATAAAAACACGCATGCGCATAAACCGATTACGCTTAGCTGCTAGTCAGCAACGGCAACTATTTTTTGTAATAGGGTATGCTATTCGAATTTTGTTGAACGTGTGGCCAATTGACAATTTAAAGAATGTAATCACTGTACTTCACTGTTTTTTCTTTCTTTTTATTCTCCCTTTTTTGGGTGAGGGTAATCTTACCTTTGCATATGCATATATATATATATATATATATATATATATATATATATATATATATATATATATATATTAAGAGATTTTCAAGGGAAGGTTCAGAAAAAAATATCGGGTAATCTTTTCGCGCCTTGAGATAAGTTTCTTTTTTATCTAGCCATTCGTGGGTTTTTTTGTTTTTTTGATTTTTTGTTTTTTGTTCTTAATGATTAGTTCACACTCTCTGCTTTTAATAGGATCTTCTTTTGTTATCTATGTCCCTTTTTTATACGTGGAAATCGCATTTTGTTTTCTGCCTTACATTTTTCTTTCCTCCTTCATTAATTTTCCTTCCAAGCCTCATCTTTTTATCTATCTTATCTAATATTAAAGATTTTTTGACTCCATTTTTTTTTTTTTACGTAATTTTCCCTGTCAACAATTTACACGACATCTAAGACGACGAGCGCGCGCAAAAGCAAACATTCCGACAATAGTTTTAAATAATCGATATTTCCAAGAGAGTAACATCTCAATGCCAGGCAGAAAAAAAAACCAGCAGAAACAATGTCGTAAAAAAAAAAAGCGCGTAAAATGACAAACTATAAATTATAAGTATATAGAATGCGTGGTCATCAGCAAAAGAGGGAGGGCCCAAGAAGCAAGGTAAGAAACAGGGATATGTCAAGATCAAGCAAGTTCGGTCAATGGTATCCTCAGCATCCTTCGGTTGCGTCCAGAATTTATTAATGCTCACCAATAATGCCGTTCATAAATCCCTGAAATGTCTGCTGCATACAACGGCTGTGACATATCCATGGTTATAAATGTCTTCCTGAAAGTGAAGTATCATTTAGGTCTTAGCAAGGACCATAATTCTTCGAACCTCGGCGATTGGAGCTTCTTTCTTCTTTTTATGTGCCATGTCCTTTCAGGACGTAGGCGATCATGGCTCTCCACCTCCCTCTATCCCTTGCAGCTCTCAGCAAGTTCCTTCTCTCTGCTTCCTACCCCAGACCACGTTCTGTCATCCACCTGCTCCAGCTTGTCAGATATTTCACACGCTTCTTTTCCTTGTCTTTCTTTCCCTCTATTCGACACGTGAGTATCAAATTCTCCAGACCCTCCTTCCTCATTATGTGTCCCAGAAACTTCAGTCCGAACATTGAACAACAGCATCCAGTTTGAAGTGGAGCGGCAAACATTTTGAAGGACATCATTTAGTCTGTAATTTTTTTTTAATACACCGTGTCCCCTCAGGAGGTAGGGGATCATGGTTCTCCAAAACGTACCATTGCTTGTAGCTCTTAATAAATTTGTCTTTCAGTTATTAAACCAAAACTCTGTTCAGCCATCCATATACTTAAGCTCACTAAGTATGTCATGCGTTTTTTTTCCTTTCTCTCTCTTGCTCTCAATCTGTCCTGTCAGTATCAGATTTTCCAAGCCATCTTTCCAGAAACCTCAACTGTCTGTTACGTATCAGTTTCCTTTTTGTTTCCATTTTCTCTAAAACTTCGTGCCTCACATGTTCTGTCGATGGTATCCTAAGCATCCTTCTTCTGTTGCTTTCAAGTTTCTTCATCTTTGAGGGAATTGTCCAGCGCTCACTGTCATACAGGAGGAAAGACAAAAGATATCACGTGACAGTTCAGTATTCTTTTCTTTGTTTCCAACGGAGTTTTCCTGTCTCTTAATACTCTGCTTAGCTTTTAAAAAGCCGATTTTATATCATCATTTCTTACATTGACGAAGCTGTTTGGTGATTTTTGACTAGCATCACTCATTTACCTCTCTCTCTCTCTCTCTCCCACACACGCACACAGCCACGCACACACACACACACACACACATATAAACAAAATCAATTATGGCATCTCTACAAATATTCTTAAATGTCTATAATTGGTAACAGATGCCATTGGTTTATACCAACGGCTTTCCATATTTCATACTTCTACAATTCACTCTCGTGTGTTCATGTGTGACGTCATGAGATGTGGTGCGATTTTCGCTTCTAGCGTCTTATATGCGCGTGTTTATCGTTGCTTAGAAATCATCTATGTAAACAATGACAGACTATCATCACTGTCTTGTCCGTATATTGTTTAATATGTTGTAATTGACATCTTTGATAATGGCTTAAGTAAGCCGAAAGCTTAGATTGTATTAAAAAAATATGGATCAATATTGTTAATTTCTTTCTTCGTTCAACGATAATGTTATTAAACTTATCAGACATTACGAAAAAAATTTACATAAAATAAATAGACAACACTTGTCTATATTATTTAATGAAACGTGTATGAATGAAAAGATGCTGCCTAAATACACACACAATATATATATATATATATATATATATATATATACTCATGTATCATGTGACTTTTAAAGACCTAATTTCGAATCTAATTTTAATGGGGTCGCATCATACACGAGATATCAAATTAGCGTATGTACTGCTGGCCCTTGTTACGCCATTGACCAAACTATATATCCATTCACTGTAAGCAAAAAAGTATAGCTGTATTTTAAAATATACTTGATTTTGATAAAAACTGATATTTTACTTAACTGTATTCAATAATAATGCATATAATATTCACTTATTAGTATCGTATTATAATAATGCATGCAATATTCACTGATTAGTATCGTATTATAATAATGCATGTAATATTCACTGATTAGTATCGTATTATAATAATGCATGCAATATTCACTGATTAGTATCGTATTATAATAATGCATGTAATATTCACATATTAGTATCGTATTATAAAATATAAGCATAGGGAATATGCATGTTTTTCATTGTTTCCGCTTATATGATGTTTAGCTGTTTCTCGTTCCGTTGTTTATAGCTGTACACGTTGCTAACGATAGTCTTATCATTCTCTGTTACTTTTGAACTTATTTAACAGATTCCCTAGAGGGTGTTTCCATGATCACTACAATCTTAACCTGTTCAAGTCTAGAGTCATCCTTTCATCTCTTATCCATATAAATCAAAAGGAAGCCATTGAGAGCCAAGATCACTCATATGCTGAAAGTAAACGCCACATAGAATAAGAAGAGATCCATGTTTTGATAAAGTGAATGTAAATAGATTTTTTAAAAAATTGACACATAATGAGGAAAAAAGGCTTGGAGAATTTGACGCTCACAGAACATAAAGAAGATAAAACGGAAAAGGAAAGCAGTCAGTAACCTACCTAACGTGCTTGTGTAATTTGTTGGCAGAACAGGGATTAGGAGAGATAGCAAACAGAGAAAGAGCTATAAAGGATAGGAAATGGTGGAGTGATATGAGACATGATCATCCACGTCCTAAATGGACACGACATATAGAAGAATTAGGAACCATATATATACTCGGGTATCATGCGACTTTTAATGACCTAATTTTGAAGCTAATTTTAAGGCGATCACGTCATGCATGAGGTATAAAATTAGCATATATACTACTGGCCCTGGCTACGCCGTTGACCAAACTATATATCCATTTACTATAGGCAAAAAAGTATAGCTGTATTTTAAGATAAACATGATTTCGATAAAAGCTGATGTTTTACTCAACTGTATTCAATAATAATGCATGTAATATTCACTTATTAGTATGGTATTATAATAATGTATATAATATTCACTTATTAGTATCGTATTATAATAATGCATATAATATTCACTTATTAGTATTGTATTATAATAATGCATGTAGTATTCACTTATTAATATCGTATTATAAAATACAAACATAGCGAATATGCATGTTTACCTTTTTTTAGCTTTATAAGATGTTTAGCTGTTTTGCGTTCAGTTTTTGATGTCTGTACGCGTTTACGCAACGAGTATAGCGTTACTAACGATACTTTTATCATTCTCTTTTACATTTTTAACATATTTAACTAGAAGATGGGACAAAGAGATAAAGGAAAAGAGCTTAGTCTGTTGAAATTTGGTCTCTCAAAAAAGGAACTCGCATGTTACACTAGATACATGATAAGATCATTTTTTCCAAGTAACAAGTATATAGGATAAATAACTGGAAAGCTTTTTAACAAAAGGCGGGAAACATGACAAATTTGAAAGCTGATTGGAATAGTGAATGATGCCTCTCGAAAACTAAACAAAGTATTAAGAAACAGGAAACTGTTGATAGATAAAAAAAAAAGAAAGATTGCTAGATTGCTGTGTAATATCAGTTTTCCTATATGACAGCGAAAGCTGCGCAGTTTTCTTGCAGATAAAGAGGAGGCACGAATCGATACAGACGCGTTCCTACAGAATGATACTGAGAATGCCATGGACGAATCATGCAAGCAACGAGTAATGTTTAAGAAAAATGGAAAAAAATGACACTCATACTGAGAATGAAAAAGAGACATTTTAAATCTTTGCGACACATGACGAAGAAAGAGGACTTGAAAAAATATGTCACTTACAAAACTTACTGAGAGCAAGAGAAACAGAGGGGAATAGCGAGTAACCGACTTAAAAAGTTTGTCTAAATATATATCAGATCAGTGAGTGGAATGACAGTAAAAACTCAAATATTGCTATGATCTAATAAGGAAAGAAAGTTGTGGAGAGCTTTAAACACCCTCCACCTGATGGGACATGTCAGGTAAAAGATTTTTTTTATATATCTTTCAGTATACATATGACTAGCCAGACGTTACGCTAGTATCACAAGACGAACAATACTAGACTTACAGATCAAAATGGTGATATTTTCAGTAAAGCTATATTACTATATATATATATATATATATATACATATATATATATATATATATATATATATATATATATATATATATATATATATATATATATATATATAGAATACTAGATTGAAATAACTCGGGTTTAAATGAGCAAAAGTAACATAATCTTGTCATGTGGCTTAATTGCACGTCATAATCACACTTTTTGAACATGACCTTATAAAAGGTGACCTTTTCAAATTTATAACTGTTTGCACGTTGCTTTTTTTATTCTGTAGGGAGGAAACTATTATCCATGTTTCAAATTAACTCCTAAACGTTTTTGCTGAGAAACCCGTTTTAACATAACGACAGAAGCATGTGCATGCACAACGCAGCAATTTTTACATTTTGTCTCTCTTTTTTCTTTTTTTTTTTTTTTTTTTACTCGTTTCATTCCAAATGGACTTCGAGAGATCGGAAAAAAGATTCGCCTTTTTTTTATTAGAGTAATTTAGCATTTCTTGACCGTGAAAGCATTCCGTGGCAGAGCGGTCTAAAAGCACACCAAACTAAACCATGTTTTCCCTGACAACAGCAACGCAGATTCGACCCCTGCTGGGAGACCCATCTTCTTTATTAAGCCTCTGTAAGACATTGATTTACAATGTTTAAAAATGGGGATATCTACTCACACAAGGGTAGTCAATATATACCGGGTGTAACTGCAAAATTATCCAAACCGTGCAACCGCAAAATTGTTAGATTAAGCTCTGAACCGTTTATCCGAGAAAGGATTAAAGATATCTTATTGGAATTTTTTGAGGTTTTATAACAATGCTGGACTCTTCTTTGAGCAGTAAGAATGTATAATTACTCTCTAAGCTTAACAGAAGTATCGTGATGAAATTGTTCATAAGAGAAAATGGCATATTTATCATGTAAATGTCTCGCAACATTAGTTACACCAACATTCCTGTCAACAATCATAGCATAGGAAAATACTGATTGCTAACACAACTATCCTATACCAAGAAAATAACAAATTAAAACTACAGATCCTCGAAGAAATCTTCATTAAAAATTTTAAAACGACACTGAATACTGGAATAATGTTCTAAAAATATGAATATTGTAATAATGTTCTAAAAATATGGATACTGTAATAATGTTCTAAAAATATGAATACTGTAATAATGTTCTAAAATCTATAAAAAGGACAGATTTCACGCTTGAATGCTCGATTAAACATGACATTCCAACATAAAAGAAAAAAATCCATAATGGATAAATATGCATGTTCTTAGAAACGCTAAAGCATAACTGTCAGCCGTAGCATTTAAAAAAAAGAAAAAAAAATAGTAATGGATAGCTACACATAGTTTTTGCCTTACCACTTCCAACCTTGATGATGATATCAGAAAGAGATCGAAAGTACTTGGGAAATAAAAGTGATTCTCACTGTTACAGTGCATTACTTGCGTTATTCAATTGTAATATACGGAAAATATCCAAGAATGTGAAAGGATTATGATAAAAATAAGCAGCCTAAATACACACACACACACACACACACACACACACACACATATATATATATATATATATATATATATATATATATATTTATATATATGTGTGTGTGTGTGTGTGTGTAAAAATATATAGAAAATAGGAAAGAACTCGTTAGGTAAATAATCCAAAGTTCTTTAGTATTTTTGTTACTATTTTTAAAAAAAAATAGTGCTCGATAAAAAAAAGTAGAGCATAAATACAATTATTTATTTAAAAATATGATTGCAACGCTACATAAGAGTTCTCATGTTTCAAAACAAGAGCCGGCTCTTGTTTTGAAACATGAGCACTCTTATTATTTTTTTACTAAATGTTCTCTTCTAAGATGAAACGAACGTTGAGCTAAATTCAAAGGGTAAGCGATCTAAAATCCGAAGGAGAAGTTTTGAAAGCTCTTTGAAGTTAGCAGTAAGTACTATCAAGTATCCGTTGAGTATAATGTTCTGGGGGTGCTTTTCTTTTCATGTAACTGGTTTCTTAAAACCTATTGTAAAGACCCTCAGGAGCGAGCAGTACAAGAAAATTTTAGAGTGTTGTCTGCTCCCTTCTGCTGAAAGGGTGCAAATCGACCCCACCAAGCTCATTTTTATGCAGGATAATGCTCCCTCTCACAAATAAAAATTGATGAACGAATACTTAGATGAGAAGCAGGAAGCCACCCCAATCTCCTGACCTCAACCCCATAGTAAACTTATGAAGCATTATAAAGTACAGGCTCTCGAGAACGCAGTTGAGCAACATGCTCCATAAGTTTTCTATGGGGTTGAGATCAGGAGATTGGCGAGTGTCTCACAGCACTACCGCTACGTCCATGATTCTCTCACGTACATTTATATCTGCTCGATACGTATCCAAATGTAAACAAATGACGTTACACATTATGAAATATTTTGGTTCCATATATATATATGTCTTGGTAGCATATATATATATATATATATATATATATATATATGTCTTGGTAGTATATATATATATATACATACATACATATATATGTCTTGGTAGTATATATATATATATATATATATATATATATATATATATATATATATATTTACACACGCTCTATCTCTGATATTGAGCACTTTATCCCATAAATATAGCGCACCTTAAGACTATATTTCTTCATAAATATATATGTATATGTGTTTGTGTTTGTGTGTGTGTGTGCGTGTCTTGATTGTATATGTGTGTGTGTGTTTATATACACGCTAGAATTAATTTATCACATTGAATATATATATATATATATATATATATATATATTAAGACATTTTTAATGTTTATAGATTCTTTTTATACATACAACTATTTTAAGTAAATGCTCTGTTTATAATAAACAGTATAAACAACATTTACCGGCCTGGATATCCGAGAAATTGTCATAGAAAATATGCGTCCTCCGATACGGACTTGCTTTTACCGATTTCGCCACAGTGAAGCGTTCTGTTAGCAAGTTTGATTTAAATTACAATTTTCCATATATGATGGTTCCCTATAGGATACAGGTTCGATTCCTGTCGGAGGACACATATTTTCTTTGATAATTTCTCGGACATTCAGGCCGGTAAATGTTGTTAATACTGTTTATTATAAACAGACCATTTACTTAAATATTTGTATCTATAAAAAGAATGTATGAACATAAAAATGTCTTTATATATATATATATATATATATATATATATATATATATATATATATATATATATATATATATATATATATATATATATATAATGTGATAAATTAATTCTAGCGTGTATATAAACGCACACATATACAATCAAGACATATATGTATATATATATATATATATATATATATATATATATATATATATATATATAATTATATTATATATATATATATATATATACTACCAAGACATATATATGTATATATATACTACCAAAACATATATATATATATATATATATATATATATATATATATATATATATGCTACCAAGACATATATATATATATGCAACCAAAACATTATATATATATATATATATATGCATGTTACAAAGACTATATATATATATATATATATATATATATATATATATATATATATATATATATATATATATATGCATGCTACCAAGACTATATATATATATATATATATATATATATATAGTGTCTCGGTGGCATTTCTCAGAGATTGCCGTTTCTCTTCTGATCTCGATTTTCTACATGTTGCCACATGCCAGGGATGTAGTACACGCAGTTCTTGCTCATAATTTTTTCAGTACCGCATTTAATTTTTTAGGTCTCAGCGTAGTTTGAGAGCACTTCTAAGGAAAAGATACGTAGGCGGAATCAGTAGAAATGTAAAAATGAAAAATGGAAAGGACAAAATCCAGAAATCAGATAGAAAAAGTGCAATTTTATAAGCTAAATTAATCTAATGCCTATTGTCTGTTATAATGTCTTACGGATAGACAGGCACGTATGTACAATAAACAAAATAATGTAATGCGAGATAACATTTACAAGGGAAGAACAATAATTTCGCAGACTGACAAGTAGTTTGCTGAAATTTAATTTGAAAATTTCTAATATAATTTTCAATCGATGAGATAAATACGCAAGATTGATTTAAATGCATTTACAAGAAATGAGATCATGTCGAAAATATTTGCTATTTGGAGTTTCATCTTGTTGATTAGTGTGTATGTGTGTATATATATATATATATATATATATATATATATATATATATATATATATATTTCGTATTTTGCTTTGATAAAGTCCACATTGGACGAAACGCATCAGCAATTACTAGTTTTCCTATTGTCATTTTTATTCATATATATATATATATATATATATATATATATATATATATATATATATATATATTCACATTAATTATATATAATGTATAGAAACTTGTCACTTAACGGAGTAGTGTTGTTTCAGTCATGATGATTTCAAAGTTTCGTGAGCCCATTGTTGTAATGCCTTCACTCTTCAGTGCTATTGGTTTCTCGGTATTTAACCAAGCTCCCCACAAAGCGGGATGTGACACAAGGTCGGTTATTTTACGTTTTCCAAGCCTCTAGGCTCGGGCAAAAATTCCCCGTAGACCCTGAATACACGAGGTCAGGTAGCTATCAACCTCCTCTAACGAGACCCTGCCCTTCGGCATAGTCTCGTCTGGGTTCCTCTCTGCAAGGATGCGAAGTGATCGTCTGACTCCTTCGAGTTTTAATATACTCTCTTGGCTTCTCTGCTGCTACTTCTCAACTTTTCGTATTTATGTAGGGTTTGGTGTTATTTGATATCTTTTTGTGAGTGTGTGATTTTTTTTTTTTACTTATTAGGTGTTGTATTATCTGTTTTTTATCTATTACACTATTAAGTGGTTTAGGCTTTCTTAGTGATTGCTTGCTTTGTATTGTGCTGACATCTTTTGACCGTGTTTATGTATATGAAGGTTTAATTGCTTCATCTAGGATGGACCTCGTTTTGCCGTGTTGAGCTGACATTTTTTTTTATCATGTCACTGTATATGGTCACTTGATTTTTTTAGGTCACGGTTAGGTGTTTGTGTTTGTTTGTTTGTTTATGCTTAGGAGTTTGTGCATGTGTATGCGTGTATACTTTATTTACATTATTCGGACTATTGTCCTCATCTTTGTCACCATATTTATCACAACGTTTCGGCCGTTGTACGCTCCGGCCTTCTTCAGGTCGTTGGAATGTCGAGTGTGTATACTGGTATATTGTTAATATTTGCTAATATTTGTGTGTATGTATATTCCTTTGTGAATTTGGCGTCTTTGTGTTTTTTGTGACTGTTGTGTTATCTAGTTCTTTCTTTCTTGTTTTTTGTTTGGTTCTATTTATACATGTGTGTTTGTGGGTATATATGGTAGGTTTGTGTTTGTAGTTGGGCTGTGTTTTGTGTCGCGTTTATATGTTTCTGTTTGTATTAGTATTTAAGTAACAATGTGTACATATGCACACAGATAAATTAAATTCTATTGACGCTCTATCCTTAGCTTCTAATATTGAGTACATTAAGACATAAACCTACCAGCCTTAGTATATATATATATATATATATATAATCCTGGTCTACTTAGTGTAATGAGCACTTTAGGTTTTTTTTTTCTATTTTACTCGATTGTGGGTTTTCTTTTGGCTAGGCATTACGGTTTTGGGCGAGATTTTTTTCAATCTATTCTGATATTTTTAGCCTTTTTTTTTCAAAATTTTTCCCCAGATACCGGTTTGTTTAAATATATTTTTATTTGCAAATTTTACTATCCCTGATTTTTAAACCAGTCGAATAGAGGTATTAAAATAAACACACACACACACACACACACACACACACATATATATATATATATATATATATATATATGTGTGTGTTTGTGTGTGTGTGTGTGTGTCCGCGCGTGTGTGTGTGTGAGATAGATGGATTGATGGATCGTTTATATTGCTTTCTTATCATCCGCTCGGTTGGTCGTCCATACATAGAAGTAAAATATGGAATATATTATATATATATATATATATATATATATATATATATATATATATTGCTTTCTTATCATCCGCTCGGTTGGTCGTCCATACATAGAAGTAAAATATGGAAGCTTCGCATTAAAAAAAAAAAACATAATGTGTAAATTTAGGGTTCTAGATAATTAAATATCATATAGCATGGAAAATTTTAAGGGAGCTCGCCTGGTTCCGTAGAAAGCGAAGAATCGATCATGCGTCTCAGTTGATGCCGTCGTCTCTTTATGTGAGAAAATAAATATGCAGTGTGAGAGGGAAGACATTTCTCATCTCTCATAAGAACGAACATCGGACAAGGAGTTTATAAGAGCGGAAGCGCATTTTCCTACAATAGGTTGGGAACATTAAACAAATGCAATAGTTACCGGGGGGGGTGTACTTTTTTTTCTTTCGATAAAGTAACTGAGGATTCGGTGAGCTAAGTTGAAATTCCAGTAAAATCTATTCACTTACGTATTAATACCCTAGGGAAAGGAATGAATCCTCTCCTTCTTCCCCCAGCTATGAGTACATAGCAGAACAGACCGATTTCTATAGCCTTGGATGGCAACTGGTCTATCGCAGAAACAAATGGCAACCTAATGCGGGCAAAAAATCAGCCTCGTCGAAAGATACATGATCGCCTAAGCGTGTATCATGCATGGCCCATAACTGACTGATTCCTTGTATATATGCCGAGTTCGAATTCCAGTTGAATCCATCACATTCACATATGTGCTAAAACCCTTTGGAAAGGTATTAATTCATTTCTTCTCTCCCAATCTATGGGTAAATAGCATGACAGACCGGGTTGTGTAGCCTTGGATAGCAACTGGTCTACCGCAGAAAGAAATGGCAACCTACTGCGGGAAAAATCTGCCTCGTCAGTCATGTATCGAAAGATACATGATCGGCTAAGCGTGTATCACGCATGGTACATAACTTACTGACTGACTTCGCTTCTTTCCAATGCTGTGTTCATCTTATAATGTGTTTGTTTTTGTTTTTTGTTTTTGTTTTTGTTGACGTTGTTTTTGTTTTTATGATCATAGAGTCTATTTTAAGTATAGTCAAGTTCTATATATATATATATATATATATATATATATATATATATATATATATATATATAGTTTATGAAAAACTAGGTAATTCATATGGGTAGACCCAAGGAGGATAAAATCCAGAGAGCTCAATGTAAATCCAGAGCAAATAATGTAAATAAAAACAGACCACTTTATGGTTCCATGTAATAAATTATTTCACCACAGCCCTTTTAAAGGGCTGCGGATCATCAGACTTTACTTCCAAAGGTTGAAACAAAAAATGAAGAGAAACTTACACATTTTTGACGGGCCGTATTAAGCATATGTAAATTAACGAAGTGATGAAATGAGGTGGGGGTGGAGAGAAGAAATGAGTGAGTTAGATGTAATTTAATATTTCTATTCTTTCATACTTAAAATTACTTGAGGAGGTCCAGACATTGACACATTTAAACGGTACACACACACACACACACACACACACACACACACACACATATATATATATATATATATATATATATATATATATATTATATACTATATATATACTACAATACATATATATACTACAATATTTATATACTATTACGCATATATAGATATTGACACATTTAAACGGTACATATATATATATATATATATTCTATATACTATATATATACTACTATACATATATATATATATATATATATACTCACAGAAATTACAAAAAATCTAGACTTACTTAGCAAGAATAATAAACTAAATAATATACTAAAAATAAATAAAAGCAAACGCCAATCTAAAAACCTAAAACACATATTAACCTCATCTAAATTTAACCAACACACAATACAGGGAGTCACAAAATGCAACAAAAAAAGATGTGGGGTTTGCGACATCATTATAGAAGGAAACTCCTACACTTTTGAAAACCCCCAAAAACATTCACAATAAATAAAAACTTAAACTGCAACTCCAAAAATGTGATTTATGTACTTAAATGCACAAAATGTAAGAAGTCATATATAGGCATCAGCCAACAACTGAACAACAGGGTCTCCCTACACAAAAGCAATATAAAATTGACAGACAACAGAAAACTTTTTGTATCACAACACATTTTCAAATGTAACCAGGGTAAGTTTAATATCATGCCGATATATCAAACAGACAATTACTTGTACCTACAAATACAGGAAAAAAACTTTATAAACAAATTTAAACCCGAACTAAATAGATCATAACCCCCCCACACAAAAGCACACAACATGCACACAAGGTGACCAAATATAATGATCAAATCACTCACATACATGAACGCACGCTCATATACAGGAGACACAAAGATATATATATGTATGCACACATTTATATATATATATATATATATATATATATATACGCATGTTGACAAAACAGGGGAACTACTCACGAGCACACACCCAAACCCCACACAACATAGGAAGTACGTGTGTATGTATGTACGTATGTGTGTGTATGTATGTGTGTATGTTTATGTGTATACTGGTTCCATGTAGCTTGGGAAGTATGTGTGTATATGTGTGTGTGCGTGTGTATGTGTGTGTATGTACTGATTCCTTGTGGTGGGATGGTGTGTATGTGTGTATGCGTGTATATGTACAAATGAGTTTACTAATTCCTCGTAGTAAGACAGTATATGTATGGAGGAGGAATATACGCACGCATATATACACGAAAATGGAAACAGATCCAAGAACACATAGGGCTCAGTAAAACATTAAAAGATAAAATGCCGATAAGTAATTCATCATTTCGCTTGGACCAACCTTAATTGTTTTATGACCCTTCGCGCAGAACTCTTCATTGCCAATTCAAGAAAGACATTCGGATTACTAACACAAAAACAGAAAATGTCTCATATCGAGAATATTTAACATTGAAAAACATAAGGAAAAAATGAATTATTTTTAATAATATGTGAAAATCTCCGCTTTTACCTGAAGACGGTCGCGAGACCAGAAACACGTGTAGTAAAATTATGGAAAAAAAAAAAGCATAATATTTTTTTCTAAAAAAAATCCACATTACAACCAAAAACGTTTGCGGCACCTCTCTTCTCTTCTTTTTAATATACATACTTTTCTCTCGTTGGAACCGCTACAACCTCTTTCTTTTATTCAACGTCATCACTTGATACGACACCGAGGGTGTTGAAACAAAATGGCTATTTTTGTAGTGATTTTATAACATATTTATGTTATAAATCTTTTAAAATACATAATTATATATATATATATATATATATATATATATATATATATATATATATATATATATATTCTAGTCAAAGTCTGGCGTGAAACTATATCTTCTCACAAATCTGGGTAGTTCTCTAATTTTGAATGACAGCTAGTCTCGGGGAATGCCAAGTTTGTATTCAAAACTCTGGAGGAGAGAATGAGTAAACAACTGGCAGCAATGGAAAGCTAGTGATATCATATTATTATTCTCGCGAGATCATCGTCATCATCAACATATTATTATTATTATTATTATTATTATTATTATTATTATACATCCTATGTTTTCATCTTCCTCATCCCGTTTTTACTTTTTTTCTTTTTACTCCACCTTCGTTCTTCTCCTCTTCTCCTTCCCCCTCCTATTTTTTATTATTATTCCTACTATATTTTCTTTATCTGTCTATATATCTGAGATGAAGTATTGTAATTATTTTCATTGTTCACACTGTTGTCGTTATTGTTATATTTCTTGAATATAAAGGTTTCAGTTCGAAATTCCAAACAATTGAAGAAGGCAGGAGCGTACAACGGCCGAAACGTCGTGAATATGGGAATAAAAATCCGAACAACGTAAATAATATAAATAAATTCTTGTAAACATTCTATTAGGTTGGTGCAAAAATAATGTCGGTTTTTGACGTTAAAAAAAAAACGTCAAAAACCGACATTATTTTTGCACCAACCTAATACTAATTTCTTCTTCTTCTTCTTCTATTTCTTCTTCTTCTTCTTCTTCTTCTTCGTTGTCGTCTCCTTCTTCTTCTTCTCCTCCTCCTCCTCCTCTTTCTCACTCTTCCTCTTCCTCTTACCGCTCCTATTATATATTATTATTTCTCATATATCATATTCTTCTTTTTCTTATTCTTCTGCTCCTACACCTTTCTTCTTCTTCTTCTTCTTCTTCTTCTTCTTCTTCTTCTTCTTCTTCTTCTTCTTCTTCTTCTTCTTCTTCTTTTTCTCCGCCTTTCTTCTTCCTCTTTCTCTTCTCGCTCATTTTTGATATTATTGTTCCTCCTATATCTTCTTAATACTCTTCCAGTTTCTTCTTCATTTATTCTGCAATGCCGAAACTCTTCTCTCTTTCCATCTTTTTCTTCTTCTTCTTCTTCTTTTGATTCCATCCGATTTCCAGCTTCAAATTTCTTGTCCAAATGTTACCATATTACACTTTTTTTTTTCTGACTAATTCCTTGATTCTTCCCGACTCTTGTCTCTCAGTTCTTTATTCTTCGCCAGATTTTACATCCGTTTCCTTTTCTCTTCGTCTTTGTCTACTGACACGCGTTTTCACTTCGCCGGTCTCGGAAGCTGTACTCTAAAAGTCATCAGCTGTCACTGGCAGCACGTAATGTAATGAATACATTCAAAACCAGGAAGCACTCTACAGAAACAGATTGATAATATATGAAATATCACACGCATGATCGTACATAAATACAGACATGGACGGAATAATCATATTGACAGAGGTGCGTAGGCACAATTACAGAAAAATGATATATAGACGGCATACACGGGTAAACGCAACAGCTATCGGCACTGAATGTAGAGGAAAAAAAAAGAACTGCGTTCACTTTTGCACCATGTACTTGTACAAAGATATGGCTCAGCGAGGTCTCATCATTTTACAGTTAAAGTGGTTAGAGGGAAACCGTAAGTTCTACGCTAACAATTTCCTTTCTCTCACTTCCCGCTTGTTGCTTTCTAGTCAACTTTGACCTCCAAAAATTTAAATGCAATATCAATCGTTATCTTCTGTCTTTTATTGTTCTCTCTCTTCAGTAGTGTTTTTTGTTTCTTATTCCTTCACACTCAGTAACCCCTTGCGTCTTAGGGGCTGTATTGCCTTGTTTGAGGCAAAAAGATTTTTAAAAATTCCGTGATTGATGCAGATTTTTGGCTGATATTATTTCTTTCAGGAATTGAAGTGCAATATCAGTTGTTATTTTCTATCTGCTTATTCTTTCATTGTTATTGTGTTTTTTTTTCTGTCATAAAATGATTAAAAAAACTTATTCTCTTTCACTCCCAGCTATGAGTAAAATTGGCATGGTAGACTAGGCTTGGTAAACGGTCTATGAGAAGGAAAACTGTGGATTTCAAAACGCAGAGAAGGCAACATGAATTGCTACCCCACTATATTTTCTCAGGAATGCATGGCAATTCGCATATAATAAAAAAAAGGAATCCTGACAATGTCGCTTAGGTCCTGTTTCGACATGGTGTAAAAATAAAGTGTAAGTAAAAAGGTATCTGCTCTTTGGCCATAACATTTCTTTAGGTTTGCCACATTGCCTTCAGTTCATGCCTGCTTATAGGTTGTGGTATTGTGGTCACGTGATCGAAGTTTGAGCTTGATCGCGCTAGTACTATTGCTGCTGTTACAGTGTAAACATGGCCGCTACGCTAGCAGTGTGCATCAAGGAGGAACAAAGAGCAGTTAATGCACTTGGCAAATTATGGAAAACAAAATATCGTAATCACAACAAAGCGGGAGTCGTCCTATATGACACCAACGTTTATAACTAAGAAACAGATATTCTCCTCGTGGAACCAAATACTTATGAGAAAATTCAAGATCAAAATATTGTCCCCGGAGATAGAAAAATTCAATAAATTTACCAGAAAGTTAGTTACCAACGAAGATAAATCGTGGGGTAAATTGATAGTCTACCACCAAACCACCCCATAGTTTTACGTTCTAAGCACCCCCACCACATATCTATATCTATCTATCTATCTATCTATCTATCTATATATATATATATATATATATATATATATATATATATATATATATATATATATATCGTGGGTGTAACAGGAAAATTGTTCAACTAGTGTAACAGCAAAATTGTCGAATTTTTAGATTGACCTTTAAACATTTATATCTTAGAAATGATTAAAAAATATCTTACTGGAATTCTCCGAGGTTTTTATAACACTATTAGATTCTACTTTGAGCAATAACAATATATAATTACTCTGTAAGCTTAACAGAAGAATCGTGATGAAATCGATCATAAACGAACGAAAATGACGTTTTAACATTAATTAATCATAGCTAAGCATCAGAACGTCATGAAGGATTGAAATAATGTTCAAATAATACACACACACGCGCATATATATATATATATATATATATATATATATATATATATATATATATAGAAGTGAACACTGAAGTCAGCACTTACAGGCGATAGGCTGTTTCATGCTAAGTCAATCGCCAGGCAATCTATATATATATATATATATATATATATATATATATATATATATATATATATATATAGTTGATATTGATGCGAGTTTGTGACCCTGGGTTGCGATCAGTTTGTCTGATCAGGGTCATAAACTCACATCAATCTAACTAAATATGTCAGCTCTATCACTGATATTGAGCGCTTTCCAATAAGTACCGCGCATATATAATATATAAATAATGTATATGAAAAATTGCATATATATATATACACATTATATATATATATATATATATATATATATGTGTGTGTGTGTGTGTGTGTGTGTGTGTGTGTGTGTGTGTGTGTGTGTGTGTGTGAATTCGTCAATCCTAGCCGAGTTCGGATTCCTGTCGAATCCATTACATGGGAATGCTATTAATCCTCTACTCCCTCCATTTATAGGTAAATAGACTGAGTTGGCAACTGGTCTTGAACCACAACAACTCTGAATTCAAAAGCTGCCGAGGGACGTTTGGGGACCTTGTGGCACGTAGTGCACCAGGTCTCGTATATTGTGGTTTATTCTGCACAAGGCTTTCATCACTATAATCAAATCATATGTGCTGGGGGCTGGCTGTCGGTTCCTACTGAATTACTGTTCTCGCACCTTAAACATGTTTTTCCTTTTTCTCACATTCTTTCACAATCAGTAACCTCCTTTACATCATAGTGGATTTGTTGCCTTCCTTAGGGTGAAATGATTAAAAATATAGTTGCTATCTTATGATCTTTATACCAGACTACATCGTAGCATCCATAATGCATATATGTACGTATGTCTGAATATAATAAAACACGCATATATATATATATATATATATATATATATATATATATTCCATTTACTCCAGTTTACTACTCTCTTTCTCCCCTTTATCATAATGTATATATTTACGCGTTTCTGAATATAATAATGAATAACACACACACACACATATTTATGTGTGCGTGTGTGTGTGTGTGTGTGTGTGTGCGTGTGTATGTATGTGTGTATGTAATCAGACATATATTTTTAAATATAACAAAGAATGTCTATTACATTTGATCAGGAGCCGTTCTAAGATTCTCATGATCAAACATATTGGACATATTAACAATATTTCTTTAAATAATGATCTGCTGGCCCAATACACATACACACAAACATATATATATATATATATATATATATATATATATATATATATATATATATATATGAAGAAAAATGTACGGAAAAAACAAACAAAAATCCTTATATGCAATAATGCTGTTTTAATGTTATAAATAAATTTGAGTATTTTGAAAGAAAAAAAAAAAAAATGAAAAATGAAAGAAATTCTATTTGATCTAAAATTTATATGTACGCTTGTCGAGCCCACATATTTTAAGTCACAGTTTTTGCATGAGATTTGGTAGATACAAAAACTGTGACTTAAAATTTATGAATACGTTTTCACAGCGTCGTCTACGTGGTGACAACGTGACCATGTTTAAAACGGAACGCTGATCGCATAAAACTTTCAGTTATCTGTTTGGATAAGTCTTGTTCTTGTGTCCATCGTCTTTGTCATGTTAAATTTGATAATGTTAATTATATTTTATATTTTATGAATATGTCCTGAAGATGGTTTATTGACCGAAACGTCCGACGTCGACATATTAACATTAAAAGAGCATTATTGCATATAAGGACTTTTGTTTGTTTTTTCCGTATATTTTCTCTCTCTCTCTCTCTCTCTCTCTATATATATATATATATATATATATATATATATATATATATATGTTGTATCAAAAATACTTTTACAAACTTCGAGGGCGAGTTCCTCACACCAAATCAAGGACATGAGTCCATAAAAACATAGGCTGAAAACGCCATCGTTATATCTAAACACAACAACTCATAACAAATTTTTAAAATGACCTTCATTTTTTTCTACACACGCATTCACCTGTCTGATCATTTACCAGTGGACCCTTTCAAATACTCCCACACGGTGTCGAATCGTTTCGCAGACCCCATAACATGTTGGTGAGGCGTCTCTTCATTATTATTCTCTACTGCGTAGTTGGCCCTCCAGAAAAAAATCCAAAGGGATGAAGTCGGGGGAACGTGCAGGCTATAAAACCTGTTCACCCCTAACAATCCATCTTTCAATGTAAATACCAACCAGTGCATCGTGAGCAATGTGTGTTAAATGTGCCGGAACTCCACCATGCATGTACCACGTGCGTCTTCGTATTAGCATGGGTATATCCTAGCAGGTCTGGAAGTGTCTTCAAAATAAAATCTCTGTAGACAACTACTGGGAGTACATATGGACTTACAAGACAGTCATCTACAATTCCAGCCCTCACATTAATCGTAAACTGATACTAGTGTCTAGCCTGTACTGTACCATGGGGATTCCGATTCGCCCGCAAATGTTGGTTGTGTAAATTTGTTATTCCAGCTCTTCGAAATGTAAACAATGAAGTGACAAACAACAGAACAGCAGTATCCATCGGCAAAAGTTCTCTCATGGCGAGTGATCAGAAGGCCAAAGACTCTGCACACGTTGCAAATGATATGCATACAGGAGCTGCCCTTGAAGTAGCCTCCATCTGGTACTATGTGATGTACGACATGGTAAGGCCACTTGACGTGCGCTGATACCAGGATCGTCTCCGGCAGCCTGTAGAATGTGTTCTTCATGGTCAGGCCTACGAGCAGATCTAAGTCCTGTGATCCATTGTTTGTGGTGCCACGATTCCTGTCTCAGTAATGCGACGATAAACAGTAGCAAAGGTTGGATGACTCGGTTGCCTTCGGTCTGGAAGCGCAGTCTGATACAGCCGTGCAGCCTCCCATCCATTACCATCCGCGCTGCCGTATGTAAAAATTATATCTGCCTGCTTACGATCTGTATATCCTGCCATCGTTAAACTGGACACTTCTCAGTTAACTCACTACTATACACATTAAACGCTGAAGACAGGCTAGCCACAAATGTACACGAATTACAAATATAACCTAGTCTAGAAGGCAACACAGCGCTATCTGGCATGAACTTTCTTAATGGATTTTTTATCTGACATCATTTCTTATTACTATCTGTGTTATTTTTAACGGGTATACGTTATTGTGTTGACATCCCATTTTCATATTCTTAAAAGGTGAAATTAATATCAATCAGCATAGATAAAATGTTCTACATATTAAAAATGTGACTACCGACAGGAATCGAACCTACCTCTCCTTTCTTTCTATGAGGGAATTCACCCCTATAGCCGAAGAGTCGTGTTTGCAATTTAGCCCTGGAAAACATTTATGAGCAAACAGGACTTAATCACCTCGTTAAAGAATGTACATATCTCGTCGGTACTTCTTGAAATATATATCTTCTCGCCTAATTTTCTTACGTTATATATATATATATATATATATATATATATATATATATATATATATATATATATGTGTGCAACATGATGGCGTTTCCTTGAATTCAATTCTGGGACCAGCGTTTAGTAACTTCAACATAGCTAACCATGAAAATTAGATATTTGACACCACTAAAAGAAACCTTCCAACTATCTAAGATATGTAGAAGGAAGGTATTCTTTTCTTAGATGAAATGCATGAACAAGAAAACTTAAAATCTTCACATAAACTTAACAATAATAAAATCCATTTTTTGATGCATTGATAGACACTGATACTACCTCCCCATATTTACTACCTCCCCATATTTACTACCTCCCCATATTTACTACCTCCCCATATAAAAACAACTAGCATAAGCACCTGCACTCTAAACTATAGAAGTGAATCCCCTGACTATTACAAAATGGCAATTATAAACAAATTTAATACACCGTACGAAAAAAAAAATTACACTGAATTTAAAAAATATAAACAAACTCTTATTAATAATAACATTTCTAATAAGTCGTTGATGAACAAATTAGACGAACCATTAGAAATATTAGCATAAATCAAAAAGAACATAATACTTCCTCAAATAACCCTAAACATATCAACTTACTATATCGTAATCAAATGCATTCTAACTATATACAATGAAAAAGTACTAATATTAGGTTGGTGCAAAAATAATGACGTAATAATGTCGTTTTTTGACGTATTTTTAACGTCAAAAAACGACATTATTACGTCATTATTTTTGCAACAACCTAATATATTCAACACTGATCCCAGTAAAAAATAAAACTAATTATATATTATACTAATTTTAATACAAGGAACTTAATCATAGGCAATAACTCTCCTCTGTCAACTAATATTTTCGAAAAAGACTAACATTGTATATCAGTTTAAATGCTTTTGGGAGATTGTATCTCTGACAAAAAGTAAGTACATATGTGACGACCACAACATTATCAAGACGTCTTACAATTAATTTGTCTTCTATATCAAAAAAGCAACCAACACTCAGCAAAATTTAATAATAGTTTAGCAGCAATGTTTTGAAGTGCTTATAACAAACATTTAATGCCATTTTCCATTTCTACAAATTTCCGATCGGCTCCCTTTTATTGGGACGCTTGTTTGGCAAAAGGTTCCATAGCTACAACAGATAAATTTAAAATTTTAAAATAATTATAACGGATAAGTTACAATTGGTTTGTCTTAGTAATTTACTCCTGAGGGGTGATCTCGGAAGAGATCGAAAGAACTTGGTAGAGTAGGAAAAAACTACGGCATTTTCTTTGTTGAATTTCATCTTAACTTCAAAATATTGATTAGAGAACAGAAAAGGATTATTATAAAAATAAATAGACATAATACGTCTATATTATTCAATGAAGCGTTTGAACGAAAATATAAATCATATATATATTAAACATTCACGTCAATTAATCAACAAATGTTTAGTTCCACACTGAATTTTCTCGACAAAAGCTTCTCAAATAAGGGTTAATTTCTCTCTACTACCAGGGAGAACTTTCGGGTTTGTAAGCCGAATTGAGACCACTGATTGTCAGATAGAAATTATTGACATATAGATCTCTCTAGAAACATAAATCTTTTAATTTGAGTAACGACATAGTAAATCACAGTGAGAAGGGAATTCTGGAGAAAGAAATAGACTGCGTTCCCTATGCTAATATAACTCGATTTTTGATCAATACGCAGTCATGAAAAGCCGGAAATCTGAGGAATCCAGGACGAATCTATTTCTCTTAGCCTCCATTAACAGCAACAAAAGGTATGGCTACGTATATCTTGCTTAAATTTATTGCTCTTAAATTTCATTTACGTTTTTTTTTTTCCGTCTATTTCCTAAAGGCATAGTGGGAAATAGCTTTTACTCTGATAATGTAGTGAGGGTTCGTGCAAGGAGAGAGCAGAGAGAGGAAGAAGGCAAGAGAGTATTCAACGTTCGTGGAGTTGCGTGGAACTGAACACGTGTTCACGTGTGCCATTTGTCCATTAGGTGCCATCAAAAGGTACACACTCCAATTACTGTTTCCGGTTAACACCTTTGATATACCATGACATATATGGGTTCGTCCTTCCTCCTCCTCCCATCCTCCTCCTCACTTTGCTGCTGTTCTTCTTCTTCTTCTTCTTCTTCTTCTTCTTCTTCTTCTTCTTCTTCTTCTTCTCTGAGAAATAATTTCCTTGAATGTTCGACTCTCCTGCTCTTTATTGTCACATTTTCATGTATGTAGTTTTAATATGTTTTTTTTTTTTTTTAAATCTTCCTTTGTTTCATTGTATTTCTGATTCTTTTTCACGGCCTCGGGCTATGCTGCATCATCATCATCATCATCATCATCATCATCATCATCATTATTTTCCTCCTCCTCCCCCTCCTCCTAATTCTCCTACCCATCCTCCACATGTTTCACTTTCTTGCATCTTTCGACTCTCACTTGCTTTCTCTAATTTTCAGGAGAGATGATATTTAATACACTTAACTCTTCCTTTGTCTCCTTATATCCATAGTGTTTTCATATGGTCTCATTCTATTCCTCCGCCTCCTCCTATTCTTCTACTTCTTCTTCTTTACTTCTTCATATTTTCTTCTTTTTCTTCTTCTTATTTTCCTCATTTTCTTCTTGTTATTTTCCTCTTTTTCTTCTTCTTACTTTCCTCATTTTCTTCTTATTTTCTTTTTCTCATTTTTTCTTTTTCTTCTTATTTTCTCATTTTTTTGTATATTCTTCATGTTTTCCTTTTTCTTCTTCATATTTTCTTCGTGTTCTTTTTTCTTCTTTTCCTATTTTCTTTTTATTTTCCTATTTTCTTTTTTCTTTTCCTTCTTATTACCCTCTTTTTCTTTTTCTTCTTTTCCTTCTTATTACCCTCTTTTTCTTTTTCTTCTTTTACTTCTTATTACCCTCTTTTTCTTTTTCTTCTTTTACTTCTTATTACCCTCTTTTTCATCTTTTTTTGCCTTCTTATTATTTTCCTCTTTATTTTTTTTCTTATTCGCTCTCCCTATCCTTTTTTCAGCTTTATCCTTACCTTCTTCTCTTCGTCTTCCCTCCAACCTGTTCCTTCATTTTCCCTAGATTGTTCTCCTTGGTCTACGTATTGGTTATCTTTTTCTTCCTCTTTTTTCCCCTTTTTTCTTTCCACCTTATTTATCTTTGACCGTTGCTCTACCTTCTTATCTCTCTTTATCTCCTCACGCCTCTCTTTCGCCTTTTAATTTTTGCGTTTATTCCTGCAAATTTTATCTTCAAATCATCCTACAATTTGTCGTCAGTGTCCAGATAAATTCACTCTTAATTTTCAACGTCAAAATCTTTTCATACGTTTTGTGAGGACCCACTTCTCCGTCTTTCGATTCTGACAAAAAAAAAAATAAAAAAAAAAATAAAGAATTCTTTGTCCTCATAACATTTTAGCACTGTCATAATACAGACGTTTTCATCATTTCTGGCTCGTACGACACCTGTCATTTTACTAAGAGCAAGGTGATCAAATTTCAAATTTAATTGTTTTTTCCATTTAATATTAAAACGATTAGAAAATATTGAATACAGAATAGGCTACGTGAAGTAGATTTAGCCCATCAAAACAAAATACATTAACTCGAGTAATAATTCTTAAATAGCCTCGTCAGATAGAGACTTTCATATGGATGCCATGCATCGAGCCAAATCTGTTAAAAAATATCTGAACTCTCAGTTATATATATCTTTCTAAGATCTATGGTTTAAAATAGCTTCGAGCTAATTGAAACCAGTAGGTCTTGGAGAATACCATCCTTCTTCAAACCGCCTAGATTGACGTGGTAGAATCACAAATTGTACCAAACAACAGAAACCACATCACTTGAGGACTTTCAATAGCAGAAACATCTAAAATGGATAGCACGTCTAATTCGAAGAGAGAATAATGATATACTCAAGATGTTGACATTCTACACCACCCCATACATAAGGCATGGAAGGAAAGCCCCCATAAATACTGGAAAGAGTATGAAGACCTAAATGACTTGAAAAATCGTTTCAAGAGAAAAATGGAATAAATTTCAAACAATGGCATCACTGACTGCTCGGTCAATGAATGTCAAATGCTTCCTGATAAGGAAACAATTAATATTACTATTACCATTCAGTTTTTGAAAAAAAACTTCAAAGAACTGATTTATACTCTTTATTCTGTTACCCAAGAGTTATTGCCAAATAAAAATAGGTATAAGCCCTCGCAAAACAGATACCCATTTCAATTACATTCAAACTGTCTCCATGCAATGAAAGAGCAGAAAATATTAAAGCAATTTTTTTAAAAATACTATGTTTTTATTTATTAGCGAATAAGTTTAATGAATTCTTATAATTATCTGATTTTTGAAGATTAAGAAAATTAACATTTTTGTTTTTGTATTTTTTATTTTATTTTATTTATTTATTTATTTATTTTTTTTTGTCTCGAAGATTATGATTTTATTGCCCAACCTTGGGTAGGTTTTGCTCAGATTGAGTGGGAGGGGATTGTATTATTTATGATGTCATATATTAAAACTTAGTCAAATAGTGTGCGTCTGTGTACGCATGCGTGTTTCTACGTACAAAAATTGGCACAATTCCTCTTTTTCTTCTTTTCTTCTTTTTCATGGTCTGCGAAACAAAAACATTAACTCGAGTAATGTTCTTAAATAGTCTTGTCAGATTGAGACTTTCATATGGATTGCATAGTGCCAAACCCGTTCAGAAATATCTAAACTGTCAGTTAAATACGACCTCTTTCTCAGATCGATATTTTAAAATAGCTTCAAGCGAGTGAAACCAGTCGGTCTCAGAGAGGATTATCCTCCTTCAAAACTCCTGTCTTTTATTAGGTCGGTGCAAAAATAATATCGTTTTTTGACGTAGTTTTTAACGTCAAAAAACGATATTATTTTTGCACCAACCTAATACATTCTTAATTTGTTTTCACGGCCTCATTATATTAGCCTTCCTCCTCCTCGTTATTCCTTTTTTCTTCTAAATCCTCACAGTTTCTCTTAATTATTCAACCCAGGCATATGTATATGCATATGTTGCACGCACGCACAACACAGACACATGCAAATATCTACACCCTGTTGCAAATTATTTGAAACAACAGCATTAGTTTCCTTTCTTTCACCATCAGATTAGTTTTAGCCCCACTGGTGTCACAGGGTATAATCGATTTCTATTTTTGCTCAGATTACGCCATTTGCAGTAGTGTAAAGTAATATGCATCCATTTTCGGGGTCTATGATGAAATTTGTTTGGCCCTGAAAAATATTGCGTCTTCCGTGATTGCATCAGATTCTCATCACGCCCAGACACTATTGTCTTGACTGTCAATTAGTTGTCCTGCGTCCATTGCCTGCGATGGATGTTACTACAGGGAAGCGTACGAAAATTGGAACGTTGTACAAATATACACTGGCAAGCCTTAAAGAGAGATCGCGGACTGTACAACGAAAGAGAAGCTCGTGACGGCATTATAGACCTGTGGTAATGTGACCGCAATATCAATGAGAACTGCTCTAAATTAGTGGATTCCATGCCAAATCGCATCAAAAGACTTCTAAAAATTAAAGGTGGACATACGACGTACTAACATTTACATTGGGCCATGTTTCATTGGAAAAATATATGAAAAAAGTAAATAATAATGGAATTATTCGTTTTGTTCCAATTGATTTGCACAAGGGTGTAAATATTTGCTTCGAAATTTTCATTAAAAAATTTACACAAAGGCGTGCATTAAATAGGTCAATGTAAAGTTACACTCAAACTGTGTGTGATAGACAAAGAGCTTACTATGATGATTTTTCAAGCGTAGCTTAAATGTTGCAGAAAACTGAAAGTATGGGACACCCAGTGAGGATTGTTATGGTCCGGTTCCTTGTACCACGATGATAGTCCAAGGTAGAACCAATAAAGAAGAACTCGAACACAGGTATGGAATAACACAGATATATTACAAACAGGAATATATACAGAGAAGTAGAAGTGTTAGTATGAAAAATCAGGTTTAGTAGAGAGAACAATGTAGTCTCGACCAGTATCACTATTCCAATGTCTTGTAGTAATTGTCTGAACGCGACTCTGTTTCGGACTGCCGCTGACTCGACTCTTGACTCGACTTGAACTACTGACTACGTGGGCATCATGTGGCACAAGGCCGGTTTAAAGTGGGATCTCTCGGCCAAAAATATGCCAATTGAACCAGTATAAACGGGTTCAGGGTCGGTTTACCTCCCCGACATAGAATCCGCCCTTCAGCGTAGCCTCTTTCGGGTTCCTCCCCGCCGGAAGGCAGAGAGTTCAACCGAACAGCCGGTCAAGACTTGAACTACTGACAATATTCAGTCACCCCCCCCATTGGGGCATCATGTGGCACAAGGCCTTTTTAACGTGGGCTCCCCGGGGCGGTGGGCTCGTCCAAAAATATGCCTCTTGAACCCGTATAAACGGGTTCAGGTTCGGTTTACCTCCCCGAAAGTGTATCCGCTCTTCGGCGTAGCCTCTTTCAGGTTCCTCCCTACCCGAAGGCAGAGATTTCAACTGATCTGTCGTTCAAGAGTTGAGCGACTGGCGATATTCAGTCACCCCCCCCCCACGAGGGCGTCATGTGGCACAAGGCTTTTTTAACGTCAAAAATATGCCCATTGAACTCGTATAAACGAGTTCAGGGTCGGTTTACCTCCCCGAAAGAGAATCCACCCTTCGGCGTAGCTTCCTTCCTGTTCCCCCCCCCACCCCGAAGGCAGAGAGTTCAACCGATCTGTCGTTCAAAAGTTAAGCGACTGACTTCTTGCCTACTCCTGAGGTGCAGTATTTATTAAGTATGGAATATTCCGTTATTATTATTATGGGTAAGATCCCATAAGACTACTCATTTGCAATTGTTCTAGTGAGACAAGCTTGCTAACTATTACACCACGTCGAGCTGTCCAGTGATGCTCTTTTATGATATATATTCTTATTAAACTATATATTGTATCATTGTACAAAGATCGGCTGGAGATATTTGCATGCTATTTAAAATTTCCCCCGCACTCGAAAATCCTTTCACACGTGATAAAATTTATGGGAAAGAAACCCAACACAATAACCTACCCACATATATACTGTTATGGTACGGTTCCTTGTACCACGATGATGGTCCAAGGTAGAACCAATAAAGAAGAACTCGGACACGGATATGGAATAATACAGATATATTACAAACAGGAATATATACAGAGAAGTACAAAGTGTTAGTACGAACAATCAGGTTTAATAGTAATTGTCTGAACGCGACTCTGTTTCGGACAGCCTCTGACTCGACTGACTGACTCGCTCGCTCTGACTGACTGACAGACGCCTGACGGACTTCTGACGGACCTCACTCCAGACTTCAGACTGATCAGTATTTACTCCCCCCCACGAGGGCATCATGTGACACAAGACCGGTTTTTTAACGTGGGATCTCCGAGCCCGTGGGCTCGGCCAAAAATATGCCCTTTGAACCCGTATAATCGGGTTGAGGATCGGATTACCTCCCCGAAGGAGATTCCGCCCTTCGGCGTAACCTCGTTCGGGTTCCACCCGCCCCAATGGCAGAGAGTTCAACCGATCAGCCGGTCGCCCGACTTTGGACTGAACGGTATTTAGTCACCCCCACCCCTCACGAGGGAATCATGTGCCACAAGGCCGGTTTAACGTGGGATCTCTGAGCCCGTGGGCTCGGCTAAAAATATGCCCTTTGAACCCGTATAAACGGGTTCAGGGTCGGTTTAACTCCCCGATAGAGACTCCGCCTTTCGGCGTAGCCTCGTTCGGGCTTAACTCATCAGCCGGTCAGCCGGTCGTCCGACTTTGGACTGAACTCCCTGCTTCCTCTTGAGGCGCAGTGTTTATTACGTATAGAATAGTCCATTATGTTATTATGGGTAAGGTCCCATAAGATATACCATATTAAAACACGCCCAAACCTCATGTTCTACCCAATAACAGACAATATTGCAAACATGCCAAAACAGAGTCCACCATACAGTACACGCTGTTTAAATCAACGTCCATATTGGTTAGAAATCAACCTCGCCATATGGAATACTTGACCAATCAGAAAAAAATAAAACCCTGTTTTTCTCGAGCCTGCTTTGGGGCAAACAATTACCATAAAATCCCACAGACGTCGAATTTCAGAGAACAGAGATTTGACTCCAAACCGAAGTGAAGACGTGGTTACATAGATTTTATTTCTTCCTCTAACATCACATGGTAAAAGAAACATGTGTCGACATGTTCAAGGGAATATGCTACACAGCAGTATAGTCGGCGGCTTCAAACGGATCATCTCTAACAACAACAACAAAGACGGTCAGTGAACCTTATCTTTTTGTCTCCTTTTCACATTGCTTGTTGTGTGCAGATGTGCTGTAGTTTCTCTACGCGGGATAAATAAAAATATCAATAAAAATAATTTTGTGTATGACGACAGACCCAATTGTCGTTGGGAATTATTATAACCAACACCCTATCTTTTTGTCTTCTTTTCACATTGCTTGTTGTGTGCACATGTGCTGTAGTTTCTCTACGCGGGATAAATAAAAATATCAATAAAAATAATTTTGTGCATGACGACAGACCTAATCCTCGTTGGGAATTATTATAACCAACACCAGATCTTTTTGTCTCCTTTTCACAATGCTTGTTGTGTACACATCTGTTGTGGTTTCCCTACGTGGGATAAATAAATAATTTGGTGCATGACGGAACGAAACTCTCTTTGCGAACAAAGCATCTTTGTCATTCTTTTTCTTTCGACTACTCCGTTCGTTCCGTGAAATATGGTGTTATTATATCATAGATAAAAAAATAAATAAAAATTAAAATAATGTCTATTATGGAGAAAATGCAAATGGGAGAACACTCTTCCTTTCATTTACACACCCATTATCTGTTGACCACGTCATGTCATTAGTAACCCTTTTTTCTCGCTTCTTTAATATAATTAATAGGAATGAAAAAGGTGATCTCCCAACGAATACGTGTATTTCTTTCTCCAGTCATCTAACTACTTTTTTCTGACCTTTTCAGTGAACTCACCTAGTTTAATTGAATCTATATCTAAGTGGTTGTGTAGCTTAGTACCTTTTTCTGATAATCGTTTACCTTTGTGCATCACCATCCTGGCTTATTTCTCGATTGCAAAATCAAGACCGATGTTATGGCTGAAGGTCATGTCTGTCTGCAGTGAAGTTTTCAATTCTTTATTTTTAGCCGTCGATAGCTTTTTAAATTTATATCCGCCCTTACAATCCCACGATCTGCAGTTAAGAGGTATCATGGCTGTTCTAAAAGCTAATGGGAATAGATTTTTTTCTGGAAACTCTCTTCTGGCTTCTTGCTTTCCAGCTTGATTTTCAAATAGTTAAATGTAATATCACTCATTATCTTCTGTTCTCTTAATTTATGTTCTTTTATTATCATCGCTCCTTAATATTTTTTCTTATATTTTTCATACTCAGTAACCCCTTGCATGTTAGTGGCTTTATTGCCTTGCTTGGGGTGAAATGATTAAAACAAAAATACATTTGCGTACATATGCTGACCCCTGTTAGCCAATATGAATACCTCAGTATTATTATCAGTATTTTCTTAGATAAGTTAATTTTTGGTAAATGAATTCATGTATAGCAGGCCGCAACCAGAAGTTTTAGGTATCCTTCAGCTATCACTTTTCGGATTATTCTTACCATTCCACAGAAGCTTCCTCCCTGCAATAGTTCTGCGGCGCAATCAATACCAGCTTTGTTATCATTCTGCCAGTCACCGTACTATGCGAACGAATAACAACTGACATCATTGTGATTTTCTTCAACTTCTAAAGTCTTGGGAATTCACCTTTCAGTAGGTTATGTTAGGGCGGTGCAAAAATAATGCCGTAATAATGTCGTTTTTTGACGTTAAAAATACGTCAAAAAACGACATTATTACGTCATTATTTTTGCACCAAACTAATAGTTGATTACACTGGTCAACATGAATTTTGATGGCAAGAAACAAAACACATTTCTTGGTTAATTTGATGGTGCCGATTCCGAAAATAGCCTTGGTTTTTCATGGTTAGCTACCGTTTTCGTGCATTTTTGGAAAAAGAGATCAATTTACGATCTTTGCTGATCGCAAAATTTAGTTAATAAAGGTCGTAGAAACACATCAGTCTTCAGGTAGAACGAGCAATTCATGTCAGCAACCTGAAAGAAAAAACTATTCATATGAGAAAAATGTGTTTTTGAGTCAAATATTTAAAAATAGATGTATCGAATTTTTTCCAAATTATCACCAAAATTCAAATTAACTGATAAACTTTATCAGTAATACACTTTAATAAAGCTGATAATTAAGATGACATCAAAAAAATGAAACCCTAAAATCTTGTTTGATATTCATAAATTTATCTCATCAGTTCTGTTCACTACGGAAGGAAACATAGAGGGCAATTTGTTTTCACGGTTAGAAAGAAATTCCAAATAAAGGCATCCCAATTGAATGCACTTATTCCATTGAACATGATACTGCTGGAATAACACTGAACATGACAGACAATCAGAAAAAAGAAAATTGTTGATATAGTTCTTATGTTCACGAAGGTTTTATTTCTGCTGTTAGTTTATTAAATGATTTGATGAAAATACTTGTTGGTATATTCAATCGTGTTATCTTTAAAGACTTAGGTTCTGATTGTTATTGCAAAAATAGTATTTCTCAATAAGCAGACTAATATTTGTTGGTTTAAATACGTATTGAGAGGTTTCTACAGTTTTATTTTGAGCATTATTGCCATCGGTCAATATCATATGTACAGAAAACAAATGAAAAAATAACTTTATTCCAAAAATGAGGCATTTCTGTACAGCAAAAATGGTAGTTAACCAAGGAAAAATAAAGTCATTTTCAGATTCAGCGTCCTGAAATTAGTTAAAAAAGATGTTTAATGTTTCAACACCATTTCAATTTTTTTTTTTTGTTGACCAGTGTTATCTCTGTTATCTCTATTGCTTTGTTCTTAGATTCAAAGAAAACAATGGATCATTGACGAAGGCTTTTTTTCCGATTTTACTGTCGACAAATGTGTTGAATTTTTTGTTCCCCAGTTTCTTATTCGTATCGTGCATATGTATTTAGAAATCTCACAAAACTCTGCATATGTGTGACTCGAGGACTCCCTCCGGTTTTTCGTTGTACCATTCATTTTCACGCTGAAAAAGTCACTTCGCCTTCCAAAGTTTGATTCTTATCCCTTGATAATGTCTTCCTCTTTTATGCTTCCCGGGTAGTGTAATGGATAACGAGTCGGGACTGGAAATCGGAAAGCCGAATTCCAATTCCAGTTGGGTTCGTTATATTCACTTACGGACAAATAAAAATTGAGAAAGTTATAAATCCGCCATTTCTCGCCCTCTGACCTCCAGCGGAATTGCAGATACTGGACAGAAAATTAGGAAACGGCCAAAGATACATGGCGCACACTATCTACAAGCGGATGTTAAAAGCTTGTATCTTAAGAGGGCTATTATTAGAAAGATAGTTAATTTCCACTGAAAAGGTAGATAAGCCGTAAAAAAAAGAAAAATCAGTGAATTTCAGTTGAAGATTGCGTAAGTAGAGAACGGTGTAACGTCCTGAATTACATCGATAAACTGATGGAAATAATGGAAAAGGAATAAGCTTTGAAAAGGGAAATCGATTCAAAAGAGTCGCGTAACCCATCAAAAGATCGTAGGTCACCATGTACACTGTAGTCGTAGCAGTAGTAACGTTTCCTGAGCAAGACGTCTCAACTCTTTCCAGGCTGATTTGAAATTATTCCTTCTTCTGGGCAAGTCGCCAAACAAAGGCTATAGGACCCAGTCTGTCCAGCGGGGTGGAGGCAGATAAGATGGATTATTTCCGAAAAGTATTAGCACGACTAGAATTCGAACTCGGCTCCTGAATACTCCGCTGTTATTCACTGTGCTGCTGTGCTGCTGTGCTAGACAAAAGAAAATTGGTAAATGTATTGGGAAATACGACTTTTATCTCCTCTAGTCAAGCGTAATTACAGAAAGGAACTGAACAGAAAACGGGATATCTGTTAACGGTATATGGCCCACCCTATCCCGAATCAGATATTAAAACAAACACACACACACACACATATATATATATATATATATATATATATATATATATATATATATATATATATAAACACATAAACGTGAATATAGCATCATAATACTGCTGGGTACAAATTGTAAGACAAAATGTCTTAAATTTGAATTGTTTATTGCAAATCACAATAAAACTATTACATTATAATATAGCGAAATGGTTTAGTATGATTATCCTTTGATGAGAATGAAGGACTTATTCGATGGCACAATGATTTGCCAATAATGTCCTTGTACCATGAATCTTGACCATATACAATTTGTATAGCTTCAGAAAATTATATTATAGGACTGTGATATAAGACTTTCAATGATCACCGTAATAAATTTGCAACTCTATGATTTTGAACTTAAACTTAACCTTCAAACTGGTTTCCTCTAAAAATGGTAATGATTTGCAAAAAGAAATGTATGTCTTTATTTATTATGTCAAACCCCAACTCTCAAATTGCGTGCAATATCACGGTTCCAAAATCGATTGGCCCTAAACTATTATATATCATCCGTTTTAGATGTGACTCAGTTCATATCTGTCTCAAATTCATGACTATAAATATGTTCCAAATTCACATCGCGATATACATTTACTTTAACGTACTTTTAACGAATATATATATATATATATATATATATATATATATATATATATATATATATATATATATATATATATATACGAAGAGGTTTAGCGGTATGTCAACTCCTTATGGGTCATTTAATTCTGAAATTTTTTCTTGAAAGCATAAGTAATTTCTTTTACAAAAATGCATTGATGGTAATATTTTTGCTATAAAAATGTCTTTTTATATTTTTATAGTATTTTGACCGCAGTTTAGTGGTTAACAATTTGCCCATATTTGGGACCCTAACAGTTCCTACCACTCTTGGTTATGTTGGACCTTATCAGCACAGTAGCTATGAGGTTGTTCCACGCTCTTCAAAACCTTCCGATCACAGGCCTGTCTGCCGCATGTAGTTTATCCCCATACCCAGAACTCAGAAAGAACGTTAATTTCAGTCGAAGAATGCGTAAGAATAGAACGGCCTTGAATTACACGTATTTAACTTTTGGAGAATGAAAGTTGACTAGAAATCAAGAAGTCAGAAGATATTTCCACAAGCAAGAAGTGCGAGAGAAGAAACAATTAGTATAGAACTAACGGTTATAGTCGTCTATTTACCGTGTGGTTTTGCGGAGGTCTGTATACATGGAATCTGTTATTCTCAATATTTAAATTTTGTGTCTTCGGCATAATTGGAAGCATTTCTCTCACTAATTTAAATATTATGTAACAAGACTGCATCACATATGCACATCCTTTTCCCTCCTATCACAAATATAATTCGGTTAGAATTTACTGGATTCAATAGAAGACAAAGAAAATACAATACTACAAGAAAAAAAACATCAATGGATTCGATTTCCACGAATAAATAAATTTTAAGCATGTGCCAACATTTAAACTTACTTCGTTTGTATTAGGTTGGTGCAAAAATAATGTCGTTTTCTCACATATGTTACTATGTGAGAAAACGACATTATTTTTGCACCGACCTGATAAATTTTTTATTTTGGTAATGGCTCAGTGTTGCCGTGTGCAAAATTCTAAAAAATATATAGGCAGCGTTTTTTTCTTTTTTTTTTTCTGCTATTTTAATTTCAAGTGAAAGGAAGAAATAGTGACAGAACGGATCGACCTGATGAACTGACTAACATCTAGCTAATATTTCGTTGTGAAATAGAAATTGAAAAAAGATTTAAACATCTTAAATAAAAAAAAAAAAAAAAAAAAAAACGAAATAAATCCCTCAATCGTTAATTTCTGCAACACGGCTCAAAGGGAAATAAATCTGGTGTATGTACATTTTTCCAAGATTTCAGATTTATAAATTATATAGATAATGATTTTTGAGCCCCAATCTACCTATATATATATATATATATATATATATATATATGTATATATATATATATATATATATATATATATATATATATATATATATATATATATATTCAAACTGTTCCCTCTCAGTCTACTCATATCTATCTATCGATCTCTGTCA
>OZ010585.1:94195894-94213394 GCA_963932145.1 Acanthosepion lycidas | reverse complement strand
AGTAGCTTTGAAAACTTTTTCATCACTTTTTCTCTTTCTACCCATTAATGCCTTCATCTATTCCGTTATTTTCACGTCTATTCTTTTATTTGAGTCCGCCCGTATCTCTCCATCCCTCTATCTATGAATATGGTAATATAATGAAATTGTATATTTTTGCTATAATGGGTTTCTGCATGAAAGGTCAGATTGTATTTCTTGGGTATTTGACTTCGTCTAAATGGAAAAAATACGCCCATTAACCATTACGTGCATTTTTGTTTATATCAGAGAATGGCTAACGCTTTAGAAAAGCTAAATGATAATAGACAGATTCTAATTTTTCTTATAAACATGACATTATTCGAAATAACTGTCATTATTCTAAATATATTTTCAATATTTTTAGCATCCTGGGTAAGACGATAAACTTCATCCGCGTCTTGGGTAAGACGATAAACTACATCCGACAGCAAGACCTCTGATCAGGAGGTTTTAATGAGTGTGGAACCACCTCTTACTTGCTGGTGTTCTCTGACCCGGGGTGGTAGCACCTGTTAGAGCCCCAACTATGGGCAAATAGTTAACCCCAAACTGGGGTCAAAACACAACGAAAGTGTAAAAATCGGTTTTAATACCGGCAATAAATTTTTGTAAAAATTAATTACGAGCAATAGATTATTACCAGCAATACAATTTTGAAAAAGAAAAGCTATTACGGGCAATATATTTTTGAAGAAAAAAAGAATGTATTGCCAGCAATGCATTTTTGAAAAAAAAAATGTATTCCCAGCAATACGTTTTTGAAAAGTGACCATCGAAGTACCCTTCACTAAACGAAGCTGAGATGCGGCACAAGGTTGAACGTATGGAACACCCAGTGAGGATCGAACTCACTACTCGGTCGCAATTGACCTAGCAAGACAAGGTAGATACCCATCGTACCACGTTGACGTGCCCTGTAATCTTATGATGCATTCAAAAGCCTTTATATGTATTTATCACTTCTGGCAAAATGAATATGTGAAAACTCACAAAGTCTGATCAAGGTAAAGAGGAGAGAAACAGCGAGTAACCTACTAAAGAAGTTTGAGTGAATAGCTAACAGGATGTTGTAGAGAGCAGTTACTTCTCACGTCCTAAATGGGTAGGGCATATAAATGAAGAAATATGCAGCTAAACAGTTATAAATCGGTTTAGGAAGATGTTATCAAATCAAACCTAGTAAAACTTACATAATATTTCTTTTTGTGGTTATAAGCAAAGGAAACAGCCCAAGATGCAATTTACATGTTGGAGAGGACAGAATCAAGCAGGTGCAGAAATTCACCCCTCTTTGTAATACAAGAAAAGAAAAAATTGTGACGCAATAATCTGAAGCTGCATAGGAATAGCGAAAAATGCCTTCCAGTTGCTCAGCAAAATATTAAGAGAAAGGAAAATTTGATTAGACTGATTGGTTTGTTTTGATATAGCCGTGCAGCCTCGCGTCCATTACCATTCGCATAAAAATACGTATATAAAAATTATATATGCCTGCTCACGGTATGAATATACTGCCATTGTTAAACGCAACACGTCTCAGCGAACTCACTACTACACACGTTAAACGTTGAAGAGAGACGAGCTACGAATGACAAAAGAAACCAAGTTTGCATGGCGACACAGCGCCATCTACCGTAAAATTTCTTAAAACTTAACTAAAGAACACATCGCTTCTTAAATGGAGAAGACAGAAATGCATTCGGTTTCAACAAAAAGAAACAACATTGGAATAGCGGTTCAAAACCTAAGTAAGGTAACAGAAAAACAGGAAATCTTCAATGGAAACAAAGAAAAGAACATTGAATTGTTACGTAATATTCGTGAATGTGACAGTCTCAAAGGATGAAGAAAAAATATATGAAGATTATATCATTTACGCTAGTATCGTAAAAACAATGTGAAAAGTTCAAGTTAAGCTAATAACCGATATGTTTAAGTGCTCGAACTTCGTAAAGGGTTGACTGCAAATAAGGAAACTAAAGAATGTCAAAGAATAGTGAACTTACCACACGATACGGTTAGAATTGAGGAAAGCGATGTATCTCATAAATTCAGTTTGTCCCAGAGCATATAAGAAAATAATTAGGTTGGTGCAAAAATAATGACGTAATAGTGTCGTTTTTGACGTTAAAAAAATACGTCAAAAAACGACATTATTACGTCATTATTTTTGCACCAACCTAATACTTTACAAACCCAAATCCATGTTACGGAATGCAGCGAAGTCCATTTCAAGAGAAACTGCCCTTTTAAGAACGAAAATGCTTCGACTGTGGAAATGTAGGACACCAGAGTTCGCATTGTAAAGTTTCAAAAGAAGAATAAAATATCAAAATTCAAGAATACTGTAAACATAGTTTCGACGGCAGACAACGGCAGACAAGCGTCAAATAAGAAAATTTATTACTATAACAATAAATAGAAGAAATAGAATATTTCAGTTAGTCACAGAATCTGATTAGTCTATTATAAACAAAGTAACGTCGGAAAGAATCAATAAACCGATATTAATATTACCAAAAAAAAAAATGCTCGGGGCGTTACTGGGCAGAAATTTAAACTTGAATTTGAGTTCACGCCAGATTATCGTTTTATGTCAAAACATCGAAGGCTAAAGCATTCGTGATATAAAAAATTTCTAACGTGTTCGGAACAGATTGGATGCAACTTTTCAGTTTAGGAGATTTCTCCATAAACTCTTTGTAATAGAGTGAAAGAATCTTCTAGTAAAGAAAAAGCTAAAAAAAAAAAAAGTATTGAAAAAAAAAAATCAATTTCCGGAAGCTTTTTCTGTCGAGTTAGATAGATGCACAAAAACTAATGCCAAGTTCCAGATAAAGAAAACTTTGCTCCCAATTTTTAGATCAAAGAAGAATGTGCCTTTTTCAGCTTTGGATACGATAAAAAAGGAATTCAATCGTTTGGAAAATATGGGAGTGATCCCCAAAATGGATTATAGCGATTGGACCTACCTGACAGTCTCCACGAAAAAGAAAAATAACAAAATCCTTGTCTGTACTGATTTCTCCACGGGGCTGTCTACAAGCTTACAATTATCCGCTGCCAATCCCAGAATAAATTAAATGACGGAAAGTACTTTTCAAAGTTGAACTTGTCAGACGCATATTTGAAAATCCAGGTTGACGAAGAATATTTAAAACTCTCAACAATTAATACCAACAAGGGATTATACAAGTTTAACAGATTACCTTTAGGAATTTACGTAGCACTTGGAATTGTTCAGCAATTAATGGACACAATGTTGAGCGATCGCCTACTTCGATGGCATAATATAAAGTGAAAATCGAAAGCAGGATGTTCAGTACGAAAATGAGGTATCTCTATCCATAAGAGGCAGGATATGTGTGTGTGCGTGTGTGTGACGAATGCACGGCTGCAATTTTCGACGGATTTGCACCAAAATTTACATGCACATGCTCCAAGTTAGTAGGAAGGCCAAGACCGACTTTGCATTTCCCAACTCTCATCGATAGTGGAAATAATCGATTTTTTCATGCTTCTACAGCAGTTTTCATGTAGTTTGCGGCCATTTTGTACTGGCCAGAGTGACAGCCTATAGCTGGCTGCCACGAATAGGCAGGAAGCTTCTATTGAACAGCGTGACAGCCAACAGCTGACTGACACGAATGTTAACTAGCATGCTAGCCTGCAAAAAAAAATAGATAGCTGTATTAGTCACAAGTGGGAAAAATTTAAATCTGCATGGCACTTTACTCCAATTGTCTCATTCGCTTGCTTAAACTCAACGTTAATTCTGATTCCGCAGAACCGGGTTGGATGTGAAAAAGTATTTCTTGTTAACATTTTTTTTTCATTTGGTTTTTCCAGTTACGAGTCCTTTTTTAAAGCTGGTCTTTTTGTGTTCATTTTGTTTAGTTCTTTTTTCGTAACAGATTTAATGTTTAGTATAGAGCTTAGAAAAAAGTTGCAGTGTGAGATAGGCAAGAAGTAAGGCATGTAGCAACATCAGCACGGCAAAGGGCACTCCTTTAAAGGCAAGGAAGGGCAAAAATATTTTAAGTCAAGTGATAGCGATTGGAGTATGAGTCGTACGATTTTTGAATCAAGCACGGGCAACGCCGGGCCATGCTGCTAGTTCAGAAATATGAAGGAATACGTGTTTAAATTGAGTGATGAGAAATGCTAATTTTTTTAAGCCTTTTCAGCACCTATCCTTAATTTTCTGAAGGCTTTTCAGCAACTATTCGTAATTTTTTAAGACTTTTCAGCAACTATTCGTAATTTTCAATGCTTTTCAATAATTATCCGCAATTGTTTTTCATGGGTTTTCTTTATCCATCCACAATTTTTTTAAGCACATCTCCGCAATTTTTGGAAGGCTTTTACCCAACTATCCGTATTTTTTGAAGGCTTTTAGCACACATCCGTAATTTTTTTAAGGCTTTTTAGCACCTATCCCTGAGTTTTAAATCCTTTTCAACACATATCCGTAGTTTTATAAGGCTTTTCAGCACCTATCCGTAATTTTTTGTCAGGATTTCAGCATCTATCCGATCTTTTTAAAATTATTTTCAGCACTTCTCTATAATTTTTTAAGACTTTTTAGTGAATATCCGTAATTTGTTAAGGCTTTTCGTCATCTATCCGTAATTTTGCAAAGGTTTTCAGCAGCTATCTGTATTTTTTAAGTTTTTTCAGCACCTATCCGTAATTTTTTAGGGTTTTTCAGCACCTATCTGTAATTTTTTAAGGTTTTTCACCATCTATCTGTATTTTTTTTAATGCTTTTCAGCATCTATCCGTAATTTTGTTTTTATTTTAAATTCTATTAATAAATTAAGTTTTATAACCGATGGCCACCAAAACATATAATCATTTTTCATGTCATAAAAAAGAGTAAGTAAGTAAATAAATAAATATAAACTCATTTTTATTGATGTTTTTCCTAAGGTTTAAAAAGTACGTAAAATTATGTAATACAGAAAAATGTTATCCAGAGGTAAAATGAAACTTCCTACCTAACCAATTCCGTTCAATTTGACATTATTGACATTTGGAATGGCACCAATAATTCTCTTCTCCCCATCTTCAGCGCCGGGCTAAATGGCTGAAAAAATAGAGACAAAATATATTAGTAAAGAATTACCAATAGGGAAAAAAAGTTAGGAAGTCGTAGAGAGCCATAATCGCTCTTGTTCTGAAATTAGACGTCACATCAAGGAATAAGATTTGACTCTCTCGCCTTCGATGCTCACCAGTTTAAAAGGTCAGTTCTGAATTTAAAAAAAAACCGTGAGGAAGTCATCGAGAAACTCCTTCGCACCTTCTACCAAGAAAATATACACAGATATTAAAGTAGACATTGGTTTGACATGGCATTAAAAAAGATAGAGTTGACTCATTTCTTAGGCAGTAGAGAATGATTTATCCACTAAAGACACTTTTCGGATCTCTTTTGTAAGGATAGCGCTAGAAATGCTTCAATCAATCCAATGAGACAAAAAGCCTATGCTCGTCTCAGTGAATAGAGAAGCAAAAGGAATCACTCTTTCAAATTGAGCCATGGAGCTTAACAGATAATAAAATATTCATTCGCGTGACATGGCATTTAAAAAGATAAGAGTTGACTCATTTCTCAGGGAGTAGAGAATTGATTAACCTATTAAAGACACGTCTAAGATCTCTTGTGTAAAGATAGCGCTAGAAATGTTTCAATCAATTCAATGAGACAAAAAGCCTATGCTCGTCACAGCAAATAGAGAAGCAACAGATATCCGTCTTTCTCAATGAACCATGGAAACTCATAGATAATAAAGAAATGAATCTGTGGTGCGTCATGAACGCCTACGACCTTAATAATATTTATCTTTCATTCTACAAATTGACATACCGGATCAAAATCAAATGACATTTATCGATTGGATTATATAACACTTGTTCCTTTATGCAAATACAACGACTACAATTTTTTTTCTACAATGAGGAAGAGAGGTTGATAACCGTAAAAAACAAAAAACAAAATCACTGAGTAACTAGCGTTGCGTGTCTTTTTGTTAATTGACCTTAAGGCAACGAATATATTGTTCTATAGAAGGATTCTGAGGTTGTCATTCACCGAGCGTGTGAGCACCGATGAGAGTTTGATGAGGATGCGAACAAGGCGGAAGCTAATACTTAACATCATGAAGAGGCAGCTGAAATATCTGGGGTATTTAATGAGAAAGGAGGGCTTGGAGAATCTGATACTCACAGAGCGAATGGAGAGATAAGGAAAAGCAACGCGTGACATACCTAGCCGGTTTAAACAAGTGTATGGCAGAACAGGGTCCGAGTGAAGTAGCAAAGGGACAAAGCTTATTGAGGGCTACAAGGGATAGGGGGAAAGGGAGAGCCATGATCGTCTACGTCCTGAAGAGGCACGACACATAAAAGAAGAAGCACGTGTAAATCACTGCTAAAAAATGTGGGTAATGAAATGAGCAAAAACGCGGAAAGTGGCAATCGGAGATTCTGAGTTCAAATCCCTTTCGCATCATCATTGCTCTTGAGAAAGGCATGCATCCGTCTCTTTTCTCACCAGCTATGGGTTAAATAGTAGGCTAGACTTAGTTATCTAGTCTCGGATGACAACCTATCTAAAAAAAACCCACTGAATTCCCAACCAGGGAGAAAGCATCGTGAACCTGCTATACTATCTTTTCAAGAAAGCCATAGCAGTTCAGATGACGTGAAAGAATACAGTTAACCGACTGAGCAGTCAGCGAAGGGTTGTGAAACCTTCAGAAACACTTCTATGATCTCTATAATATTGTGCAAAAAATGGCACTAAAATATTTACCTCAATTCAATAAATCAAAAAACTTAGAAAATCTGTATGAATTTTGTTATAAAGCTTATATAATATTATGCTCAAGAGCCGCTCAAGGTAGAAGGTTACTAAATGAGCGATATGGATTCAGAAGGCCGTAAAAGGAAGTGAACATTATGAGGACGAAGAGGATAGATATGTGCGCGTGTGTGTAAGGATATGTCCCTACTTTGGTACGTTTGTGAACTTACATCAACATGATATTTTATTTATTATGGGGACAACCCTTTTCTGATATAAATGGACTCGTCCTGCTGCCATAAAATAGCCACAGTCAGTCAGTCAGAGAGTCTGGAAGTAGAGGAACAGGTAGAGGAACAGGGTGGAGAAACAGTGGAAAGCACATAGACACTGTGATTGAGTTGACGTTAGAAGTCAGTTACAAGGACGCCCGACTCTAAGGAAGTTTACTTCGAGACTGTATATAGCGATCTTTGATTAATACTAACCGGCGTTCCTGGATTTTACTAACAGCATTACCTTTTGTGTTTTGTGTAAATGCATTTAATTTCTTAGCTTAAATACTTGAGTTTGTCATTTAGTGGAGACCGATTTTTCACGCGGAATCCACAACATTATTTAATGCTATTTCAAGAGTTGTGAGGTTTATTTGCTTCAGTGTAAAGGAAATTAAAAATAGTTTACTAAAATTTTAGGCGGCCCGTTTGTATAAATAAAGAAAAATTATATAACGTTGTGTCCGAGAGCGTAATTGATTTTCCACATTTCTATACCGTCTGTCGAAAGTGCTGTTCGATTTTCGTCATGAAAATTTGAGTTTTCCTTACAAACAGAAATAAACATGCCTAGTTCTATTACTCATATGACTGGCGCGCTTATCCAGAAAAATAACGAAATTTATTGATTCAACATCAGAAAAAAAAAAATCTTTTTCAGCAGTCTTTTCGTGTTTACATAACGACATCAGTGGTTATCTCGACGGTTTAATAAAAATTAAAACGTATTGCAATAACTGATATACATTCTTTGAAGGCTAAATCTTGCTTTTAAATTGAAGAAAGAGAGCACACTTGGATCTCGTAAGGCTTTATTTGAACCGGCACGCTGTTAATTTGAAAAATTTCCACCTACATTGCTATTCCAGACGATAATTTTATTTAGTAAAAAATAGTATCTTTCTATTATTACGGTTTCTTCTTAAGAAAGGTGAACGCCAGACTTCCATACATCTTACGAAATAACGTAGCAATTTGTATCTGTCTATGATGAAATTCTCTAGGAATTATATGCAGACAGCTTCGTGTCATAACATATAATAAAAAAATTTTTTTTCGGTGATCTTGAATTTAGCGGAGGTTACGTTCGATTGGTTAATCCCAGTAAAGCCCACCACAAGCCTATTTTTAATTCTGTTTTTTTTTATTTCTCAAAAAAAAAAGGAAATATTCTGACTTAAATTAATCTTTCACTCTCTAGTATTTTACCATTGCCCGAAGAGACACATTTGTAACGTTGAAACATAATTGCCTTTGTGTAGGGATTTTTGACATGTTTTTGTTTTGATATCCTAAAATAAATAACTATATATATATATATATATATATATATATATATATATATATATATATTATTTGGGCAACTGTCGCTCTCTTTTCTTTTTTTTTTTAATTGTTTCACCCCAACCAAGACTGGAATGCCACTGGTATGCAGGGGGTTACAAAGATTGAATGAGAAAAGTCTCAGTATAGGCGGAAGTGAGGAAAGGATAAAAACTGTATGGTGCTCAAAAAGATAGAAAATGAAGAATGACGTTGCATTTAAATTTTTGAAGATTGTAGTTATCAAGGAAGCAACGAAACGGAAGGGAGTTCCTCAGGTGGGAAGTGTGAGAAAAGAAAATATTGGAGAAGTGGCGATTACATTTATCTAATTCAACAGTAAAAAGGTGGTATCTAGATGCCAATCTAGTAGAAAGCTTAAATTAATGTAGTCGGGGCAACAGGGTAAAAAGCTCATCCGCGCAGTTGCCATGAAAATATTTGTAGAAAAGACAGAGGGACACTGTCATTTCGATGAGAAAGTGGTTGAAGTTGAGATGCCAAGTCAGCATCGATGACATTCCATAGACTTCTTTGGTTTTTGTCTTTTTCTGAGTTAATAGGTTGGTGCAAAAATAATGACGTAATAATGTCGTTTTTTGACTTATTTTTCACGTCAAAAAACGACATTATTACGTCATTATTTTTGCACCAGCCTAATAATTATTCTTTTTTTTTTTTGTAATTTCTTTCTTTTTTATGATTTTTCCTTACAGCTTTCTTGCATATATTTTGCTCTTTCTAAATTTTATTTTCTCTAATTTCCTTTCTCTGATGCTTAACTCATCTTTCTTTCTTTCTTTTTCTTTTTTTTTGTTTTGTTTTGTTTTTTGTGTTTTTTTTGTGTGTTTTTTTTTTTGCATTTTCTTTTTTTTCGATTTCTTTCTTTCTGAATACCTTTTTTCGAAATTCTTTTCGGATGCTACACCCGTTAATACATTTCTTTATTTTTCTTCCTATATTTTGCTTTCTTCCTTCATTTTTCTTCTTTTTTTTTCTTTCATTCGTTATTCATCAGACTTTTTTCTTAGTTGTTTTTCAGCTTTCGTTCTTTCATCCTTTCTTCATAAATTCCTTGTTTTTTTATTACTCTAATTTCTTTTTTCTGATACTAAACTCTTTTCTGACAGCATAGAAAAGGCTCTCCCCCTCACCAGCTTGCCCACATATTTGTGTTTGGCGACTTTAACGCCCATCATACCATGTGGCTTAAGAATGCTACTACTGACCACGCAGGCATTCAAACGCTCAAATTTTCAGTCTCTCAATCCCTCACACAGATAGTTAACTTCCCCACTCGTTTTGCCTTCAACCGGGAAGGTAAAGCCTCTCTTCTCGATCTGTGTTTTACCTCCATCCCCGAGTCCTGTAGCGCCACGCAACTCTGCCCTCTTGGTAACTCTGATCATGTGGTAGTATCTGTTAACATCTCCTTCAACTCCACCCTCTGCAAAGAAACTCCTACCACTAGAACTTCGTTCCGTGATTTCCTCCGCGATGTCCCCTGGGATGGTGTCTTTACGCTCCCCGTTCAAGAATGTGCTTCTGAGGTCTGAGAAAAATTTCAAAACTGCTCTCTATTAATCACCACAGAGATCCTTCCCTGCCCTCCATTAGAATGTCTGACGCTCAACTTCTCAAGAGCAACACTCTGCGGCTGCTCGGTCTCAGGTTGACTGCTGACCTGAGATGGAACAAATACATTGAGTCAATTGCTTCGTCCACCGCAAGGAAAGTTGGCTCCCTGTGCCGCGCCAGGAAATTTTTCTCCCCGGAATCGATCCTCCAGATCTACAAATCAACAATTCGCCCTTGCATGGAGTATTGCTGCCATATATGGTCTGAAGCCCCTTCTGTTTGCCTCTGGGTTCTTGATAGGCTCCAGAGGCGTATATCCAATATAATTGGCCCTGCTCTGGCATCTCGTCTACAGTCACTTTCTCACAGACGCGCCGTCGCCTCTCTCTGTCTGTTTTACAAATACTTTCATGGCAATTGCTCTGGTTTCCAGACTTCATGAGTTCAAGCGCCCTACGAGGCTGGCATCCCGCTCTCACCCTTTCACAGTCGAAACTCCTAAATGTAGCCGTCTCTTCTACTCCAATAGCTTCATGTCTCGTACCTCTCGCCTGTGGAACTCCCTTTCCTATTCCAGTTTCCCTTAGAGCTATAATCTCCAGCTATTCAAATGTAATGTCAATCGATATCTCTAGTTGCCTTGATCTATCCACTATCCTTCTCCTCATCTTTTCTTCTATCACTCCTATCTGATCTTGCTCCAAATTTTCTGTAACCCCTTGCGTTCTAGTGGCTTCCCGCCTTGCTTGCGGTGAAACGCTTCAAAAAAACCCTCTAATTCTCTCTCTCTCTCTCTCTCCTTGTTTCTTTCTTTCTTATTTTTGTGTCTGATTTCCTCTGTCTTCTTTCTTTTCTTATAGTTTCAGACACATTTTTAGTGGCTGTGTATTTTGGCTCAGACCTCCAGAGGCTGACCTTTAAGGTCAAATGGTAGACTAAATATAAAGTTGTTGATTTTGATTGGCTGATCCGAATGTGGGAATGTAAGAGTTAGAAAATGTTTTCAGGCAGTTAACCTTTTGAGTCCCGCGTTCCTGGACAATTTTAACATTTCTGTCTGAGCTCCTGAGTCAATATTCGCAAATAATTGATATGTAATGTTTCATGGTAGATATAGAAATAGTTACAACTGTTTACCCACCGTTCAACAGGTAGCTGAACATTAAATCATTTTCTCTACTACTGTTCAATCGGTGGCTGGACATTACGTCATTTTTCTCTACCACCGGTAAAGCAGTGGTCAGGACTCAAAGTTTCAGGTTTTACACGTCATACACATTAGACGTGGTTATTTGATGTCGAGGAGAACTTGTTCCCCAGTGGGGATGATAGAGCGACCCTACTGGCTATTTAAAAATGTGCACGTCAACGTGTTTAATAAAATAGATAAGTTTTTTTTAATTCCTTTTGTTGAAATTCTCTTTCTACCCCCCGAAAAAAAAAAAGAACTAGCGATCTTCCGATCTAGAGAAGAGAGAACATACAACCTTACTGGATCGATTCTTGTCAACTAAAAGACCTCCCCAAACGAGATGGTGGAATACAACAATTTATTTTTACAGGTTGCTTTTATATCATATATAAATATGTAAATATATATATTACCCACACACCCATCACACACAGAGACACACACGTACGCACATAGGAATATAGATTATCATCTAAATCCTGCATAGAAATACTAAAATTATGATACACGTACACACATACTTACACTTTCAAATTTCTCTCTCTCTCCATATATATATATATATATATATATATATATATATATATATATATATATATTTAAGTTACGAAAAACTTGGTAATCCGTATAGGTAGTCCCAAGGAGGATGAAATCCTGAGAACTCAATGAATATTCAGAGCTAATAATTTAAAGAAAAACAGACCACTTTAAGCCTCCATTGTAATAGTTTATTTCACCAGAGACCTTTAAAGGACGCTGGATCATCAGACATCACTTTCAAAAGGTGAAACGAAAAATGAAATGAAAATTTACACTTTTGACGAGTACTATTAAGTTTATGTGATTTAACAGAGAAGGTAGCGGTGAGTGGCGTGAGAGACATGGTCGAGTTTAGAGAGGGATTATTTTAATATTTCTTTCTATCATACTTAGTATTGAGGAAGAAGAGACCAGACATTGAGATATTTAATCGTTCAACTTAACGGAAATGATAGTTGTTGTGTGTTAATCAGTTTGTCTGATGATCACCGCGAGTGTGAAACCCAGGGTAAAAATCTCACATCAATCCAACGAAATATGTTAGCTCTATCATTGATATTGAGTGCTTTCCGTGCATATACCGTGTATATATAATATATATATAATATACATAACAATTGCATATATATATATATATATATATATATATATATATGGTGCATTTTAATTTATATTACAGTGAATCATTCGTACAAAAAGTAAATTAGTAAAGTTAATGATATAAAATGGCCAAAAACCTTCACTAACTTAATTTTAAAGATACATCAACCTACTAATCACTCGATTCGTGTTATGATCCTTGTTTTATAAAATTATTAAGTGTATTAGGTCTTCCTTAAATATGCAAGTACTTTCGACGTTTCTTCCTGTCATTTTCAGGCATGGAAACTATTTTGTTTTGTTTTTTTTTGTAAAATTCAAGTAGCATCCGAGACAAAAAATATAAAGCAAATCGAAATTTTTTTAATGTGTTATCTTATATTATATTACAATTATTAATATTATAACGTTTTTTTGTTGAATGAGTCGTCGTAATATATATATATATATATATATATATATATATATATATATATATATATATATATATATATATATATATTAAGAAATGGACAAAGTCCGACAATTTATTAAAGACATTTTTATGTTTAACATTCTTTTTATAGATACAAGTATTTAAGTAAATGCTCTGTTTATAATAAACAGTATTATTCAGGCCGGGTAAATGTCATTAATACTGTTTATTATAAACAGAGCATTTACTTAAATACTTGTATCTATAAAAAGAATGTTAAACATAAAAATGTCTTTAATATATATATATATATATATATATATATATATATATATATATATATATATATATATATTAGTGTATGTGCTTTAAACGCTAAATACGTCTTGAAAAAATTAAATTTAAATGGAAAACTATAAATCTGTCAAAATAAAAGGTGGGAAAAGGACCCCCCCGTTATTGTTGAATACAGTTTACTTCCTGAAGATGACCAAAATGGTCGGAACGATTGGCAAAAATAATAACGGAAACCTATAATTTTCAACCATAAATAAAAGTACATGTAAGAAAACAAAAAATATAAACTTAAAAAAATTCTCCGGTACCCCAAAATATTTTCGCGACTTTTATTTACAAAATGCAAAGTCAAAAAGATTAGTTGCCAAATGAATAAATACGTATGTATGTATTTATATATGTATGTACGTATGTGTGTTTGTGTAAATGAATGTATATCCCCGTATATATGTATATCTGTGTGAAGCTTTCAAAGCCGTTTTTTCTCTTCTACATCAGCAACTGAAGCAACTCTATCAAGCATCTCGCATGGTGAATACCAAATTCTAACGTATTATTTCAATTCTGATAGTGACAAAAAAATAAAAGAGGTTTTGGAAACGGTAGTTTTTCTTCCGCGATATCCGGTAAATCTCGCGAGTATATTCGCTTAGATATCTTTCCTTTTCATCTGGAGATTTATCGCAAAAGAAATATCGTCTGTTCCGCTAGGGCAATACATTATTGGGAAAAAATCTTTGGCGTCATGTTATGTGGCAGAACTTATCAGAATTTTGGTGTTTTCAGAGCTATAAATACACATGTGGAGACGAGAGTACGCCACATACGAAAAGGTTTTGAAAAGATCTTATCCCAACCAAGCAGATTCGTCACAAAAAAGGATATTTTTGTATTTCATTCTGGTTTCGACAAAAAAACAAAAAACAGAATATAAAAAATCACGCTTGAAATTTTGTGTGTGTATATATATATATATATATATATATATATATATATATATATATATATATATATATATATATATATATATATATATATATATATATATATATATATAAGTTCGACAATTATTTTAATATATTGTTTATACGTTATCTATATCTAGATACAAATATTTTAATAAATACTGTTTATAATAAACAGTATTGCCTGAATGTCCGAGAAATTTCATAGAAGATATGTCTCCTCCGACATGCATCAAACATTAGGCTATGTGACGGTTCCATGTAGAATAGCAGTTCGATTCCTGTCGAGGAACGCATATTTTCTATGACATTTTCCGGACATGCGGGCCGTTAAATATAGTTAATATTGTTTACATGCATATATAATTTTGTATGTTTCTATCTATAGTGAAGAGTGTGTGTACACATATGTCTATATGTATTTTTTTTAATTTTCGTTCACATATTGTTATATATTTGTACTCGTGTATGTGTACTAATACGTATATATGAGATATTTATATATTTTTCTGTGTTTTCTGTGCCTTATGTCTTGGGGCGCGTGGCCAAGTGGTCAGCACTTTTGCTTTCTGCCCATGAGACCCGGGTTCGAATCTCACGACGGTTGATTTGTCAGGAAGGAGTCTTCTTGACGTTATCGGTCTCGAAAGGGACGATCCCAGCGTGCGGTACCTTTGGAAAGTGCCTGAAAACCATACCACCGGTTGACCCAAGCCTTGTGAGTGAAATTGGGTAGACAGAACACTTGGGGGCCATCAGTAGCTGTGCTAGCACGAAGTCAGAAGTCATCGTGACCGAGTATTTTAGTGTACTTGTTCAGATTGTTGACCATGCTAGATAATCCCCTCTCTCCCAGTCTACTCAGCATAGTTGCAGTATAAACCACAGTTGGGTGTTGAAAAACACAGATGTGCCTGAGTGGGCATTTGCAATAGGGATTTTAGTAGATGGGTATCCTCGAATACGAGTGACCAGATAATATTATTATTTTGTTGATGGACAGTACATACGTCCATCCCAAACCATAACAATCATAATTTAAACAATATTCATTGATTAAAAAAATACAAATTATTGAATATTACTCGTTTATTTCTGTCTTACCAGAGTTTGAATAATGGCACTTTGTGTCCTCCATATGTTTTGACTGACCTTTAAATCACCTGATGAATATTCATGAATGTTCACAAATTTAGCCTTGATAAACTAATGACATCATTGCTCTTGTATATAAACACGTGCAACAAAATAAATCCTACATCTACCTTGATAACGTCGCTCAGAGGGCAAAACACAGTTGGCTAAGAATAGTTTTTCCTCTTTTCTTTTTATTCATATATATATGAATAAAAAGAAAAGGGGAAAAACTATTCTTATAGTTATAGTTATATATATATATATATATATATATATATATATATATATATATATATATATATATATATATATATATATACATATATATATATATATATGTCAAAATTTATTTTTAGTGGATACTCTCGCCCAGTTATTTTATTTTAATTTTTAAAAATGATCCATTCATTCATTTTTTTAAAAAGTTTTCTACGGATCCTCAACCGTTACTTAAAGAATGAAAATGTTTTTAGATTGTAAGTAGTTTTTTTTTTTAATTACCCATAGCTCGGGGGATAAGGTAAGATAGTTTCCGACCTTTCCCAGTCGTATATGCGCGTAAATAAATATAACGAACCCAACTAGAATTGAAACTCGGTTCTTCAATTCACAATTCCGAGCCATTACCAAACAAACTACTCGCTCTTCCAAGGTTACAGAACCTTGTATTCCTAGGTGGTCACCCAAGGTCGATGTCTCTTGACTTCAGTGAACGTACGGGAATTTGTGTTTCAACGGCAGGTCTCGAAGTTGCATTGCTTTTGTACGTGAAACTAGTCCCGTAGATTAAGCACCTGACGAAGGCCGACAAGCACAACCATCGAAACGCTGTGTTAATGATAACTTCTGATCCAGAATTTAAGACGGAAATCATCCACTTTCACCATTACCGAAAACGACATCGAGACCCAACACCCCCCCCAAAAAAAAATTTACGACGCACCTACATCATCTACCTGATCCTACTCATTGCAGAATTGCATTGCTTATGAAGAACAAACATCAAACGTATGCTTTATCTCTCGTGTCCGTTCAGGGTTGTGGCTCTCCGCAACCTTCTGTCTTTTGCCGCTACCTCTTTTATGAATACCCCCTTACTCTATAGTACTTCTCCTTTCATCTATTTTCACAAATCTTTCAAGTGTTTTCCTCAGGTTCGGGCTTCTGTTCCCCAGATCGAAGGGACATAGGTAAAGACCTTAAAGGAACCAAATAAATTCATTAAAGGTGGGTACTTTGCTTTGCATATGACCTTCTTCTGCGCCCATAGCAAATATAACAATTCCCAACGAGGTCCTTATGCAAATGACGCAACCATATACTCCTACTTTCGTAGCAAACCCAACAGATCAAAAACAAAGTAATCCTGGTAACATCTCTTGAAAAGGACCTCCAATCAGTGGTTAACTGGGGCAAGAAATGGCTTGCAAATTTCGACGCCTCCAAAACAAAACTGTTTCATTTAATCACTACAGAGAATCTTTTTGCCTGGCATTAGATTGGTTGGCTTATGATGAACTTCAGGAGAGAAACACGCAACATCTAGGCATCACGCTTTCCACTGACATGAATTGGGCCGATTATATCAAGTCAATTGGTACATCTGCTGCAAGGAAGGTTTCTTGACTGTGCCGCGTCTAAAAAATGTTCTCATCAAAATCGATCATGCACATTTATAAATCTGTCGTCCATGTATTGTATACCATTGCCAGATCTGGTCTGGGGTTTCTATTGTGTGTCTCAAGATTTTTGACAAAATCCAAAACAAAGGGTCTGTAATACAATCGATCCTGACGATCGAGACATCTCCCTGACCAGACAAATTCTCACCGACGTGACTTTGCTTCCCTTTGTCAGTTCTACAAATATTTTCATGGTAACTACTCGGGTGAGCATTTTTTTTTCTGGTGCCTTGGCTGGAAGAATTCAAGCGTACTACTAGATTGGCAATTAGGTCTCATCGTTTTACTGTTGAACTAGGGAGATGCAACCGTCATTTGTATTCTCACTGTTTTTTCTTCCACTTCCCACCTGTGGAATTCGCTTCCGCTTTCTTGCTTCCTTGATAACTACAATGTTTAGAAATTTAAATGCTGCGTCAATCGCCATCTTCTGTCTTCTTTAACCCTTTCATTTTTTGCTCTTTCCTCAATCTTCCCCATTTTCAATCTTCTCATTCTCTTTCAATTTCACTGCCAAGAAACTTTCGTTCTAGTGGCATTGTCGCCTTGCTTGTGGTAAAATGATTAAAAAAAGTATTTTGGAAGGAATTAATCTATTTTATTCTTAATCCAAGTCATTTCTTATATATATATATATATATATATATATATATATATATAT